>CM055956.1:108189408-108743164 GCA_029490685.1 Schizonepeta tenuifolia
AGGGAAATGGGGAAATTTGGTGAAGTTTGACAAAGAGAATTTATGTGGATTATTTTTAGATTTTGGAGAATTTTGAGAAGTTTCTTTGTGCAGAGAGGGGGAGGATTGACAGATTAATTTTAAAGTTTTTGATTAATAGTAAAGTTATGGGGAAGACGATGAAATATAGATGTTGGTTTTTTCTTCTTTTTTATTTTTAAATTGAAAATTATGAAATTATGTAGTCATGTATTTTACACACTTTCTGGAGATGTAGAGGTAGAGAGGGATAACGCGAGAGATGATGTGGAAGATGATGATCATGATGTGCAGAAGGGGTAAATTAGTAAAATAACAAAAAAATAATCATGATGTATAAAAATAATTTGTCAAACCAAACAGAATTTTTACATTTGTGATTCAATCTTTGCATATCATATATTGTATCTTTTTTTTTTGAAAGGTAAATAAAATTCAATAAAAAGAGTACAAAGGGTACTGAAATCCGAATCGTACAATGAAAGAACAATCCCATACAGAAAATTAAATGATCTTGGAAGGAATACAACTTATGGGATCAATAAATCAGTCATGAGCCGAATAACAAAAAATATTGGATAAAAACACCATAATCTATCTCCAAGTACAAATAATGACATCAAGCACCATTAAAGTATTATCTTATCTTATCTTGACAACCAAAAGGGGCCTCCTTAAAGTATAAAAGTGGATTGAAGGTGTACTTAATTGTAGCATTCCGTTATTAATACTTTGATGGCAAGATAACAGTGCAACTTTTTATTAATATTTTGAATGGTACATTGCAGAATTATGTTTCCTTTAATCTAGCTAAATTATATTTTGTTCAAAGAAAAAACTAAATCATATTTAAAATTATAGTATTTCACTGAGAATTTCAATTATACTGTATTACATTAAATTACAAATTACAAATAAATTTAAAGACCGCGTGGTTATAATGTATTACTCTTACGAGTTTCACATTTACAAATTGTGACTGTTAAAGTAATCAACTAAATCAAAAAAATAAATATATTAAAGTGCAAGTCCAAGAAGCTTTACATTTCCTTTGGGATGCATTGCATTGCCTAATAATAGTACTACTAACATCTATGGTTTGTGGATATTTCCAAGTCATACCAATGTCACTACGGAAAAAAGCTAATAACAAATCTACATCTTAAGAGTATAAAAGCGGTTTGTGTACCTAATTGTTCCATCTCCAAGGGTACAACATTATGTTTCATTACGACCTTACTGAACAAGATCTATTATATAGGCTTGTACCTCTGTATTCTTCATTCCTCAAAAAACATTATGTTTCGTTGTTTCATGAGATTGGCGTCTCACGTGATCATTACTATGATTTTATCTATACACAACACCTAAAAAGCAACATAAATCATTGCATTTTGTCAAATTACAAGTGTTTTTAATTATAAAGCATTCTCTAAACAAGTGAAATTGTAGTAGTTGATAGGGGAGGATCGATCATGTTGTGAGTCTTGTGACTATCATTTTACCATTATTATTATTATTTTTTTTTTGGTCCCAAATACTTTGAACTATATATTCATACAAGTTATTTATAAATTTGGCGGTGTCTTTTCGAGTCAATATCAACCGCATTACATCATCCTATTGAGTGCATGCGTAACGTAGCTCATCTATTTCATCAGTTCCCATAATATATATATATATATAGTACATAAACGATTCTCAAAATATTTATTTTTGATCTTTCATAATTTCAATATAATTTTATTTTTAAAGAAAAACAAAATAACCTATTCTGTTACATTTGGAATTTAATTTGGAGTAGTTATCTGCATCCTTCTATATATCTCTATCGCATTAATGGTTGGTGCATTAGTCAAAGTAAATAATTAAATTGCAATCCCAAGAGCAAGAGCCCCTCGTCGGAGGCTATCGATCATTAATTAGTTCTCTGGATTGTTCACTAGCACCAGTTCAAATTTAATAGACACGTTCATGCATATATATATTAAAAGAAGCAATAATCCAACGCAAAAATAATCGTACAGTTGTGAGTTGACTACCGTAAAATCAACCAAAAAAAAAACACGTTTATCTTGTTAGAATCTGAGTAATAAATATTTAATTGACACTAACTATAATTTATTAATTAATCTTCAATTAAAAGTTGAATAATGTCAATTAAAGTTTAATAATTCCAACAAATTGAGCTTTATTAATCCATGTGATGTGAACAACAATAATTCATATTAAAGCTTAATTAAACTGATTAAATAAATTAAAAAATTTGAATTAATTCAGGGGTAGACCGCACTGTGCGGTCAAGGACACGATATTCAACCCTATAATCCATTGATCTAAATACAAAACTTAAATGGAAGTAGTTAAAGGATATGCCATGCATGACTAATGAACGAAAATTTATGCATTATCTAACGCGGTCGAGTTGCTAAAATTTTCAACCTAACAAAAGTGGGACGACATTGAAAATCGATTAAGACAAACTAAATGAATAAGCATTTATATGTCAACAAAACAAAATTGAATATATATTTAAGTTCATCTACTACATGTTTATTGGATGAAAATAAATTTATCAATCATCAAATTAGTATCTGCTAGAAAATACTACTCATATCATATTTAATATAATGTATGAATAGATAACTAAAAAAACATCTTGCAAATGTCTTTGGCTAAAATTAGAGATATCATTTACCATAAACAAACGAGACGATTTAAATAGACATGAAAAGAAGAATTAAACCAAAGAGATGATTCAAAAACTAACGAGACGATTCAAATAGACATAAAAAGAAGAATTTTTACCAATTTTAGTTAATATTAACTTTGTAGTGTTTAGATTTTTATCGAGTACTACCTAATAGGTTTTCGACGAAAATATACAATAAAGTCATTGTTTTAATCGAGATTAGGACGAGAATATGCAGAAAATTTCTAAATAAGTTTACATTTAAAAATACATAATTAATGAGTATCTGGTTTATTTGTCATTTATAATGATAGGTTTAGACATGTGCACTAAAATTAGTTTCCTATGTTTGATTTACAATTAACGCAAACAACATAATAATTTCTAAATAAGATATTCAACTATTTTTAAATATCAGTCAGTTTTTGGAAAGAAATTCTAGAAAGAGAGTGAGGGCAAATCGCTGAGAGAAAAAGACAAGTTTTTGAAAGTTATTATGGTGTGGTTTGTTGATAGGTTGTTTTATCATTTGCAAGATGTTTGCATTTCTTCCCTTGCTTATTTTGGTGAAATAAATTATTATTTACGAAAACAGCGAGGTTCAAGAAGATGCATGAAGCAGCGAGGAAGGACATCAAACGGCTTTTGGAGTTCTCCAAACCCGATGGGGAATAATTAGGAATTCGGTTCGGGCATGGTATACAAGGTACCTCCGGGATATAATGTTTACTTGCATTATTTTGCACAACATGACCATCAAAGACGAGAGAGAGGATGCTGAGAATTGGAGAGACGACGCGGATTCTCCGTCCACTAGTGGTGTATCAAGGCAGCCCACTCTGTTCGCCTTTCGAGCTTATCTCCAACAGGAAGTCGACTTGAGAGATACAAGAAAATAATCAACTGACAAATGATTTGATCGAGCATATTTTGCGCCGATTTGGACCTGTACAAGATTAGTCGTATAACCTTAATTATGTAACTTTTATTTGCAATATTTAAAATGTAATGTTTTATTTTATTTCAATTAATGTAATTTTCCGATATCAATTAATGAAAAAGTAATTTTCAGAAGTTAAATAGTTAGAAATAGAGATAAAGACACTTGAGTAAGAAACACTTTAGGGATATTAATTTTTTCTTTTTATTATTATTATTTTTTTATATCGTGGGAACCCACAACCACTACTTTCGGTGCGCACTGGATAAACCCCCGTCCCTTGTGCAGTAACCTGCAAACCACACATGACAAATAAACTATATTTTACAAGTACAAGTGTGACAGACTCGATCTATAGAAACGTTTCATGAGGTTCGAACCTGAAATTTCATGAAATCTCATTAATTATCTCTAAGGGACGTGGATAAACTTACGATCGATAAAGTTGAGCAATCTTGTCCAGACATTTTATATTTGAAATTTAATATAAGAGACAATATAAGAGGGTCTACTTTAGTTTGATTGATATCTGATGAGCCAATCTGCTCCAGTGTGAGTACAGAAAAACCTGTGGAACATAATAAAACTATAATAGTATTATTATATGATATACACATTACTGTGGCCAAAAGTACATGTCGAATACAGTACGCTTAAAAAGGTGTATTGATATTCACAGCTCAACAATGTACTAATACTTTAAAAAAAGTGTATAATATTGAATTATAGTCCTATAATAATGAGATAATTATATACTCAAGAAATTAGGTTTATATGAGTATGTAAGAATCATATATTTTTTTATCGCACATTGATGCACAAGTTGCAATTTTAATGCACAAATATATAAAAATTGAACAATAATCTTATATATATATATATATATATGCATTGTTGAGATTTAATTGATGGATTAAAAAATTATTGCAGATTGTGCATTAAAAATGTATTAAATATTTACGTATTAAGTTATTATAATTTGTTTTTTATTATATTTGTGCATTAAATACTGTATTTTGTACATTTTTAAAAGAATAATAATATATATAGTTCATACGGATTCATATAACGAATAGTTCTTACTAGATTCACACTCTATTATAATATATCAAATTAAATAATTTGTGACGATTGAGTAGAATCCACATGACCTGGCCATGCTGCAATCCACCAAAATCACAACTTCCAATTGCAATAACTAATGCGGCGGCAAGTCAATAGCATACTTGATTATGACTCAATCCCCACAAGGAATTATTCCCATAAAAGATTCCAAATTTTAATTGGAAATTATGAAATTGGGATTTATTTATTTTATTTATATGGCTCAGCAGGTAGTTGCATTGTTTGCTTTCAACTTGTCAGACAAAGACTATTGCCTAGATTTTTTTTAAGGTGCTACTCCTTTTTCTCACCAAATTTCCAAAAAAAATAATAATGGATAAAACCAGGATGCTTAGAAAGTGCTTTGACTAAGACAAATCAAGAATTATAGTTTATACAATAATGAATCTTAATTTAGGAGTGACAGGTAAGATCGTTAGAATTGAAATTATTAACATCTAAGCGCATCCACAATGATAATATTTTTAGCCTTAGAGTGATCTATATTTTTATTAGTATTTGATGGTATCCCAATGATTAATAATTACAGAATTAAAAATAAAATAAAATTAAGCGATATGGCACTTCCAGCATCGCCAAGTGAGGGCGATACGCCGGGTGATTTTCCACCCTCCCCATCAGGGCGCCAATGGCTCTCATCCTCCCTTCACCCATCGCCCTACCCAACGCGCTCCTGTTGGAGATGCTCTATGTAAAACAAATAACAATAAAACGAGAAACGAATCTAACAAGTATAAACCGTAATTTGCATGCGAAGAAAAGAACACAAGGATTTACGTGGTTCGGCAATTGCCTACGTCCACGGGAGAGTTAGAACTTCTTTATTATCACTCCACGAAGATGATTACAACACAAGATCACTCACCAACTATTCTACCCACAAGTTGGATCAAACTAGAACCATAGTTCTCACAGCTCTCGTGTATGCTCTCAACCTTAAATTCACACAATCGTCTCACCTCACATCTAACACATGAAAGTGTATTTATACTAGGGTTTAGCCGAGCTCACTTAATCTCAACCCTCGATTTAAGGATCAATGATCAAGATCATTACTTGCATGATAAGCATGCAAGCCTTGTACTTATCCGGTCCAAGCCCACGAAGCATGCAGCCAAAATCCAACAAATCTCCACCTTGGCCAATGCTTCAACTCATGATAACAAAAAACTGATCTTTCTCTTCACTTTGCCCCATTACAGGGCTTTACATCTCAACTTAATGAGAAATCACATTCACCAGCTCCAAGCAATGGTTAAACTTGGAAGCTAGCAATGATTTCGTGAGCATATCTGCAGCATTATGCTCAGTAGAAATCTTGACAACTCGAACCACACCCTTCTCCACCTCATCTCTTACAAAATGAAGTTTCACATCAATGTGTTTGATGCGCTCATGAAACACTTGATGTTTTGCTAGATGTAGAGCTGACTATCACAATTGATAGCAACTGTATCTTGATTGATGCCAAAATCTGCAACAATTCCTCTAAGCCATATCCCTTCTTTCACTGCTTCAGTCAAAGCTATATACTCAGACTCAGTAGTAGACAACGCCACCACAGATTGCAAGCTAGACTTCCAACTTATGGCTGAACCAAAGAGAGTGAAAATATAACCTGTTTGTGACTTTCTTATATCCAAATCTGAAGCAAAATCTACATAACAATACCCCATCAAAGGATCATCTCTACTGTCTTCTACTGCTTTGAACAAAATCCCTCTATTCACAGCACCCTTCAAATATTTCAGAATCCACTTAAGAGTAATCCAATGATCTCTTCCTGGTTCAGACATGAATCTACTCACCACACTCATTGCATGAGCTACATCAGGCCTTGTGCAGTCCATCATATACATGATGCTTCTTACTATGTTAAAGTATGGAATCATCTACATCTCTTTCTTCTATGCCTCAGACTTAGGCCGCTGCTCTACAGATAATTTGAATTGTTGAGACAAAGGAATTGAAACCTCTCTCGAATCAAGCATTATGAATTTCCTAATTATCTTCTCAGCATAATTTGCTTGAACCAATTACAACTTCTTGGCTTTCCTGTCTCTGATGATATCCATTCCCAAAATTCTTCTTGCATTCCCCAAGTCCTTCATCTCAAAAGTAATCTGCAGCTCTTGTTTGATCAAGTCAATCTCTTCTTGCTTAAGTCCTGCTATCAACATATCATCACATACAATAGAAGATATGCTACAGCTACACCATCTTTCTTCTTGATGTAAACACAACTATCATGCTTAGACTTGGTGAATCCAATCTTCTTAATTTCATCATCGAACTTTTTGTACCATTGCATGCTACTCTGCTTTAAACCATATAGTCTTTTCTTCAATAAATAGACCTTGTCTTCATCTTCTGGCTTGATGAAACCCTCAGGTTAGTTCATGTAAATGGTTTCTTCAAGATCTCCATGAAGGAAAGCAGTCTTGACATCCAATTGCTGCAATTCCCAGTCAAACTGAGCTACCACTGCCAACACAATTCTTATTGAGCTATGTTTCACAACTGGAGAGAAAACTTCATTGAATTCGATCCCTTTCTTCTGTGTAAAACCTTTTTCAACTAATCTTGCCTTGGATCTGATCCAATTCACCTCAGCAACTTCAATTTTCTTCTTGAAAATCCATTTACATCCCACTGTTTTCTGAGAAGTTCTCTTTACTAAAATCCATGTTTCATTCCTTAGTAAAGACTCAATCTCCTCTCTCATGGCTCTCCACCATTTTGCTCTCTCCCTGCAACTTATAGCTTCCTTAAAAGTCCCAGGTTCTGAGTACTCCAACTCTTCAGCAATACAGAATGCAAAATACACAAGATCTGCATCACTATATCTTGATGGAGGTTTGATAGTTCTCCTTTCCTTATCTCTTGCCAACTGGTAGCTTCTCAGATTATCATGCTCTGCTGGATCTTCAATGACATCACCATCATCTTCAACAGAAAAAATCTGGTCCTGAAATTCACTCTTGGAGCTAGTGCTAGTTCCTCCAGACAGCTCCACCTTCAATCCAATATCATTAGTAGTAGATTTGTCAAGTGTCAGTTTCACCTTGCCTTTGTCTAGGCATGGCATCTCATTCTCCACAAACACCACATCTCTACTAATAACTATCTTTTGCTTCCCAGACTCAATACACCACAATCTGTATCCCTTAACTCCTTTCTGATATCCCAGCATTATACACTTTAGAGCTCTAGGCTCTAACTTTCCTTGTTTGATGTGAGCATATGCTTTACATCCAAAGACTCTCAGGTAAGAATAATCACCACTCTTTCCATACCATCTCGAATCAGGAGTCTTAAAACCAATTGCTGGTGAAGGGCTCTTGTTGATTAGATATGTTGCAGTTGAAGCAGCTTCACCCCAAAATTCATCTGACAAACCTGAACTAATCAACATGTTTCTAACTCTGTCTAGAATGGTTCTATTCATCCTCTCTGCAACTCCATTTTGTTGTGGAGTGTTTGGAACCGTTCTATGTCTCTTCATTCCCTTTTGTCTGCAATAATCAAGGAATTTCTCAGCTAGAAACTCAAGACCATTTTCTGTTCTCAGACATTTTAGAGTTGTGTCTTTCTCCACCTCCACCTCAATGCACCATTCCTTGAACTTGTCAAAAGCTTCAGTCTTGTCTTGAGTACAAACAACCACAGCTTCCTTGAGTAATCATCGATGATACTCATAAACCATCTACCTCCTCCCAAAGACCTTGACTTGGTTGGACCCCATAGATCACTATGAGCATAATCCAATGGTGCAGATGAAGTGTGCTTCTCTGCTGAGTATGGAGCTTTAGTGCTCTTAGCCAAACTGCACTCTTCACAAGATTCCAGCTTCTTTGACCCTTCTATCTTGATTATACCTTGTTTATTCAACTCATTAAGACCACCTTCACTGATATGAGCCAAAGATCAAGATTAGGACTCATTACAACATTTGATTCACCATGAAAAACTTCAGCTATCAAGTGATATAGTTTGTTCTTCCTTACACCTTTCATCACTGCAGTAGATCCTTTGCACACATATAATTCTCCAGGCTGAAAGTGAAAGCTAAAACCTTTAGCTTCCAATAGTCCAAGAGAAACCAGATTTCTCTTCAAGTCAGGAATATATCTCACATCAGTGAGTATTCTAACAACTCCATCATGCATTCTCATCCTGACACTACCAATTCCTCTCACTCCACAGGCCTGGTCATTACCAAGGAGAACTGATCCTTCTTCTTTTGCTTGTAATTCATGGAACCAATGCTTGTTATGATACATATGGAAACTGCATGCTGAATCCATTACCCAGACATTCTGGACCGAGTTGTCCATCACATTCATCACCTCTCCTACTTCTTCACTATGAGTTACATCGGCAGAATTGCCTCCTTTCTTCTTATCCTTCTCTTACTTTCGTTTGAAAGCAGGACAATCTTTCATGATGTGCCCTAGTTTCTTACACCAATAGCACTTCCTGGTCTCTTGCTGATCCTTCTCGTTTGAATTTGGTTGAGGATACTGCTTCTTTGAATCACCTGCAGGCTTCTTGAACTTGTTAGGCTTGAATTTCTTCACATTTAAGCTCTCTGATGCTGAATCCTTATGACTCCCACCAACCTGCTTTTGTAATTCCTTAGCTCTCAATGCATTCTGAACCTCTTCTAGAGATATAGAGCTATCTCTGCCATATGACATGGCATCCTTCAGCTGATCATACTTTGAAGGCAAGGCATTGAGGGGAATAATAGCCTTATCTTCGTCTTCAATCTGAACATCTATATTCTCTAAATCATCAAGAGACTTGTTAAACTGCTCCAGCTGCTCTTCAAGGCCTCTCTCCTCAGTTATTTTGTAGGGATAAAGCCTTTACTTCATATACAGATGATTTGCAAGAGACTTCGTCATGTATAAACTTTCTAACTTGGCCAGGACACCAGCTGCAGTGGTCTCCTTTGCTACTTCACGCAAAACTTTATCAGTTAAGCATAGAACAATTGCGCTATGAGTTTTCTCCATGATTTCAGCTCTCTTTTGCGCAATAATCTCCGTAGACTTGTTATCTGTTTCAGTCTTCTTCTCCTTATCCTTCTCCGACGACTTCATCACCGGCTTCAAAGCATCTGCAACACCTTGTTGGATCAGCATAGCTTTCATCTTAATTCTCCATAGACCGAAGTCGTTCTTGCCGGAGAATTTCTTTGCATCAAACCTTGTCGTTGCCATTGTAGATTCGTATCTAGCGAGTTGGTTTCCCACAGACGGCGCCAATTTGTAAAACAAATAGCAATAAACGAGAAACGAATCTAACAAGTATAAACCCTAATTTGCATGCAAAGAAAAGAACACAAGGATTTACGTGGTTCGGCAATTGCCTACGTCCACGGAAGAGTTAGAACTTCTTTATTATCACTCCATGAAGATGATTACAACACAAGATCACTCACCAACTATTCTACCCACAAGTTGGATCAAACTAGAACCCTAGTTCTCACAGCTCTCGTGTATGCTCTCAACCCCAAATTCACATAGTCGTCTCACCTCACATCTAACACATGAAAGTGTATTTATACTAAGGTTTAGCCGAGCTCACTTAATCTCAACCCTCGATTTAAGGATCAACTATCAAGATCATTACTTGCATGATAAGTATGCAAGCCTTGTACTTATCTGGTTGCAAGCCTTGTACTTATCCGGTCCAAGTCCACGAAGCATACAGCCAAAATCCAACACTCTAAGAATTTCATAATTATTATTGTCCCACAAATTATAGTTTAGCGGATATGAAAAAAGAATCACTTTACCCTATCGCTTAATCATTTTAAAATGTCATCATTTTTTCTTCCCTTTTAGCAAAAGAATGTCGTCATTTGATTAAGTTACAATGTAGTACCAATCATTTCACCTTTTTACCAAATCTGGTGCAATTTCCTACTGACTCGGTTGATATGATCAAAATTTGTAGTAGGAAATGCAGTTTCTTGATATTAGGTTGATATGGTAAATTTATTCATTTTTCTTGAAATAATTCGTTCTCCTTCTTTCATGTGGGTGACGAGGTACATGAGCTATTATCTAATCGGATAGTGTAAATATATTATTTCCATACCATAACCCGCAAATCAAATAAAGAATAGGAAAATAAAATGACTAAAGAACCTATTGGTTCAATTTTTATGCTTGTAAATTCTTTTACCTTTTTTTTTTTTTTTTGTGAGGGAATTACCTATATTTATTTGAGGTGTGCAGTGCAATTGATACAATACTGAACTGAAGAAAAGGACATTCAAATATAGTAGTAGTATTATGAGATATGTGCAGTTCAAAATTTGCCTACACAAATTCGAAAACTTAAGTTAACGAACTAATTCAGGCCCAGCCCAACAAGGCAGTCTAAGCTAAAACCAATCAAAATACTTGGAAATAGGCAAAAAATTCAAGGTATATATATGTATGGAGTTTACATTATTATACTAATTTAATTCAGAATCTGTAGTATAATAAAACATTTGCCTAATTTTAATAGTATAATAGCATACATTACATTCCAACATTTGGAATAATGTCATATTGTCATGAAGAAGACTAAGAATACATTTTTATGTCTTTGATTATGGTTGTTTTTAAGTAAAATCTGTATTATTCATAGCATAACATATGAAGGACAAGGTAAGTAAAGGCGTTATGCTCTATTGTAGGGGGCATACATATTCATCACGTTATTCATGTCAATCGACAATCGATGCGATGCTTCTCCTTCCTTTATTAGTTCGCAATTCACGCTAGCTCCTAATTTACGACTCCTCTTTCCGTATAGGGAAATCCCACAAAATTTCTCACATTCCACACTTATAAAGTAGAACAAGAACAACAGCTATTACCAAATTTTCACGTGATTCATTTGCCCATATTTCATCACTCCTTTGACTTTGACGTTTCCACAATGATTTTATGTTTCAATCTATAATCCTTCTGATTTTAAGATTCTTATAGTAGTATTGTTATAAATGCGAGTCACTAAATATCTTTTATATTTGTATTATGCAATTACTTGAAGGTCTAATCAAAGGTCTAATCATTGGCCTGAAATGCAACATAATGATAATCTAACATGGATATGCCCTCACAAATTAGACATCACATGTTGGCAGCTGTTTTTCACTTCTACACTGCAAAACAACTCCTATTCTGAATTAAACCTTTAACCAAAATGCACAAGTTTCACATTTTCAATCTCTTATTTTCAGTTGTATGTATATACAGAGGTACCGAGCCTCCTCACTTCACCTTTCCATTAAATCTGCTACTTGTTTCATTGATGTCTTAACTTGTTTCTTTAACCTGTTTCCTGTCGGAGAAGATTAAGAAACGCGATTTGCATGGCAGAAGTGATCCTAAGATTGGATACTGCAGCACTTCACGGAGATTGATGTTCATAGCCAACTTTTGCTGCATAATCTTGTTCAAGTTCTAGCTTGCGATTCAGCCACAATACCACATGGGAAGACACATAGCACTATACGTCTCCATTTCTGTTGTTGCCTTTGTCATCTCAAAAATCATCATGGCAGTCCTGTGCTATCGTCGCTGGAAACAAAAGCGAATGCTCATTCAAGATAGTTTCAGAGGTGCTTCTCTTCTTACGATCATTCCTCGTATGACTCTCACTCGAACATGAGTTTTTCTCTTTGATGTCTTGTTATGTCTGAAAAACAGGAGGAAAACTAGTGATGTTTAGTTCTCCAAGGATCAAATCGTTGAAACCAAACATATTTCTCAAGAAGATGATGAAGCTCAGCAACAAGGATATCATTGGAGCAGGCGGCTTTGGGACGGTTTACAAGCTGATGATCGATGATAGCATATCCTTTGCTGTTAAGAAACTGAACAAATTAGGCGCAAATCAAGACCATGGATTTGAGAGAGAATTGGAGGCGATGGGAGACATCAAGCATCGGAATATAGTAACCCTTCATGGTTACTATGCTACTCCTCACTATAATCTTCTCATCTACGAGCTCATGCCTAATGGCAGTTTGGACGAGCTGCTTCACGGTATGTTAATAGTTTGCCATACTTGCCTGCTAAAAAAATGAGGCAGCATATCAGGACACCCATAAAATCACACAGATAATGAATATGAAAATTCGGGAAGATGTTGAAGGAAATGGTGATCAATTAAAGACTGAGCCTTGCAGTATGATAATGCAGGAAAGTTGATGAACAAGAGGGCTCTTGATTGGCCTTCAAGATACAAAATAGCAGTTGGAGCAGCAAGAGGGATATCTTACCTCCATCACGATTGCATTCCTCACATTATACACCGAGATATCAAATCGAGCAACATATTGTTGGATCATAACTTGGAGGCTCGTGTGTCTGATTTTGGACTAGCTACCTTGATGGAGCCGGACAAAACTCATGTGTCAACAATGGTAGCAGGAACTTTTGGATACCTGGCTCCTGGTATGCTTTTCAGACACATAAGAAGATGGTTTTTGAACTCTGATTTTGTTTAAGAAGGTGATATAATGATCTTCCAATATTCTGCAGAATATTTTGATTCAGGAAAAGCCACAACAAAAGGAGATGTCTACAGCTTTGGAGTTGTATTACTGGAGCTTCTAACAGGGAAAAAACCAACAGATGAGACATTCATCGAGGAGGGAACTAAGCTGGTCACCTGGGTAAACTCCTCACCTTTAAATAATGTTAACATACAAGCAATTCAGTTTGAGTCATACCTCAATGATGCAAGCCGAGTATTCGTTTTCCAATGGTTTTGATATTGATCCGTATTCAAAGAACGGTTGAGAGCTAAATAAACTTAGGGCAACCATATAATGATTCTACTAGCTGTTTAACTGAATTATTAAGAGTGATGATCTATTATTCCTACTTGTATATTCAAATCACACAAATACTAGTATGCTCAATATCGTGTTCTTGCAGTCATTTCTTGTTACTGTGATCTACTTTCAGATACTAGTATGCTCAATATCGTATTGTTGCAGGTAAAGTCAGTAGTTGAAGATAAGAGAGAAGAATATGTACTCGACAGCAGTTTGGTTGATTTTCCCATTGAAGAAATTAACAATGTATTTAGTATAGCACTAATGTGTCTTGAGGCAGAGCCAACCAAGAGACCTACAATGGCGGAAGTTCTGAAGATGCTAGAGCAGATTAAACCAGAAGATTTCTAATCATGAACTAGCAATTGTGCTTGAATTTATTCATCAATAGTAAAAAGTGCATTGTAAGCAGGCTGATAATTGATACATAAAGAATATGTATATGCATATTAAACTCAATATCTCCAGTGGAAAAAGAAAAAGGGCCTTCAGAGCTAAAAGAACAACAAGAAATCAGCATTTCTTCAGTCACTTGAGTGCTGCGGCCAATCCATTACATGTTGAAGCTTTCAATGTCGGGGAAACTGGATTACCTCCAAGAAACACATCAAAAAGAGAAGATGTAACATTTGATGACTCGATTGTAGCATCAATAGAAGAAGGAATCCCTTCAGGTGTTACAAAAACCTGCAATACAAATAACATTTTCAACTGTCAACTGATTTAGCCACGGAAAGTTTAGGGACAGAGGAAAAAATAAGAGCAATAATCAGCTGCAGTATCCTTTTTTTTAAGGAGCTGCACTAACCTATCGTATGAAAAACAATTGGTTTCCACTGTTAAACATGCAAAAAGATATTAGTGGGGAATGGGGATATTATACTCACAAGCATTTTTGTTGTGTCCAACCAAGTCAAAAATATGGAAGTTCCTTTCTGAAGAGGACGACCTTCAAAGACACTTCGGAATGTCAAAAGTGCAGATTCATCCACTGGAGTCGGTGATGCAATTCTTGGAGAAAGGGCGTCATCCAGGGCATCCCAAAATGTCTTACCATCTAGATCTCTTACTAAGATAATATGTAGTGATTTCTCCAAAGGAGCTGCACTTCATAACATGAGTATTAGTGGTCTTTAATAATCCCATCTCCTCATTAATTATTGTAATCTTATGATGGTTACCCTGATAAATTGCATCGAATAATGATGGATCCTTTTGTAACTCTGCGGATGAACGTCCTTTCCAGGCATCTAACTTACTGAAGATGGATGGGTTTGCATATAAACCCGCAGCATAGACTTTCACCCCAATAATTGCGAAGACCTTTTCCCTGTATCCTAATAGTATTTAAAAAAAGACAAAGGTTACACGCTACTAAGAATCAAGAAATAATGACCAGAACCCTAATCAGGATAACATAAACTTTTATATAGATGGTACCGCAACTGACCTGTTCCGAGTAATGACAGCGAGGAAGAACAACCGGGAAGGCTCAGTGAAGTTTGATATTTCACCTTGGTCTGAGGTTCTTCCAAATACTCTGAGATTACAGCTGTAAGCCATTACATGAACATCATTACACAATATTTAACAGTGTACAGCACGTACTAAGATAATCCTACGAGGATGCTTCAAATTTCTATATTCTCTGTCAATGTAGTATAGCAATAATCATAATGAATAGGGATCGAGGAATTTCCCATATTCTTTATTTACACGACTACTTTCAACTTAAATTATCAGAACTTTCGGGCGATGTCCTCTTTGCTAGACTCCGCGTATTATTATATCCACACAAGGGAGAAGACTTCCACATGGCTAATCTTATCTAATTTTATCGAATTCTAGCTAGCTAATGGCATTTGCATCTCTATAAGAGGTATGAGAGGAGTTGCCAAATGTCTTAAGTGGAGGGATTAACTAAAATGCAACATACTAAAAGACTTCAAATTTTATCATTAATACTGGAACAAAGCATCATCATCAGCTACACCTGCATATCTTCTCATTATGTTCTATAATCTTTAAGTTTACATTTTTCAATCTTCATGATTCACCATTTTATAGCTACGTCAAATTCCTGACAGGTGGACTACCATTTAAAAGGGAAAGCAAGTCTATCAGGAAAATGCGGAATCCTATTTCAGTGAGCCCAATCAACTATACTAAGCATAATTAGCTACAATTATTTAATGCAACAAGCTTATAGCATAACAAAGCCATTAAATATACCCCTCGTCAGTGAGTAGTATAGATTACTCATCTATTTTATGCTCATTAATTAATTTAAAAGTTTCTATAAATGGAAAGATGCTACGTCACTCCACAAACAGTTTTCAATTTAAATCCAATTCTACAGTCCAAGAGCAATCAACGCCAGCATTTCTACGACAGTCAAGAATGGCGGTTCTTTACCTTGAGAAGACGAATATGCATTTGACCAGAAGCGGCTGCGGAATCCAGAATTTTTGTCGATGCAGACGCGAGAACGAAATGCGGGATGATGGGAGAAGGATTGGTTGCTGCAATTGAGCGGTGATAACGGCTTGTTTGGATTGTCTGCAAAAGAACAGATTATTTTGGGGTTTAGATCCGAGGATTTGGTACTGGTGGGTGACGAATAGGGAACAATTGCGGATATTCCTGCAACTGTTGACGCCATTTGTGTGTGTGTGCGTGAGAGAGAGAGAGAGAGACAGAGAGAGAGAGAGAGGACACAGAGAGAGAGAGTTTGTCAGCAGATTGAAATTTACAAATCCCAATTGAATCAAAATAATCCCACCGCTCCGTTATTGTTTTTTCCTTCCGTTATTTTTGTCCGTTTTTGTTTTTTAAAAATAATTTAGAAATAATTAATTTACTAAACAATTCACTTTACAATTTTCATCATACTTTTCCACATCATTTTATATATCATCCACTATTCTACTTCTCTCTACTTACTTTATTTCACTATTCACTCTCTATCTACTCACTTTATTTCATTATTCACTCTATCTATCCACTTTATCTTATTTTAAAAACTCCACTAAACATACTTTCTACTCTTAATTGTTTTCTCTTTAAATCTCGTGCCAAAAGAAACAGGCCAAATCTGGTGGGACGGAGTAAGTAATAATGATGCCTAAGAGCACTTACAGTGGGTGTCTAGTAAGACCTGGGTCTAAGCAATGGGAAGCGTGATTTTAATGATTGATGGTGTTGAGTTAGACATAGGTTGATTTCTCCACATCAATGGGGTTGAGTAAGACCTAGGTCTAAGCACTGGGAAACGTGATTTTAATGATTGAATAGATTTTATTTTGTTATTTTTTTTATTTGTAATAAATTTTATAAAAATTAACTTAATTAAATTCAGAAATTAATAAATGACAATTTTATTGAATTTAAAAAAAAACTACAACATACACTAATTAAAAAAAAATACAATAACAAAAAACTACTTCATTACAATAATTAAAAAAAAAAAAAAGACAACTACTCCTCCCAATTGAATTCCCTTGCAAGTTTGCGGCGAACATTTTCGTACCTCGCCTTTTGCTCGGGATTCATATGCGACGTGTCGGCAATATAGATATTGAACGCCCACTCCTCCCTCGATTGCTTGTTGAGGGATGCCAACTCTTCTGCCGCCTGCTCCCGTAGCGCACTTTTGCCCTTCTTCCCCTTCTTCGCCGCTTCCGCCGCTTTCACTCCTTCCCCTTGCGGCGTGCCTTGCCCTTCCCCTTGGCCGGAGAAGTGACCGTGCTTGATGTCGCGACAGCTTTCCCCTTGCGGCGGGGCGGGGGCGGTGGTGTTTGCTCGTGTTCGTCCGATTCCGAGTGGTGGGAGGCGTACGCCGCTTCCTCTTCCTCTTCCTCGTCCTCCACCTCAACATGGTCGTCGTCGTCGTTGAGGTTGAAACGTCTGAGTCGAGCCGTACCCACTGGGGGCTACGAGAATTGGCTCCTTCGGGATGTCGGGGGTACTTGAGAGAAGCTCGGCGACAGCGAGAAGCCCAGCGCAGGCGAGAAGCCCGACGCAGGTGAAAATCCCGGCGACTGCGAAAAGCCATATGACGGAGGGACTTGGGAGAAGCCGGGCGACTGTGGAAATCCAGCCGAAGGGGGGAATTGGCCGTACCCCTGCGGCTGTGAGAACTGCGAGAACCTAGTGGCCGGAGGGAATGCAGAGAAACCCGGCGTCGGGGAAAAAGCACCAAACCCTGCAGGGGCCGAGTATTGGCCGAAACCTGGAATTGATGAGAACCCGGAGCTTGGATTCGCCGGATTGGGAGGTGGATTCGCCGGATTTGGAGATTGGTTCGGTGGGATTGAACCAAAAGTTTGCGAATACCACGAATTAAACTGATCGTCGGCCATTTTTTTGCACAAAATAAATTGAAAGAATGAAAATTTTTTGGGAGAAGAATGGATGGAGAAATTAGGTTGTGTGGAGAATGAATGAGATGAATGGGTATATATAGGGAAAAAAATGAGATATAGACGTTGGAGATAAAAAATGTATACGTTGCGGATTTGGTAATTAACGTTTTTTTTTTAATTTTTAACGAAAAAAAAAAAATAAGAGACCAATGGGGACACGACAAGTGTCCCCATATATCGCCGTGCTTGAGGTCGAGTGGAGAGTCGAGGGATCGACACCACCATCGACACATCCCTCGACATAGGGGTGTGTCGATCCCCGACATTGGTTCGACGTAGGGGTGAGTCGAGTGGGGGGGTGTGTCGATCCACTCGACCTCGCACTCGACACCCCCCCTCGTTACCCGATGTAAATGCTCTAAATGATCTGGTATCTTAAAAGTTTCTCCCTCTATACACAAGAAAGATATGCATGTTTTTTCATTTTCTATCGTTCAAAAAAAAATTATATTTCATTTTTTATAATATAATCTGCATAATTTACTTTAATTTTAATTTTTCACTCAATTCAAGTTAGTCTTATTTAATTTAATTTAATTCACACTTAATTCAAATGAACCTATTGTATTACTTTTTTAATTTAATCCTCCTGATGGGGTCGAGATTTGTGATCCTCGAACACACAGATGTTCAAGAATCGTAAACACATAATAAGTACCTTGTGTTGACGAGATTGTGTTGAGAAGACTTCTCCACGTGGATTTAAGCCTTAAGTTCCGACCTACAAAGCGTAACGCCAGGTTGTGTGCCGGCGTCGCGTCTCCGACGATCAAGTTAGTGTGTGTTCAACACGAAACTTGAGAGAAATCAATGAGTTATATCATAAATAAGAGGTAAATGAAAGTGATACCTGAGATTCTGCTGTAAAATCTGTATATATACCTGAAACGATAAGGGTATTTTAGTCATTTCGGGGAGACTTGGGAAGTCTCCAAGCCGACTTAAGTAGGGAAAACTTCCCTACTTTAGATGATGTGATAGGTCGGTACCGATGTCTGTCTGACATATTTATGCCTCGAGAAGGCAAATCCGTACTGTACTTTAGACCAACTGTCGATAAAATATAAGAGGGGAAGATTCCCACGAGGTAATATTCCTCTTGGGCAATATTCCATAATATATGACATACTTACCCCGCTACTACGAGTATTGGGGCAAGGTTGTCATTCAAGTAGGGGAATACTGAGAGTATTATTGGGAGGTTGCCTTCTGGCAACCATGCCATACCGAAGGTGTCCCATCAACTCTTCCCCCTTCAAGTCTGAAAAGAGGAAACTTGTCCACACCAAATGAGGAATTTTCAGTAGTAACATTCCTTCAAGGCAACCTTGTCCATTCGGATAAGGCAAAACAGTTGAGGAGTTTACTCTCTCCGTCTCTGCAAATTCCGCTTATTAAGAGATAGGACACCCCACGTCGCATCAATTACACACGTGGAGCATTTTCAAGGGTGAACCACCTCAGCACAGTTATAATTTGAATTATTACAGTTTCCTCATTTATTTCATTTCATTTCGCGTTTCACTTCTCTCTCACTCTACTCCTTCGACTCTCCTTTTCCACTGGAATTCCTGGCCGTCGCCCTAGCTTTTCCGTTAATCCTTTCAGGTACTTCGCTGCTACTCTTCTCGTAGGCTTTACGTCTTTCAGTACTTTGTAGTAGTAATGTCGTTCTTGCCCGATTTGGGGGTAGGGTTTGACCTAAACCTTCTGAATCGTCTACTCGCCGGACTACTTCTGCCGGTGAAGAGGCTTCTTCACCCTCTGCCCCTATTTACGTCCCCTGCCTATCTCCTAAGAAAGAAGGGTCGGGGTCTGTTTCCTTTTCTTTACCCGTAGATCCCGATTTTTCTTCGAGTAGGGATAATTGGAATTTAGTTACTACATCCCCATCTCTTGTTAAGCAGGCCGAGGTTCAGGCCTTAATCAAAGATTTGAGGATAGAGAGATTCCGCCTTCAAGTTCCTAGCCCTAGCAAATGGCCAAATTATACGACTCCTCCCACATTGACTTTCTGGAAAAAACATTTCGAAGCGGGCCTTAGGCTTCCGATATGCCCATATCTTGCTCATATCTGTGATCTTTTCCGAGTTTGCCCTAGTCAGATTATCCCCAATTCCCTTAGGACTGCTCTGTCTTTCTATATAGTCTTGAAAGCCAACAGAGGTAATCCTACTCCGGAGCTTTTTCACGCTTGCTATCAAATGAAGTACCAAAAATGAATGGTCATGTTTAGTTCTCGAACCAACAGTCCCGCTCACTTTCTGGGTAACAGCACCAAAAATGATAAAACTTGGCAGCCCCACTACATCTTTGTCACTCCTGTGGACAATTCCTGGCCTTTCACCGTGCAACATTGGCGGTATTCGTTTGAGAAATCCTCTCAGGTGGAGGTGCACCCCATTTCTTCTTCAGATGAGGAGCTTATGAGAGAGTTGAGCACTCGTCTTAATTCTGATAATGATTTCAACATTCGAGACCTTCTCACGGATTCTTCCGCATTAGCTTATTTCGATTTGGCTCCTCCTCCTCGTTAACCTTCCACTCCGGGGATGAGTAGGTGTTCGCTTCAGTGTTTTGTTGAATTCAAACACTCGGTAAATCTTGCAAAATGTAATAATTTCTATCTTTCTGATTATTGCAGTTATGGACTGGTTGAAGATTGCCCAAGGCGTTGAGGAGGAAGACGATGTTATCGTGGTGGGATCCACCCCAGGCTCTATTCCTCTGCCTTTATTCCCTAAACTTGAGGTCAACTTTCCCCCCAACAAAGTGGTTGAGGAGAAAACTTCCAAGGGGGCCTCTTTACATGGAAAGTCTACTCCTGCTTCTCCTGCCAATCCTTCCTCTGAGGGATTGCGTCCGAGGACTCGTAGTCGAGCAATGACTGATCTGTCCACTCCTCCTCAAGCCAAGAAGGGGAAGGGTACCAAAGCTTGTGGGAGCAAGGTTCCAGCTATGCCTATCCAGCAATTTTCCAATCAACTCGAAATTCATCTCCCTGTACCACTGATTTCCATGGAGGGTTCTCAATGCATGACTCTGTTCCGCCATATGAACAACTCTTCTGAGAGGAACCAAGCCTCTGGATTCTCTACTAAAGCCCTCCACAATGCCATAGGGCGTGCTTTGATCCAGGTTTGAACCTTTTCTAGAAGTTGTTTTCAAATATAAATTTTCATCATTTTTTGGCACAATGACTTACTTGTTTTCTTCTCAGGCCGACACTTTCTTGGCCGAGGCTAAGGAGAGAAGGAAGGAAGGTTCCACTGCTTCCTCCAAGGCAAAGAACAAGCAGATTGCCAAAGCTCTTCTTCAAGTTTCCAGCCTGGAAACTAAGTGCAAGCAGATGGAGGGCAACCTTGCCTGTAACACCCCGAAAATTTAGGTGTTATTAAAAGGTTTAAGTTATGATTTTTTTATGCAATTAATTATTTAAGTCTTATAAGTCGCGCCTAGAAGTAATTCACGAGCATGATGATGTTGCATTTATTTTATGTTATATTGCCCGAAGCATTTATAATTATATAATTACTTGAAAAGTTTGTGTTAATACTATTAATTTAGTTATTTTTTTTCTCGGTTGATATGAATCATTTAGATTTCTAGGAATATTATTATATTTATCTCTAGTGTGAAAAAAAAAATATGAAGGTCGATTTGTTCAAATTATGTTTGTTTTATTTTATTTTATTTTATTTTACTAGGAAGAAAATTTATTAAATTTCATAGTTATCCTTTTCTACCCTAATTAGTTGTATAAATAGAGGTCACCTATTTAGTTTTGAGTAGCACACCCTCAAATTTTTCCGAACGGCAAATATCAGCTCTAAAATATTATAGAGGTACCGTAACACTATTCTTCTCTATTTTTTTTATTTGTCGTTGTTTGTTATTCATGGTTTGATCTTGTTGAATTACTCACCACTGCTCTCTGTATAAGATTTAGTTGTTGTTTTAGACGCTAGGAAGAAAATTGCTCAACCCTTTGACGTTATTTTTTTAATTATGTTCCTTGAAGCGACAAATATTTTGTCTCATAGTTCTTCTAATCATCATTCTATAGTTTCATGTAATATAATAATAGTAGTACGCATAGTTGGACAATTCGAGTTTTTTTTATGGTGTCAGAAGTTTTGTTGATTAATAATTAATTAATTAATCTCTATAACAGTATAAGGTATATGAAGAATAGTAAATAATTTGCATGTTTTCTTTTTAGGGCCTATGTGCGTAGCTATATATATATATATTAATATTGCTTAATGGTGTAAGAATAAGAATTTATGTTGCTATAGTTATGTGTAGTATAAACTGTAAGTAATTTCCTTTACGGCGGAAAATGTGAGGTTTATTCGGATCACAAGAGCTTGAAGTATCTCTTCACTCACAAGGAGCTTAATATGAGGCAAAGAAGGTGGCTTGAGCTAGTGAAGGACTACGACTGTACAATTCAGTACCATCCAGGCAAGGCGAATGTTGTAGCGGATGCTCTTAGTAGAAAAGGAGGATTGTCAGCTATTCACACTTCTCTAGTGATTCAAGAATTCTCTAACTTGATGATCGAGGTAGTGCCAGCTACGGAGGACACACCATCTGTGTTATCAGCTCTGACGGTTCAGCCAACTTTGCGAGATCAAATTAGGCAGGCATAAGAGAGTGACGAATTTTTGGGCAAGTTAAAGAAGCGGGCTTTGAAAGGCGATATCAAAGGTTTCTCTGTTGATGCCGAAGGTGCTTTAACTTTTGAAGGAAGATTTTTTGTGCCGAAAAATGAGGAGTTGAGGAGGAAAATCATGAAGGAAGCCCACAACACGCCTTACTTCATCCATCCCGGAGGAACCAAGATGTACCAAGATTTGAAAAAGATCTTTTGGTGGAGAAATATGAAGAAGTCCATTGGTGACTATGTTGAAAGGTGCATGACATGTCAACTGGTGAAGGCGGAACATCAACGACCGATGGGTTTGGTAAAGCCGCTT
This sequence comes from Schizonepeta tenuifolia, assembly GCA_029490685.1. Lineage (NCBI taxonomy): Eukaryota > Viridiplantae > Streptophyta > Magnoliopsida > Lamiales > Lamiaceae > Schizonepeta > Schizonepeta tenuifolia. Next base: position 108,212,444 of record CM055956.1, read on the forward strand.
AATATCCCGGAATGGAAGTGGGAAAAGATCACTATGGATTTTGTGGTGGGTTTGCCGAAAACGGTCAAGGGTAATCATGCAATTTGGGTTATCGTCGACCGACTTACCAAGACTTCTCACTTTCTACCAAAAAAGATGACTTTTAGCATGGAACGGTTAGCTGAAATCTACATTCAAGAGATTGTGAGACTACATGGTGTTCCAGCTAGCATTGTGTCGGATCGTGACACGAGATTCACTTCGAAATTTTGGAGAAGTCTTCAAGCAGCTCTGGGTACTAACTTAGATTTCAGCACGACGTATCATTCACAAACGGACGGGCAATCGGATAGGACTATTCAGACTCTAGAAGACTTGTTGAGAGCATGTGCTATGGATTTTGGAGGAAATTGGGAGAGGCAACTCGCATTGATAGAATTTTCCTATAACAATAGCTACCATGCATCCCTTGGTATGGCTCCGTACGAAGCTTTGTATGGGAGAAAGTGTAGGTCGCCTCTTCATTGGGATGAAGTCGGCGAGAAACGAGTTTTAGGCCCCGAGATAGTGGAGGAGACCGTAGGGGTGATTAGCAAGATTCGTGATCGTTTGAAGATAGCTCAAGATCGGAAAAAGTCTTATGCTGATTTAAAGAGGAGGGATTTCCACTTCGATGTGGGTGACAAGGTGTTTTTGAGATTGTCGCCGATGAAGGGAGTTTGTCGAGTAGGCAAGGGCAGCAAATTGCGATCTCGTTATATTGGTCCTTTTGAAATACTTGATAGAGTTGGAGAGTTGGCTTATCGTTTGGCGTTACCACCGAGTTTGACATCGATACATAACGTGTTCCACGTTTCATCTTTGAGGAAATACATTCATGACCCGAGCCACATTGTGAACCTTGTTGAGCTAGAGTTAGATAAGAATTTGTCATATGAGGAGCATCTTATTTCTATTTTGGATAGAAAGGTCCACGTGCTTAGGAATAAGGAGATTCCCCTAGTTAAAGTCCAATGGAGTAGACATTAGAGCTAAGTACCCCGGATTCCTAGATCAAAGTAAGTAATTTTGAGGACGAAATTTTTTTTAGTAGGGGAGGATGTAACACCCCGAAAATTTAGGTGTTATTAAAAGGTTTAAGTTATGATTTTTTTTATGCAATTAATTATTTAAATCTTATAAGTCGCGCCTAGAAGTAATTTACGAGCATGATGATGTTGCATTTATTTTATGTTACATTGCCCGAAGCATTTATAATTATATAATTACTTGAAAAGTTTGTGTTAATACTATTAATTTAGTTATTTTTTTTCTCGGTTGATATGAATCATTTAGATTTCTAGGAATATTATTATATTTATCTCTAGTGTGAAAAAAAAATATGAAGGTCGATTTGTTCAAATTATGTTTGTTTTATTTTATTTTATTTTATTTTACTAGGAAGAAAATTTATTAAATTTCATAGTTATCCTTTTCTACCCTAATTAGTTGTATAAATAGAGGTCACCTATTTAGTTTTGAGTCGCACACCCTAAATAGAGGTACCGTAACACTATTCTTCTCTATTTTTTTTATTTGTCGTTGTTTGTTATTCATGGTTTGATCTTGTTGAATTACTCACCACTGCTCTCTGTATAAAATTTAGTTGTTGTTTTAGACGCTAGGAAGAAAATTGCTCAACCCTTTGACGTTATTTTTTTAATTATGTTCCTTGAAGTGACAAATATTTTGTCTCATAGTTCTTCTAATCATCATTCTATAGTTTCATGTAATATAATAATAGTAGTACGCATAGTTGGACAATTCGAGTTTTTTTTTTATGGTGTCAGAAGTTTTGTTGATTAATAATTAATTAATTAATCTCTATAACAGTATAAGGTATATGAAGAATAGTAAATAATTTGCATGTTTTCTTTTCAGGGCCTATGTGCGTAGCTATATATATATATTGCTTAATGGTGTAAGAATAAGAATTTATGTTGCTATAGTTATGTGTAGTATAAACTGTAAGTAATGCATATAATCGAGTTTTAAATTTGAGTCAGTTTGTGTTGTTTGTAATATTTGTTTGATCATCAAGTAAAGCATGTGTAGGAAAATGAAGGAATTTCTGAGTTGGTAGATTAATTTTGTTTGTTGGTTTCATTTATCAAAGCATGCATTTTGACATTTCATAATTATCATTTAGGATTGGCGCGCAAGACTTGACTAATTAATTTGCAGATTTTTTCCAGTCGAGTCAAGAAAGGTTAAGGTGGGGTTTTTAATGTTGCAGTTGTCATTTATCCTTATTATATGTTTTGCACAATATATATTCATGTGATATACAGCATAGCCTACAGGCTAATCGAGGTACACGAGGTTAAGCCTACAGGCTATTCGAGGTTACAAGGTTATGGCCTTCGGGCTACGATGTTATTTTATATGCGAGTGTCTCCATGTTTATTTTTGTTGCGAATTATATAATTTGGATAAATGCACCCCACTGAGTCTAAAGTACTCACCCCAAATTTTATAATTTTTCTTTCAGGAAATGACTTGGGCGATGATCGGCGGGGCGCGTGAAGATGGTCTATTGAGGGAAAATAAATAAATAAATAAATAAATGCGAGCATGGAGTTTATGTTATGTTTATATTTATTTCTAGGAGGATTGTTGACATTTTTCTAGTTTCTATTTTCCGCTGCTTATTCTGGACTTGAGGATTATTTTATTTATTAAATAAAGGAGTATCTTGGTTTATTTTTATTAAGAGAATTTGGGGTGTTATATTGTCGATGCCCTATTGCTTATGGATTCCCTCAGTATGCTTCTCGCTAAGACTGAGAAAGAGAAGGCTTTCCTTGAGAAGAATCAAGCGGAGAGTTTGGTCAGAGCTCGCCAAGAAAGCTACGAGGGTGGCATCCAAGCTTGCCAACAAGGGCTTTTCCGCCCCGCTGCAGGTTAAGCCTTTCTGAAAGAGCTGGCAGAGGGATTGGTGGAAGCATACAAAGGAAGTAGTGAGTACTTGCGCGATCTGGGTCCTACCATTCGTCACTTTATCCGTCAGGGAGCAACCAACCTTGCTGCATAGATGAGGGAGCCTTCCTACTCGGGAGAGGTGAACACGAAGGCTCTCATGGACAATCTCGAGCTCTCTCCTCATCTGCAGCCCCTGAACGACCTTCCTCCCGAGCCAGAATATCAGCTACCAGTGGTGCAATCTTGTGCAAGAAAGCTTGTCATCAGCCTTATTCTCGATCCCTCCTCAACTGCCATAGAGAATCTCTTCTATGACCTCTCATCTGCAGATGCCTCTAGCTCCACTCTGGTAGAGTTGCCAGCAATCAAGGATACTTCCGTGCCCAATGTCACCGCTCTTCCTACAGAGAAGGCTGCTTCAGAGATGGGATTTCTCTCTCTTTAGAATGAGCCCCTAGGAGAGGAAGATGAAGCGGAAGGAGGAGATCAGGCTGCGACCAACTATGCCTCGGAGAAGAAGCCAAAAGGTGAAGTTTCTGAGAACCCCTCTACGTAGGGTGAATTATTATAATTTCGGCTACAATAGTGTTTGCTACAATGGCTTTCTAGCTGTATTTATTTCTGTTTTTGCTACAATGGCTTCCTAGCTGCCACGAATCGTGCTTTTTGATCATCATGCGTGGAATTTTTCTTGCAATTACTCTTATTCTTTGCTCTTTTCTTTGCATTCTGCATGTTATTGATATGTTCATATATGTGTTCTCCTTCCCCACCCCCCTTTTCCTAAAGAAGTAGGAGTTCGTCAAACGAATAATTGTTTAGAATATCTCATTCTTGGTAATCATTGTGTTCGGGCAAGATTGCGTGTCCACAATCTTGTTCAACCCGTAGCATAGAGGCCTTGATGCCGTCCAAATACCAAAATTTCCAGAAGCACATGTAGCTACTGTCGGGCCAAGATTGCATGCCGACAACCTTGCTCACCCTGATTTTTCCAGAGGCGCATGTAGCCACTATCGGGCCAAGGTTGCCTGCCGACAACCTTGCTCACCCTAATTTCTCCAGAAGTGCATGTAGTCACTGTCGGGCCAAGGTTGCCAGCCGACAACCTTGCTCACCCTAATTTCTCCAGAGGTGCATGTAGCCACTGTCGGGCTAAGGTTATCTGTCGATAACCTTGCTCACCTTTGAAACGCTCTGGTTTCTCATGGACAAGGTTTCTCATCAGCAACCTTGAACCCATCTCCAAATACTAAAGCTCATATAACCACAAACTTCAAAAGGAGCTACATCATATTTACGTTCAAAAAATTCGATCTGCATGTACAAGCAGGAAAACAACATCTACGCATCGGGCAGGAATGAGTCATCTGTGGGCGGTGATAAAAAAGTAGGGGTTATCTTCCTCTACACATAGTACTTTTTCAACTTGCTAATATTCCATGGGCGAGACAAGATTTCTCCTTTGGCATCCATCAATTCGTAGGCTCCGCCAGCCAGGACTTCAGCAACCTTGTAAGGTCCTTCCCAATTGGGCTCAAACTTCCTAGTTGGCTTCAAGGCATCAACCCTTCTCAATACGAGGTCTTCCTTGCCAAACCGACGAACTCGTACCTTCTTATTATACGAATTACGTATCTGCTCTTTATTCCATTCTGTTTTTAAACGAGCTTGTTCCCTTTCTTCTTCCACAAGATTTAACTCTTCCCTCCGGAGTTCTTGGTTTCGATCCTCATCATAGAATCAAATCTGATGACTTTCAGAGATCACCTCCGCGAGTATCACTGCTAAAGATCCATAGACTAGATTGAAAGAGTTTCATTGGTAGCCCTTCGAGGGCTAGTGCGGTAAGCCTACAGTACTGAGTCAAGCTCCTTTGCCCACAAGCCACACTTATCATCCAACCTATCCTTGACAATTGTTCTGTTGGTAACTTCCACTTGACCATTCGTTTCCGGATGCGCGACTGCTGCGAATCTTTGCTCAATCTTTAGCTTTGACCACCATTATATGGTTCATTGAATTATGAACTGGGCACCGTTGTCCGATACTAAGACTTGACACTCCATATCGACAACATATGTTTTTCCATAAGAATTTTATGATTGCTGCATCATCAACTTTGCTAACGGGTTCAGCTTCTACCCATTTGGAGAAATAGTCTACAGCTACTATGAGGTGGGTCATCCCTCCCTACGCAGTGGGCAGCTTTTCGACCAGATCAATCCCCACTTGTCGAAGGGACAAGAGGCGTACATAACTCCCAATTCCTCAGCGGGAAGATGAATCAGAGGTCCATGTATCTGACATTGGGAACACTTCTTGACATACTCCTTGGCATCCTTGCCGATGTTAGGCCAATAGAATCCTGCCCGCAACACTTTCCGAGCAATATCTCTTGCTCCAATATGGCCTCCTCCATTTCCTGAGTGTATTTCTTGCAAAACATTTGCACCTTCTGCCTCTGGTATGCACTTCAGATAGGGATAAGTCATGGCACGTTTGTACAAATGATCTCCAATCATGCAGAAGTGAGCATAGGAAGCCCATTTGGACGCAAGGGAACCTTCCATGCGTCTTCCAGTCATCAAGAAGTGTATGACGGGAACTCTCCAATTCCTAATTTCTTCAATGGCTCCTACATCCAAGACAACAACTCTCTCCTCTTCTTCAAGATATGTAATTGGGCCATCAATTCCCTTTTCCATAGAACTAGTAAATCTTGCCAATTTGTCCGTCCGAGTATTTTTCTCTCTGGAAATTTGCTCCATTCGAAATTCTGTAAATTTTGCCTTCAATTATATCACTTTTGCTACATAGTTGGCCATCCTTTCTTCTTTAGCCAGTTAAGTTCCCTCCGTCTGGGACACAACCGATTGGGAGTCAGAAAATATCAAGACCTTCTCAGCTCCCAATCCTTCCATGATTTGCATGGCTGGTATTAGCGCTTTATATTCAGCTTCATTGTTCGAAGCTTTGAATCCAAGCTTGATTGAAAATTGCACTTTTTCTGAGGTAGGAGGAATGATTTATACTCCTACACCACATCCTTCCTTAGTAACAAAACCTCCACGTAAGCTTTCCATTCAGCCAGTTCTGCACTTCGAGTAGTTTCCTGAATGAAGTCTGCCAAGGCTTGATCTTTTATCGTAGGTCGTGGCTCAAATTCGATATCGTACTCTCCCAGCTCTACAGCCCATTTTACCATCCTTCCTGATAAATCTGGTCTGCTGAGAATGTTCCGGAATGGGAAGGTTGTCCTTACAATTACTTTGTGTGCAAGAAAATAAGGATGCAACTTTCGGGCAGAAGTCATCACTGCCAAGGCTGCTTTCTCCACATCTGAATAGTTCGCTTCAGGGCCTTGAATCATTTTACTGGTGTAGTAGATGGGTTTTTATTCACCATCTTCTTGCCGTATCAACACCGAACTCAGCAATTCCTTTCCCATTGAAAAGTACAGATAAAGGGTTTTTCTCATCACAGGCTTTGTGAGCAAGGGAATTGCAGTCAGATGTTCTTTCAAAACATTTAACGCTATTTGGTAGTCTTCAGTCCATTCAAACGTGTTATATTTCCTCAAGATTTTGAAAAAAGGTAAGCTCTTCTCGAACGAGAAATAAACCGGCTCAGTGCGGTAATCTTGCCATTAAGTTTTTGAATTTCATTCAAGTTGCGGGGAGCTTGCATCTCTTGCACTGCGACAACCTTCGCCGGGTTCACTTTAATACCCTGCGGTGTGACAACATAACCCAGGAACTTTTTCAGATTGCACTCAAAAAGGACACTTAGCAGGATTCAATCGAATGTCATTGCTCCTGATTATTCCAAAGACTTCTTCTAAATCAGTTGCGTGATCAACAGCTTTAAAACTCTTGACTAGCATGTCATCCACGTAAACTTCCATGATTCTTCTGATTTGCTCCCGGAAAACCAAATCCACCATTCTCTGGTACGTTGCCCCCGCATTCTTCAAACCAAAGGGCATTTTCTTGAAGCCAAATGTTCCTTTTCCAACGATGATGCAAGCTTTCCGAACATCTCTTGGATTCATCAAGATTTGGTGATATCCTTGATAGGCATCCATCATTGATAGCAATTCACATCCAGAAGTGGAATATACCAATTGATCAATTCTGGGTAGGGGATAGTGATCTTTCGGGTATGCTTTATTCAAATCCCGGAAGTCTATGCACATTCTCCACTTCCCCCCCCCCTCCCTTTGGGTACCATGACTGCGTTGGCAATCCATTCAGGGTACTGTACTCTCATGATATGCCCAGCTTTGAGCAATTTTTCCACTTCAACCATGATAATCTTGTCCTTCTCCGGATCAAATCTCCTCAACTTTTGCTTGATGGGGCGGACAGCTGGATCCACATTCAAATGATGCATAGCAATTTTATGATCAGCCCTTTAAGTCATCTGTGCTGAAAGCAAACAAATCAGCGTTCCTTCGTAGGTAAGCTATCACTGCCTCAGAATCCGCATGTGCTATCTGAGTTCCTATTCGAGTAGTATAACCTTGCTTATTGGGGTAAAGTTTCACTGGCATAAGTTCCTCTCCGGGAGACATTTGCATCTTGGGGTGTGTTTCTTTCATTTCCATCTGCTTCATCTTTTTTCCAATGGAGTCTCTCAATCCTTCATTGGATCGCTTGGCAGCCTTACCAGACACCTTGACTTCTTTGACATAACATGCTCTGGAAGCATCTTGTTTTCCAGCCAACTCTCCTTCTCCAGCCAACTCTCCCACTCTATCTTTCACAGGGAACTTCAGTTTCATGTGAAAAGTGGACACTACTGCCTCGAATTCATTGAAGGCATGCCTGCCCAAAATCATATTGTAAGATAATGTTATATCCACCACTAAGAATTTTATCATGCGCACCTTCCTCAAGGGGAACTCTTCCATTGCCATGGGCAATAAAGCTAATCCTCGAGGATGAATAGCTCCTCCCGCAAATCCATACAGGGGGTTTCGATGGATTGCAACTTAATGTTTAACTTCATGCTTTCGAAGCAATGGCCGAATATTACATTCGTCGAACTTCCCGTGTCCACGAGTACTCTGGAGACATCGTAACCACCAATCTCCGTGGTGACCACCCAAGCATCATCATGTGGTCGTAGAACAACAATCTCATCTTCAGGGTTGAATTGTATCAAGGGGTAGTTTCTCACACTCCTTACTTCGTGCACTCGCTCCACTGTGTGCTTATCTGAAACTTTGGCGAAGGCCTTTCTTGTGCTGTTGGAATCTCCTCCGGAAGGTCCACCTACTATCATGTGGATGTGTCCCTTTTTCTGGGAGGGCTCCTCTCTTTTCAGAGATCTAGGATGCTCATATTCCTTCCTCGGTGATCGAGGGCGTTGGTACTCTTTCCTGTCATCCTCCTTCCTTTTGTAATCACGTTCTTTCTTCAAAAATTCCACTAGTTTGCCATCTTTTACCAATCGTTCTATGGCATCCTTCAAATGTCTGCATTAATTTGTTTCGTGATCAAACTCGTTATGGTACTCACGATAGGGACCCACTCTGGGATTTTGAGGTTCCCTCCAATAGCTTCGAGGTATAGGGAACCCTATTTGTTGCCTGGACAATATTGCAAAGAGCTCAGCGGGTGCCACCGTGAGAGGGGTGTAAGTGTAATTATCTTTATCAAATCTTTCCTTTCATGGAAAATTACGGGGTTCTTTTCTTTTATCATTCTTTTCCTTCTTTTCCTCTACCCCACGAAGAGTCGTTTCTGGGATAGGCAAGGATGCTTCCTGGCAAGGGCGGATGGTTTGATCTTCTTCTGTTTTCATCTCTCTAGCCTCTTCCAAGTTTACAAACTTGTTAGCTTTAGCTAAGAGATCTTCAAATGAAGTACATGTCTTCTTGGCCAAAGAACTAAAGAAGTCTCCATCACACAAGCCTTGCGTTAAGGCGTGCATCTTTACCTCCAAGATAGCAGTGAGAACTTCCAAGGTAGCAGAGTTAAACCTTCGGAGGTAATCTCTGAGGCTTTCATGGGAACCTTGCCTAAGGGACATCAAATATACAGAAGTGCGAGTCTGCCTTCGTGCACTTGCGAATTGATGTCGGAAAAGGTTGCTGAAGTCAGTAAAAGTCCGTATGCATGCCTGATTTAACTAACTAAACCATCTTTGTGCCGATTTAGTAAGAGTTGTGCGGAAGACTCAACACTTGACTCCATCGGTATACTTGTGAAGGGTAGAACTGTTCTCGAAACTTATGAGGTGTTCCATAGGATCCGTAGTTCCATCATATTTCTCTCGTATCCCTTTGAAATTCACGGGCAAGGTTTCCCACAGTATCGCATCACTGAAAGGAGAACATATTTCATCAAAATCATTTGAATCAGGCTTCAATAAGCGTTTCTTCATTTCTTTCATTTCTTTTCTCAAAGCAGCCACCTCTGTACCGGTGGCAGATGCCGATTCGGAATAAGGTTGATAGGAAGCAGACTGATCTTCTTCATCAGGTCGGGCTGCCGAGATAGCTTCCAACCACTCTTTTCTGTTCATGCGACCCTTTTCGGGGATGTAGGGCACTCTTGATCTCAGGCCATATCCGGAATGTTGTCCCTCATGAGAGGGGAACCTTCTCTCATCGGAATGTTTCATTTGTTCTTTACTAGGGTTTTCTTGAATTGTTTCTAGGCATTCTCTCTGGCCTTTTTCATTTTCTCTCAACAATCTTTCCAGTAGTTGACGTATCTGAATCGGATCCAAACCAAACATATGCTCTGTGTTTGAGAATAAGGCAACCATGCCGGGTTCAGTAACCTGATTAGGTTGACTATGTGGGAGTGCTGATAACCCTAACTCTTCTCTGAGAGTCAAAGGTGTTTGGAAGCTTCCTCGCCTTACCCAGTTGCAGAGGGAGGGCCTCCCATGGTCGTTTGGCTATGTGGTGTAACAAATTCCTCGAATTCCTGCCCCAAATTTCAGGGAGGAGTTATCATTATCTATAACATTTGAGGGATAACTTTAGCTCTTTGTTTCGCCTTTTCATGGCTCGAGTAGATAATAGGTAGCCAAATAACATCTTATAATATTCATGCAAATATACAATAAAATATATCCATTGAAATCATGTGTTTCTAGCAAATAATCATGCTTCGTCATGTTTTATGGTCAGATTTTTCTTGACAACAAACAATCATGGTCATATTTTTCTTGACAGCAAATAATCATGCTTCGATATGCTCCGATATGCTTCAATATACTTCGATATGTATGTATGTAAGAAATATTTCCATATTCATACTTATTCATGGGTATATCCATACGAAATTCATCATATATGCAGATATGGATTTGGGAAAAGCAAGTTCATGCATATATCGATCTTGATGCTCAAGATGTTTTTTGGAAGAAAACGATAAAGCGGATCTCATGCCTTAGTTTTGAATTTTCCACAGACGGCACTAATTGATGAGGTCGAGATTTGTGATCCTCGAACACACAGATGTTCAAGAATCGTAAACACATAATAAGTACCTTATGTAGACGAGATTGTGTTGAGAAGAACTTCTCCACGTGGATTTAAGCCTTGAGTTTCGACCTACAAAGCGTAACGTCGGGTTGTGTGCCGGCGTCGCGTCTCCGACGATCAAGTTAGTGTGTGTTCAACACGAAACTTGAGAGAAATCAACGAGTTCTATCGTAAATCAGATGTAAATGAACGTGATACCTGAGATTCTGTTGTAAAATCTGTATATATACCTGTAACGATAAGGGTATTTTAGTCGGTTCGGGAAGACTTGGGAAGTCTCCAAGCCGACTTAAGTAGGGGAAACTTCCCTACTTCAGTTGATGTGATAGGTCGGTACCGACATCTGTCTGACATATTTATGCCTCGAGAAGGCAAATTTGTACTGTACTTTAGACCAACTATCGATAAAGTATAAGAGGGGAAGATTCCCACGAGGTAATCTTCCTCTTGGGCAATATTCCATGATGTAGGGCATATTTACCCTGCTGCTATGAGCATTGGGGCAAGGTTGTCATTCAAGTAGAGGAATACTGAGAGTATTACTTACTAGGAGGTTGCCTTCTGGAAACCATGCCATATCGAAGGTGTCCCATCAACTCGTCCCCCCTCAAGTCTGAAAAGAGGAAACTTGTCCACACCAAGTGAGGAATTTTCAGTAGTAACATTCCTTCAAGGCAACCTTGCCCATTCGGATAAGGCAAAGTAGTTGAGGAGTTTTCTCTCTCCGTCCCTGCAAATCAGTATTCGAATCTGCTTCGAATATTTTTTTGATTCGTATTCGATTCGAAATGATATTCACAAATATCGATTTGAATCGAATATTCGGTTCATTTTTTTGAGTTGATTGTAAACATAATATTCGAATATTCGATTTGAAATGATACACTATTTGATTCACAATTTTGAAGAAAAATTTCTTAAAAAATATTTTATCTAAGAAAACACTAAATTCAATAACAAATGTTATATCCAATACATTTTAAAAAAAAAGATAGGGTTGCACTGTTTCAAAAATAGGTTATTATTTTCTATTTTACTTTGGTTTTAGTTTAATTTTTAAATATACGTATATATAAATATATATATATATATATTATATTCCGAATCGAATTTTTTTGAATATCGAATCGAATATCATAATTTTGAATTCCTATTCTTTAACTAACCGAATCAAAAAAAGTATTCGTATGTGTATTCAAATCATAAATTTTCGAATTCGAATATCACAAATCCGAATCGAATACCGAACCAAGCCAAAATTATTCGGTTTATATACAACCCTACTCCACACACAAACATTAATTAAAAGCAATTTAAAACTATAAATGAGACTCTTACTCCACTCACATGACACTCCACCAATTATAAGTAAATCTCTTGTCATTATCAAATAAACATCTTTTTTTGTAGACGGATGATGTAAAATCAATTATTTTGGAGTGGATTTGACATTCCTTTTAATTTAGGATAGGTTTGCTTTTTATACTTCCATTCAATGGTAAATGGAAGAATAAATAAATAAAAAATCCCTTTTTAAAATTATTTTTTTCTTAAATCTCTTATCCTCAAGGCAACCTTATTGTGAAATTTTAAGTGACAGTAGATTTGAACTGGAGATCTTAAGCCCTATATATCAATCACTCTATATTAGACTAACACAAGCACGTAATGAATTTTGTCATTGTGCCACTGTAGTATGTTTTGCAAGGGACTGGCTGGTTATGTTATGAAATAAACTGCTAAATATGGATTGGTACCTTGTATGCTTTTTAAGGGAAACAACCACACATATCAAATAATCAACAATGGAGTGAGTCTTTCCTAAAAAAAAAAATGGAGTGAGTCGTTTTAAATAGACATTATCCACGACTAGATTTCATGCCTTTGTATTATCGTCTTCTTTTTATATCTCAATATTTTCTTTATATTCGAACGTTTGTCTATCTTCTAACTACTAGCAATGTGTAACAAACGTCAATTACATCTGACAGTCATTTTGTGTCAAATTGAATCAGATTGATTTTAGGTTTAACAAACATCTTGAAAATTGATTTGGCTACAATGACGAATCTCTATCCTTAAATATATATTGCCTGGAGCCCAAAAGATTGAGAAGCCCTAATAATAATGAATTCAATAATTACTTAGCATTCGTCCTCACATTGTCAAAATAGTTAATACAAGTCATTTGAAGCGTCCATTAAACTAGTTATAAAATTTGGTCGAATTTCCATTACCCACTCGATGGATATAGGATTTTACAAATATATATATATACATTCTTGCGTGATATAAATAATCAATAAGTTTATTGCGTCACACGGTGGTCAGCCACAAATGTAATAGAAAAAGGAAATGTGACTATAAACATGGAAATAATCACATTTCTCCTAGAGTTTATGCTTCCCTAATCAGGGTACATTTCTATTTTCAAAACTTATACTCCATCCGTCTACAAAAAAAAGTCCCATTGAGCATCTGTAGTGGGAGGCTCGTTCTCTGGCTCGAGTAAGCTAGAGAACGAGCGCACCCCCCCCCCCCTCCCGGATAACGAACCTCGGTTCGTTCTATTGCGCTGATATAAAAGAAAAATTGAAGCTATGGACGAAGGAAGAGAGACAAAGGGCACAAGAAAGAAGAAAGACGATATGAGATGTGATTTGCCAAACTTTGAAATTTGCAAGGTAAATGTGGATTTGCAGATAAACTGTAGAACAACAAAGAAAGAAGATTATATAGTATATTAGTATTGAACTAGTATTCATACAATAATTTTTTTTATATCTCGAAGATTATATTGTAAAACAAAGAAAAATCAAAACACAAAATATCTAGCATAACAATCGAAAGAAAAATAAATTATCACATTTTAGAGTGATGTCAATATCAAATTTATATGTGTGATATATATAAATATGTACGAAGGAGATAATATGAGAATAGATATTATCTTAAGAAATGAGAATGAATTTCCACCATAGATCTATAGGTGATGGAGGGTCAAGATTTGGCTTGGTCAAAGCGGATCAAATCCGGGTCAATCCGGTGACTTTTGTTTTCGAATTTTTTTTTTAGGGTCAGCTCATATGCACCACTTCACATATTCGGATGCACCACTCTACATAACGAGATGCACCACTAAGTGCATTGAGATGCACTAGCTTTTCGTTATTTTTTTTAGATTTTTTTTAGGGTCAATTCATATGCACCATTTCACATATTCGGATGCACCACACTATATAACGAGATGCATGCACCACTTAGTGCATTGAGATGCACTAGATTTTCAGGTTTTTTATTTCTTTTTTTTTATATTTTTTAAAATTTTCAGATTTATTTCCCCCCGTTTTTTTGTTTGCCTCTACGTTTTTTAGTTTGTTGCTTCTTCTTTGGTTAAGATTCGAGCGAGGGGAGCCGAAGGCTTCGGAGCGAGCCAAAAAAGTCCAAATTGTTGTCCAACGATTATCTTTATATTAGTAATTGGAGCAAAGGCGGAGCCGGGAAAAAATATCTGTAAAAAAAACTGAAAAAAATCTGAAAAAAAATCGGATATGCACCACAATGTGTAAACAGATGCACCATCTAGTGTAACTAGATGCACTACATAGTGTAACTAGATGCAGAGTGTTTTACGAAAATTAAAAAGACAACGAAAACATAACTAGTACATCTTGTTATATAGTGTGGTGCATATGAATACATGATGTGGTGCATATGACCTGACCGTGATAAAAAAGAAAATTAAAAATAAAAAAAACCGAAAATCTGGTGCATCTCAATGCACTTAGTGGTGCATCTCGTCATATAGTGTTGTACATCCGAATATGTGAAGTTGTGCATATGAGTTGACCCTAAAAAAAATCGAAAAAATGTCAACGGTTGACCGGGTTGATCAAGGTTTGACCAGACCAAGTCTTGACCCTCCATGTAGATACAATTAATGGTGAAGATTAATTTTTATTTCTCACTTTAAGGGCTTTCTCATGAGAATCACTCCCTATATATATATATATATTTATTTATTTACAATTTCGTATAATATATGAGTCTGTAAGAAAAATTTAGACAAATTAAATAATTTTTACATATTTGGAGTGCATAGATACATTCATAATTTTAGTACATAAATAAATACTACTAAAGTAGCTTTCAATAAAAATTACTCCCTCTGTACACGAAAAAATGTCATACTTACCACATTTAAAGTGTACACCAAAAAATGCCCTATTTTACTTTATGGACTTATATACCCTAAAGAATCTTATTTATTTACACTTATTTGTCATTGATTGAACCACCTTCCAACAACAATACCACTATCTTTTGTCAATACAACTATCTTTTTTGTCAATACTACTACCTTTACTATCTAATTTTTATCCCACTCATAATAATTTTAACATCTTTTTTAATCTCTGTGCCCAGCCGCCATTGAGGCATTTTTTCGCGTATGGAGGGAGTAATTATTATAGATATTGGAATTTGGAGTACAATTTTAGAGAGAAAATTTCTCAAACTCCTTTATTTTAGATAGATATGTATGTATGGTGGCGCTTTTAATTTTGTTGGTAGGGTTTATATTTATTTTGGTCTTAAAATTATTGTGGGCTTGGTGAGTTCTAATTTTGTGGATTTATTTTAGACTAATAGTAGTCACTAATTTTGGCCTTAATTTATTTATAAACTTTTTTTATTTTAATTAGGTAACTTTCTATTTTTATGTCAATTGATGTGTTTTTTTGGTTTCATTGTAATTATTGGAAATTTCGTATTGTAAATTAAATCCTCAATAACTCAAAATTAATTAGAATGAGCCAGTGAATGAGCTCAACCTACTATAGCACCTACAGAACGAGTCAGCTATCGAGTTAACACTCGACTCAATCACTACACATGAACTTATGACTTTTGGTTGGATAAATGAGAGCCTAATCAACTATATTAGCTAACCCATAGGTCCCATACGCCTTTTATAATAATAAATTTAAACTCATAAATAAGTATGATTCTACATGGTTATGTAACTTATGTTAAAGTGTTCATCGGTTTCCAGTTACATTCATCCTCTAAATATGAGGGACAATTTACTAACATGATTGGAATTGATCGATACATGAAGTTAAATGGACAACAAAACATACGGTCATAAAAAGAGAGAGAAAAAGTTATAATGAAATGGGCCAATGGGGTTAGATAGCTCGAGTCGGTAAACCATTTTCTTTTTTCAGCTTAATGTCCGCGAAACTATTAATGAATATGACAGATTAAGGGGTGTTCACCGTCCGATTTTGTACGATTTGACACTAAAATCAAACCAAATCACAAAATATGGTTTGATAATTCTTCGGAACTAAACCAAACTATTTTAATATTAAAATCGAACCGAATCAAATTGTATTAACACGGTTTGGTGCGATTTGATTTGCAATTTATAAATATTATTTGTGTTCTTACTTAATACTAGTAATTAAAAAATAAAATATCTTTTAACTATAATTATTATCATGTACGTGTTAACATTAAAATAAGAACAATGTTTCAACTACTTGGTTAATCTCGCAGATATTTAAAAAATATCTTGTGTAACGTAAGAAAAGAAGAGGTATCTATGAGGTTCTTAAAAGAAATTAACTAATGATGCAAAATATTTTATTTAAATGATATATAAATTATCAATAACTATAAATATATTATGGTTTGCGGTTTGTGGTTTGATTTGTATATTTGAAAAACCAAACGTAAACATAAGCGTATCATAGTTTATTAAAAACCTAAACCAAATCATAATTTTATAAACCACAAACCAAACCAAATTATGTAATACGGTTCAGTTTACGGTTAAAATCAAATTTTGAACACTCCTAGACAAATCGGAAGGCACGTGCATGATGAGTGTCTTGGACAATTCTCATTTTCATGTAATAATATTACAAATTACAAATCAAACGTAAGCTGTCATAAAATTTTAGTGTGGCAAACTTGATTTATAAGATGATTTCTAATGAGAAATTGAAAAGTTTATGTAATTTTACGGTTTTGGTGCAGTCATTTAATTTCTCATTATTTTTATTTATTTACTTAATATTTGATTAAATTCGAATTGAATACTATTAAATTATAGTATTAACTAAAATTAATAAATTTAATTGACGATTAAATGATTTAGTTATATTCAACTGAATATGAATTAATTAAATGAAAAAACATTGACCGCACTGATTATATGGTGGGATCGTCCGTACATGAGCTTTTTGTATAAAAGAAGTTATGAATCGACGATCAAGAGGACAAAAATAGGAAGAGAGAGTGAGACAGGGACAGAGAGAGCCCGCAAAATTAATCCAAAATCTCAATTTTTCAGTAGTTTTTATCAAGCTCTAATTCTTCGTGTTTTCAATTTTCACATGATCATAATCTCATCTAGTCAATATGCGGCTAGAGTTTGAAACGTAATGATGCTTAAACTTTTTCCCACTAAAGTATAAAATTATACTTGGTCACACTATATCCGGACACATGTAAAAAAAAGAAAATTAACTGTAAAAATAGAAATAATTATATTTCTTATTAGGGTTTACGATTCCTAATTAATATATTTCCTTTTTCAAAACCTATATTATATTTTTTGACTTATATGGTCACGACTTGCTTAAATAGCACAACCCAAGTTGGATATAGTATGAAGTTAAATGCAAAAATCAACTTCTTCGTTCTTGTCGAATTTATTTTTTCAATTACATCAACTAATCGATTCTATATCTATTATAAAAAAACGGATTCTTACAAAATTTGATTTGCTTAATATATTTTTCTTATTATATGTATATTAAGGGTAATAATGAAATTTTTTATTATTGAAGAATCCTGATTATATTACAAATCAACCCATAATTGTTTTAATAATATATACTACTATTAGTTTGTTTTCACTAATTTTGTAATAGTTTAAATAAATTATTTTCCATATATAATACACAATAACATAGTTTAAGACTTTAAGGTGATAATTCTTTTGGCCTTTTGAATCTTTTAACTTATCTAACATTCAGATTATCATGTAAATAATTATCATAATTGAAAATTGATTAATTTAATGTTTAATAAATTTATAATTTCTTATATTTGAACCAACTTAATAATATAGAGATATGTTTTAAAAAATAGAAATATTAGAAAATTTAGAAAAATAGAACTAGAGGGATTCATTTTGAGCAAGACTTATAAACTCATATCTTCTCCTAAGAGTATCCACTAAGGTGGTCTTACTAGACCTAGGTTAAAGCACTGGGAAGCGTGATTTTAATGATTGGTGGTGTTGAGTTAGACCTAGGTTGATATTTTCACGACAATGGAGTTGAGTAAGACCTAGGTTGAAGCACTGAGAAACATGATTTTAATGATTGAATATATTTTATTTTGTTGTTTTTTTTTATTTGTAATAAATATTATAAAAAATTACTTAATTAAATTAAAAAATTAATAAATGATAATTTTATTGAATTTAAAAAAACTAAAACATACACTAATTAATAAGAATATACAATAATTAAAAACTGCAACATTACAATAATTAAGAAAAAAAAAATTAGGACAACTACTCCTCCCAATTGAATTCCCTAGCAAGTTTGCGGCGAACATTTTCGTGCCTCTCCTTTTGCTCGGGATTAAAGTTCGACGTGTCTGCAATATAGACACCGTACGCCCACTGTTCCCTCGCTGAAGCGGTGTCCTTCCCGTAGTTCTCGTTGAGTGTTGTCAACTCTCTTGCCGAAATCAGGAGAATGGGAGAATGGGAGAATTGAGAGCTTGGATTCGCCGGATTGGGAGTTGGATTCGCCGGATTCGGAGATTGGTTCGGTGGAATTGAACCAAAATTTTGCGAGTACCACGATATGAACTGCTCGCCAGCCATTTTTTTGCACAAAATAAAATTGAAAGATTGAATTTTTTTGTGGAGAAGAATGGATGAGGAAAGGAATTTCTGTGGAGAATGAATGAATGATGAAGGGATATATATAGTGAAAAATAGGGATTTAGCCGTTGAATACATGTATATATCCGTTGCTCATAGCCGTTACTACCTTTTAATTTAATGTCTTTTATAAAAAAAAAAAAGGATTGGACCAATGGGGACATGCTACGTGTCCCCATATTGCGTCATCACTGAGTCGAAGGTTGTGTCTAAAAATCGACATAGCCTTCGATCACTCGTTCGACCCAGCCCTGCGTCTATCCTCCACTGCGGCTTCGACGCCGCCTGCGTCGAGCGGCCTTCGACGCTGCCTTCGAGCCCTCCGCAAGAAGCCCGCAGTGAATGCTCTAATTACATTTTGCCACATATTACTCTATATAAATTACAAGCTCCATACACATATCCATGTAACTTACTTACCAATGAATAGATTGGGAAAGAAAGTGATTGGACTGTGATTAATTAAGGGATATTCCAGAAGCAACATTTCCCCTAGATGCATGATTAAAGTTGATATACAAAAGGCCTACGACTCAGTGGAGTGGCCTTTTGTATATCACCTCTTATTGGAGTTTGGGTTCCCATTTCAGTTTGTGACATGGATTATGGCCTGCATTAATACAGTATCTTACACTGTGAATGTCAATGGAGAGTTGACAACTCCATTTAAGGCAAGAAAAGGGTTAAGGCAGGGAGACCCTATTTCTCCTTATATATTTGTTCTATGCATGGAGTATTTGAGTAGATGTCTCTTGGAGTTAAGGGAAGATGGTGATTTCAATTATCACCCAAGATGTAGGAGATTTGGACTGATTCATGTATGTTTTGCGGATGATTTACTCATGTTCATGAGAGGTGACCTAATCTCAGTAAGGAAGCTCATGGCAGCTTTCAATAAATTCTCAGATGCTTCAGGTTTGAAGGCTAATCCATCTAAAAGCAATGTGTATTTCGGAGGAGTCAGTGGCAGAGAACATGAGGCTATTATTGAGGAGTTTGGATTGATAAAAGGTGAACTCCTAATCAAGTATTTGGGAGTTCCACTTACATCAAAAAAGTTATCAATCATACAGTGCGAGCCATTAATTAGGAAGATCTTGGAGAGAATTGATAGATGGACATCCAAGTTACTATCATACTCAGGTAGGATCCAGCTCATAAAGTCAGTCCTTTCGAGCATGCAAATGTATTAGTGCCAAGTTTTTTTGATCCTACGTAAAGTAGTGAAACTGATTCAACAAGCTTGCACTTCTTTTCTTTGGACCGGGGCTTCAAATATCACTAGGAAGGTTCTTGTGGCTTGGGATTATCTATGTTAGCCAAAAGCAGCCAGAGGATGGAATATTATACACATCAAAACTTGGAACAAGGCCACTGTTTGTAAACTACTGTGGATGCTAGCACAGAAACAAGATAGAGCATGGGTTAAATGGGTGCATGAATTTTATATAAAAGGGCAAAACCTCACCACCATGTCAATCCCAAAACAAGCTTCATGGGCGGTGAGGAAAATTCTGAAAGCAAGTAAATACTTAGAGGGAACGAGCAGAGGCTTTAGCATACTTCAGGAGGAGAGGTTTTCAACTAGAAGACTATATAAAGATCTGCAAGGCCCAGCTCATCGTGTTGCATGGAGAAGAATGGTGTGTAATAATAAGGCTCTGCCGAAGTGTATCTTCATCATGTGGTTGGCTTTAATGGGAAGATTATCCGCATGTGAAAGACTTCAGAAGTTTGGAGTGAGTTGTGACTCAACTTATATCCTGTGTGGAATTGAAAATAAGAGCTTACACCACCTATTTTTTGCTTGCTCATTTTCAGCTCAAGTTTGGAAATTGCTATGTGACTGGAGCCAACTACAACATAGATGATGTGGCTGGGAACAAGAGAAGGAGTACTTGATCACTCAGTGTGGTTCAAACTCGGGAAGGCAAGGAATGTATAGAGTAGTGATCTCTGTTGCAACCTATTTCTTATGGAAGGAGAGGAATGCAAGGCGATTCCAACAGAGGCAAAAGACAATAGAAGTGGTAGTGAGGGAATGTCAGGTGCATGTTGCTTTATGTTGCTGCAAAGACCCCAAGCTTGCACGATTTATGAAGAACTAGATAGGGTTTCTTTGTAGTGTTGAATAGATTGGTTTGAGATGGTTGTGGAAAAACTGTACTTTGATGCCATTGGTGAAATAAAAATTTTATTTAACCAAAAAAAGAAAAAAAAGAAAGTGATTGGACTGTAAGAAGTTATTTTTGGTATTCATTTATTAAAGACCTTTTTCAGTTTAATTGTATAAAATAACTTTTCAAATATAAACGAGAAGAGGGGGCTGAGCTGGTAGTCACAACGGTTATATCGGTGATGGTGGTTGTGAGAGAGAGGTAGAAGGAGGAGGGGGTGGTAGGTTGTGTTTCAATTTCAAAAATCATGTGTAGAATACAGGTAAATATCATGTATTTTTCGATAATTAATCTCATAGTAATTGAAGCCATCATAGTAATACCTTTAAAATTTAAAGAATAGACTATAAACTAAGATGATAGTAATTTAACAACATTATAATTGAAAATATATATTAATATGTATGTTTACTCTTTCACAGGTCACTTAAATACTCCCTCCATCCACGAAAAAAGTGCCCCACTTACCCATTTATATTTGTCCACAAAGAAGTGTCGTACTTCACTTTTTTCAATCACATCAAGGTCTAGGGATGGCAATTTACCTGCGGGTACCCGATACCCGCGGGTACCCGACCCTAATAGGAGCGGGTTTGAGGGGCATTTGATATCCACGGATAGCTTCGTGGTTAGAAAATACTATCCATTTAGTTCGTGGGTATGGGTATGGATAGTTACTATCCATACCTACGATACCCGTTTACCCGCTAAAAATACCCGCTAAATATCCACGAAATACCCGACTACTACCCGATTATTATATAATGTATGTAATATATATTTGGTCCAAATATTATTAATAGTATAAGTTATATAAGCCCAACTCCAAAAAAGCCCAACCAACCTAATATTAACTAATTATTTAGTAAAGCCCAACCCATTTATTTCAATCTTCACAAGAATCACAACACTAAACCCTACTGGCTACTACCCGACTGCAGTCTGCTGCCCTCCGCCTCTTCTTCTCTATTCTCATTTCTCTCCATCGGTCATCCTCGCTGTCGCCTTCTCTTCTCTCTTGTGCATATCTCTCTCGCACATATCTCTCTCACACAGTCACACGCCTCTCTCTCTCTCTCGCGCCGACAGGGCTTGTTAGCGCCCCCGCCGTGTCGCCGCCGCGCTGCTGCCTCCTCTCGCCGTCGCCGCACTAATTCTCGGGCGGCTGCTCGGTATATAAACCAAGGGATGTCGCGCCTCCTTCCTTCGCTCTCACAGACTCACTCTCTCTCTATCAGCTCTTTACGAGGTTAGATTTTCTTCTACTTTTCTCATAGATTTTATTAGTTATCCTTTTAAATTTTGATTCTCCAGTTTGCATGAATTTCTGGTGAGATTTTTAATCGTTAGTGTGTTTTTAGTCTCCTGGTGTTCAATTATAGAATTGTTGATTCCATCCGATCTGTATAGGTTAAATGGTTCTAATATTCACGCTTCTTTCAATGGACGCATTTCATATTCTAAACATTGTTATCTAAATATCCATGCACGTGAATGATGAAATGATTATGTAAAATTCATGGTGTTAGTGTATGTATAGATTTGAATATATCTCCTGATTGATTATTTTGAAGCATGTGTATGTGGATTCAAATTAATGATATGGCGGTTGATTACAGTTTATGATTTTGACTTTATGATGTTGCTATTAAATGAAATCACTCAACAATGATTGAAATTTTGCTTCTTATGTTTGTGAAAGATTAAATGTGTTTAATGAGCTCACTAAACTATTTTCTGGGACAAAGTATGTGACATCCAATACTTATTTCCAAAAAATATGTGAAGTGAAATAAAAAAATGAATGCATGGAGTCAAAGTGAGATTTACATAATTCAAGAGATGTGTGCTGCCATGATTACTAAATTTGATAAATATTGGAGTGAGATTCATGGTTTGATGGCTACTGCTGTTATTTTTGACCCTCGAGGCAAGCTTGATATGTTGGAAGCTTGTTTTATTTGTCTGTTTGGTCATGATAATGCTGAGTCGCATGTTAATGAGAGTCAAAAGAGGCTAGTTAGATTGATGGATCAATACCAATCTCAAAGTGAACAAGGGTGTGTGAGTGAGACCTCTTCATGTGGTGTTGTGGGAAGTTCGAGCAACTCTTCTCAAGTGTTGACAATATTCAAATCAATTACTGGAAGAAAGAGGAGTAATAATGTTATGAGATCAAAAAATGAGTTGGATCGTTATCTGGAAGCGGAAAATCTGCCTTGTGTTGATGAAAATTTTGATATACTTGGTTGGTGGAAAGTGACTGGGGTACACTATCCTACACTTCGCCTCATAGCTCGTGATATCTTTGCTATCCCAATAACCATAGTGGCCTCAGAATCAGTTTTTAGCACAAGCGGGAGGGTTCTAAGTGAACATCGCAGTCGTCTCACACCAAAGCTATTATAAGCATTAATGTGTTGTTAAGATTGACTTCGAAATCAACTTGAAGGTAACTTTATAATTACTATTAATCTTATTTTTTTGTAATATTCAATTTTTAATGTAAATAATTGTTTGTTCGTAGGTCAAGGAAAGAATGGAAGTTTTTGGACATGTCAATTTAGATAGCTTTGACGGGTTCGTCGCTAAGGACATAATCTTGAAGACGAAGAAGAAGAGTTGAAGGAAGATTGCTCTATTTCAACCGTTGAGTTGGAATAATGTAATTTTTTATTTTAAATTTGGACTTTGAATTTTAGTTGATGAATTTGGATATTGGTATGGATTTGAACTTTGTAGATTTGAATTTTATGTTTTATGGATTTGAACATTGGTGGTTAATCTTTTATTTATGTTAAATTATAATTTATTTGATTAAATTCTGGTTCGCGGGTGGCGGGTACCCAACGGGTGGCGGGTTAGTGGATATCCGTGGATGGCGGGTTGACGGGTACCCGACGGGTGGCGGGTAGGCGGGTACCCGACGGGTGGTGGGTATCCGCGGTAGCGGGTATGGGTGGAGAAAACTACCCATCGCGGGTATGGGTATGGGTATGGGTATGAGTTTGGCTCGTGGGTATGGGTATGGATATCCACTATCCGTGCCCGCCGTACCCGATTGCCAAGGTCCATTCATAACAACTTCCACTCACATTTTACTCTTTACACTCACAGTAAGTGTCACCCTCGTTCCACTCACAACAACTTCAATTTCATTTCAACTTTTTCACTCACAACAAGTGAGACTCTTATTCCATCACAATAATTTTAACTTTCATTCCACTTCTTCCACTCTCAACAAGTGGGACTCTAACTCCACTCACAATAACTTTACCAGCTTTCTTAAAACTCATGTCGACACCCAAATGTGACACTCTTTCATGGACGGAGGGAGTACTAGAGATCATTATTTTTCTTTTTCTTTTTTTAATTTTCCCACTAACTAGAATTTTACACATAAAAAATTTTATGAGAGGTATAATAAGCTTGTTATATCTAGAATTTAGGTTCTGGAACTCTCCGTTTTTTTTTTCTATATACATGCATTCGTAATAGATTATTATTATTATGAGCATCGTACATATGATATACTACCTCCGTCCCACATTACTTATCTCACTTTCTATTTTAGTCGTCTTGTCTCACTTTCCATTTAAGAAAATAATTAAGAAATCACTTTATTCACTTTATATCACTTTATGTCATATCAAAAACACTTTATATCACTTATCAATTAAAAAATATTTTATATCATTTTATTAACTACACTAACCACACCATTTATATCTAATCTCTTTTTTTCTTAATCTCCGTGCCTGGAGGAAATAAGACAAGTAATATGGGACGGAGCATTTTTTCTACTCTTTATACATACTTGCTAATATTTTGTTGACATAAATATATAATCAATAATTAATAATTTTATAACTTTATAAATATTATATTGAACATATTTTATTTATAGTAAATTAATCATGTTAGATGAGAGGTTATACATGCAACGCACGTAATCTCCTACTAGTTCTGATAAAAGTTTATTCCTACCGAAAATCAATTATTTTCCTACCAACTCAAATACTCCCTCCGTCCCGTTATTCTTGTCCTGTTTTCTTTTTTGGAAATAATTATGAGATAATTAATTTGTTAAACAATTCACTTTACATTTTTCATCATACTTTTCCATCTCATTTTTTGTGTCATTCACTATTCTCCTTCTCTCTATACTCACTTTATTTTACTTTATTTCACTATTCCCTCTATTTCTACTCACTTTATTTTACTTTATCATTTTATTTTAAGCTATTAATTATCCAGATTTTACTCTTCACTCTCTCTCTATCTACCTTATTTTACTTTAAAAACTTCACTAAAGATATTTTTATTCTTTATTATTTTCTCCTTAAACTTTGTGCCTAAAAGAAATAAGACAAACCTTGTGGGACACAAAGAATAGTTTTTCTTCCTTTCTGCAAAAAGAGACATTTTAACGATGCAACACTAAATCTTACAGACGTGACCTCTCATCCAACACTACCGAAAAGGTTCTTCCTCTTTCGACTTGAAACATAATTAAACAATTGAATAAAATAAAATACCAAAAAAATGGAAAATAAAACTAAAAGTCAAATTTGTCATATAGTTATTTCTTGATCTAAATATAATATACAAGTGAAATAATATAAGAGGGGTGACGACAGCGATGAACTGACCACAAAATTAAGATATTATATAGTAATCAGATCAAATCTAAATTTAAAATTGAATCTTAATGCCAAATTGAAGCTAGATATCGCGGCATGGGTCAAGACAGTGTTACATGCAATACCAATTCACAAACATATATATATATATATATATATATATATATATATAACATATGATTAAATCTAAATTTAAAATTGACTTTTAATACCAAATTGAAGCTAGATATCACGGCATGGGTTAAGACAGTGTCACATGCAATACCAATTCACAAACATATACATATATATACATCTAACATATATATAATGTGAATCTAGTAAAAATCACTCCTTATATGAAAAATAAGAATCAATTGTGAGCACTAATTTACAATGAATGTTTGTCTAAATAATTCTAAAAAAATTAACCCACATCATTAAAAAAATGAGGGGAAGGGTATATGGGTAAATAGTTAGATCCTTCCTGCTAGAAAAATCGATCGGCGTTTCTTTCTCTCTCCCAAAATTTGCAGACATTTCCCATTCTCAATCCCTAGCCATGGTCGTCTCCCTCTTCATCTCTCTTGTTGTCATCGATATCCTCTCTATCGTCACCATTGCTAGCCCAAACATCATCGCGATTCTTCACAAAATTTATGTCAATCCACAAGTTACGTCATTTAGCTTTGATTTGTTCCTTCTTCCGCCGCCAACAATAGCCAACCACCACACCACCGTCCTCTATCTTCTTGCTGGTAAAAAATGTTGACTGGGAGAAGGGCAAATAAAATCAACTCTTTTGTGTTACAATTGATGGAAGCGTTGGAGGATTTGACATTCATAGTGCTTGAAGGGATTCAGTGATTTCACACGATTTACCCTGCTTTTGTTCAATGTAGCATAAGACGATTCTACCTTGCTTTTCATATTTAGTCGTTGATTTATATGCAGCATAATTAAATGCATTCCTCCCCTAATTCATAAATTTAATCATTTGAAATTTCGCCGATATCTTTATATTTATGCATTATGAGTGGATGAATTATTGTATAAAAAAATATATACAATATAATGCATAAATTTAATTAATGTAATGCACAAATAATAAAAATATAATGCATTAATTATGGTCACAAGTCTTTCCTTATTTTGTGCATTTACGGTTTCATAATGATGCATCACATAAATAGTGTTAGTGCATCAGAAAATTGTGCCAGAACTTCGACTAACAAACATGGATATGATATACGTAATGGTTATACAAACATGCACACTTTAATTTATTTACTCAATTTACGACACGACAACTAACAAACATGAAAACTTTGAACATAATAAAAAATGATGCATCACAAATATGATATTGATGCATCACTCTATATTATTATATGCATCTTGTTTTTACACTGATAAAACAACAAAAAATACCAACATCAAAACTACCCATTTTATACCATATTGTAAAAGTTTGTAAAAGTTTGTATTTTTGAGGATGCACACTTTATACATCTTTTTTGTTCTTTATCAACCATAAATGAGGTGTAAAAGCTATTAATTATCTAGATTTATAAAAACATTAATGCATTAGAAATTTGATTTTTATGCATCTCTTTACACTAATTAATGCATCACATAACGCTAATTAATGCATTTCGATTATGCACTCAGTAAATAACGACCTTACTTAAGTAAAAAGAAACGGCTTTGACCAAAAGATGCGGGATTGACCAGTTAGATATGAGATTAAATTATATTCATAGATCTTATAAAATGAATGATTTAAATTAGTTTCTAATTCTCATATAAACATGAGTTCCTATATGATCATCTCCTTATATAACTTGTAGTGTATTATACACCTTACAATAGCCTACATAATAAACAAATGTGCCCATGAAAATAATTTCAGTCCAACAACGGCAAATTAAGAATAAAAAGTAAGCATTAAAAACAGATGCAAAAAGGGGTTGCGACCAATGAAGAATATTAAGAGTAAAGTAGGAAAGATACTTTAGCATAAGATTAGCAATTTTCTTTGTAGAGTTGTGCAAGTCAATATCATATACAATGAGGAAAGCAAACATTAAAAAGCAGTACAAATGGATTGCGACCAATGAAATGCATTAGACTATTTGCAACTCTTGGAGACCGCTAGTGATTTTTAAGGGTGTCTCCAGCACTGAAGATCCCTAAGAGACCTTTATCCCTGCAACTTATCGGTCTTCAAGGGGACTCTATCTTTAATATTAAACAATTCCCCATTTTCATTAAATTCCATTAATAAAAATAACATAAAAATATTGCATTAATTCAAATAACAAAAAAATACATTAATTCAATTAAAAAAAATTACATTAATTGAAATAAAAAAAAAACTATTACATTAATTGAAATTTGGACTACTCCGGTACAGGTCCAAATTTGCGCCAAAGGTGCTCGGTGAGATAATTGGTAAGTCGAACGTGCTTTCGTTGATCTCTCAAGTCGGCTTTCCGAGCGAGATAAGTCTTAAAGGCGATCAGAGTGGTTCGATGGGATATCCCGTTAGTGGACGGAGAATCGGAGTCGTCTCTCCAATTCTCCGCATCCTCCCGCTCGTCTTCGATGATCATGTTGTGCAAAATAATGCACGCGAACATGATGTCTCAGAGATGCCTCGTGTACCAGCACCGACTCGGAGCCCGGATTATTCTTCATCGGGCTTGGAGCACTCCAAAGGCCCGCTCTATGTCCTTTCTGGCCGACTCCTGCATCTTCTTGAACCTCGCCGTCTTTGGGTCAGTTTCAACTTTCGGCGCTTTGATCAGTGTTGGCCAAGAAGGGTAGATCTCGTCGGTCAAGTAGTACCCGTTCTCGTATCGGTTTTTCATGACGCTGAAGTTGCACGGCGGAGTTCTATCCTCAAGCACGTCGGTGAACAAGAGCGACTGATTGAGGACGTTGATGTCATTGTTGGAGCCGGCACACCCAAAAAAGGCATGTCACATCCACAAAACCTGCGACGCCACCGCCTCCAAAATTAAGGTAGGCACGCCTTGATCGTCGCTTGTGTAGGCACCCGCCCACCCTTTTGGACAGTTCCTCCAAGCCCAGTACATGCAATCCAGGCTCCCGAACATTCCTGGAAACCCATACCTGACCTCGTGCATTCGGAGTAGACGTGCGATGTCGGCAACGTTTGGCTTCCTCAGGTATCGCTCGTCGAAGAGGTCGATCACTGCTTGGCAAATTTTTTTGAGGCATTGCAGGCTCATGCTATCTCCGATCTTCAGGTACTCGTCGAACACATATGCAGCACCACCAGTGGCCAGTTGTCGCACCGCCATCGAGCATTTTTGCACCGACGTTAGCCCCCATCGGTCAAGTGCATCTTGTCGATGCATGAAGAAGCGGACGTTGTCCTCCAACGTTTTGTAGATGCGCAAGAACAGATGCTTATGCATCCGAAAACGACGTCGGAAAAAGTGCTTGCCGTAGGTGAGGTTGTCGGCAATGTAGTCAGCGTGTAGGAGCGCACAAACCGCTTCACGGTCGCGGTCGACAAATGACCTCGCCCTCTTCTTCTTCTTTTTCTACGCTGTTAAGTGTGCACGGATGTGTCTATCCACGTCCGCCAGTACCTCGTCGTCGGTGCCGCATTCCACATATTCGAATGACGAAGATAAAAAACTCGATGAAGATATTTTTTGAGAGTTAGATTTGAGAGAAAAAGAGGTTGTATTTTTGTTGTGGAATGAATGATGGATGAGAGGTTGTATTTATAGTGGAGGAAAAGAAAAAAAAATTAATTAAATCGGCATTTTAGCCGTTGAGAAAGCCAACGTTCGATTTTTCATTTTTTTTTCCGTTGGGCGCGTGTAAAACAAGCGCCCTTAAATTTTTTTTTTTTTGAAAATGGGGCGCGTGCAAGCCACGCGCTGGCTTCGAGCCGGTCTCGTATGTTCGAGCCGGTCTCGAACCACGCTGTCTTGCAACGCGGGGGCCTTGAGCTCCACCCGTCTCGAGCCCCCTTTGAGACCGGCTCTTCGAGCCGCGATGTGGTAAGCCTTAGAATTAAGGTCGGAAATACTATCTTCGCATAATTTTGCAATTGTTTTGTAGAGTTGTGTGGGTATATATATCTCACATAGCATTAGGAAAATATGTAAGAGTCCATTTGAGGATGATCTAGTGGTAAAAGTGAGCGCCTAGGTTCGAACCTCATGACACGTTTCTATAGGTCGAGCCTGCCATACCTGTAATTGAAAGTGTGATTTACCTGCTCTGTGTGATTTGCAGGCTACTGCAAAAGGGACGGGGGTTTACCCAATGCACACTAAATATAGCGATTGCGGGTTCCTATAATATAAAAAAAAGGAAAGTATGTAAGCTTAAACAAAATGGATTTCGCCAATGATAAAATTATTAAGAACAAAAGTAGGTAATCCATTTTTTTTTTTAAAAGAGAAAAGAGTAGGAAATCCAAGTAAAAAAAGAAGAAAGGAAATATGTCTTAGCATAAGTTTTTCATATTTTTTTTTTGCAAAGTTGTATATGTATTATCTCTCATATACAAGGTGATATCTTATATTTATAGCAATGACTTTAGATAGACACTAGTATTTTTAAGGTAGCTATTTGGTCACATTGTGACTTGCCACACTGGAAAAAAGAAGTAATATAGGTTTTGAGAAAAAAAATATATGCTAATTAAGAAATCTAATTCGGGAAATATGATTATTTTATTTTTATAATTAACTTTTTTCTTTTTACGCGTGTGAGCAGCGACAGTGTTGATAGAATTATTTTATTTTTAATAATATGATTTAAAAATGGTGTTAATGGTGTCATGAGTTCCTAATTTTAAAATAAAATGCCCATCTGTTTGTTTGGATAGAATTACTACGCGCCACGTCTAATTTTAGATACTAAAAATTTGATTTCAGGGATCAAAAATCATGAAAAATTGTGTGTCTGTACTAAAAATTAAAAGAGAAGGGTTGTAGCTGAAATGCGATCTGGTCGGGTCGGGTTGGATTGACCCGGTTAACCCTGATTCGACCTGTTGACCCAGTCAATTTCTTTTTCGATTTTTTTTTAAATTTTAGTTTTTTTTTCACTCCGCCTTCGGCTCCGATTTTACGGTTGTGTCTTCGCTCCGAGGCCTTCGGCCCCTCTCGCTCGAATCTTGACCAAATAAAAAGCGGCAAAACGAAGAGGTAAAAAAAAAGAGGAACAAAAAATCTAGAAATTAAAAAAAACTGAAAAATAATTAAAAAAGAATTAGATATTGTGACAGAAAAAAAAACGATAAAACCCCACTTTCTTAATAAGTCAGAAAAAAATAAAAAAAAAATCGAAAAAAGGACAGGGGCGTGCACCCCACGCGCTGTGCGTAGATGAGGCGCGTGCACCCTACGCGCCTCACGCGCGGTCGCATGGGGTGCGGCAGGTGGCAGGCAAGTTTTTGTGAAATTAAAAATAGTCACATCTATATATATATATATATATAAGTAAAACTCCCGCCAAAATTTTCACTAACTCTAAACATTATTTTATTAATTCTTTTACAAAGATTTTGCTGATTTCTAAATAATTGGGACCACATCTTTATTGGTCCATACAACTATACCCTACTACGGTCTCTACTTTTATGGTCGATTCATCATAGTTCATATCTAGGAATCTGTTGATCAATATTATTTTGGTAAATTTGGTAATTCCATTAACGATTAATGTAATACGTTTTCCTTTTTTTTGTTGTTGAGAAAACGTAGTAAGTTGTTTTATTGTATACATGTTTACCGAACGATATATTGTAAAGAAAACCTTATCGCTAATTGGAACACATAAAACATGTCTATGTGTGTTCCCGTGAATCGTACAGGGTGATATTCTAGTTATTGAAAAAGTTATGAAGAGAATTATAATTCATAAATTTTCCCAAAAGATGTTCTCAAAGAAAAAAAGTTGCATTATGGGTACCAATTATCAGCTGCTATAGTAAGATGATCAAAACCAATAGTATCCCTATACGTGTGAAGCCGTTCGTGTGTCCAGAAATTTTATAGAGTATGCCCAATAATTCATTATTTTCTTGGTTACAATAAAACCACACCAATCTTATTACCAGCCACCAAAGTTTTTCAACACCAAACTGTGTGTTTTTTTCTCACACACACACAGTGAATCAAAACTGCTGGATAAGATTCATCGCCCTGTTGTCCTGTCCATTGCTTCTCATTTCTCTCAGCGCTTTTTCATAAACATTCAAAAATGCCTAATTTCTTGAAAATGTGAAAATTAAACAGCCCTTTATTATGTGCTTTAAAAGGGCAAAAAAAATAAATAAAAATCCTTAGATTTTTGTGCTGCATTTTTTGCTCCACTCAAAATTTTCTACTTCTGCACAACACAAAATCAATACGTCTTGCAACCAGCATCTTCTTCTCTTCTTTTGCGAAACATCCCCACTCCACAACTTTTCAGCAAAGATTTAATTTTTATAGCATTGGAGATTTCTTCTGCTGAGCTTGCGCGTGTGAAATGAGAAATTGCCCAAGTTTCTGAAGTGGGTTCTTCAACTTCTAGGCAATAAGTTAAAAAAATAAATAAACTTGCAAAGTTTTTGCTAGGGATGACGTCAGTGACATGTAGTAATCTCGAGTTTGGAAGAATACGATTGGATTTTGCGGCGTGTGGGTGTTCTTCCAATGCTTCTTCCAATCGCGTAACTGCGAGGAATTGTGGGAAGGGGTTGCTTAAGAATGTGTATAGGGGCGGCGGAGCTCGGAAATTGTGGTGTTGCCGGCGCGACGTCGGCCGCTGCCGCGTGTTTTCGACCAAGACTCCAGAAGCTTTTCTCAATGGTACTGTCTTTTTTTTTTGTAGATTGAGATACTGTAGCAATATATTGTTTGAATTGATGTGATTGTAGTTTATGATAGTTTGATTGAATCTTAGCGTTTTTGATAGTTTCTTGACATTATAGGTGTTGCTGCTGGTCCTCCTCCAGTTCTTGACTTAGCTAAAGAGGAAAATGGCCTTCCTTCAATGTCGGATATGTTTGAAGTTGTTGCTGAAGATTTACTAACACTGAACAAGAATCTACAATCGGTGAGTTATATTGCTGTTTTTATATTTGCCAGTTTAATTTTTTCTTTCGAGAGGGAGGATTTGAGGTAAGACGTCATAGGAGTTTATTAGTGTGTTGAATCATTTTCGGTGAATTGATTCAATTTTGAAAACTGAATTGCTAATAATGGTTGGAAACTTAGTTTCTTAGTTGAATTGATTTGATCACCTAATGGAGGTGTTATGTGAATCTTGATTAATTTGGTGGTCCATGCTTCTTGATAAGGCTATTTTCATGGCTTAACACTTGGGACGAGGAATGATGTGAGTGTACAAAATCTCGTAAAGTAGTATCTATTGAGATGTATGAATCTTGCTACTTGGAAGGTTACTTTTGAGTGATAGTCAATAGAGAAAATGCATTGGTGAAAAATACTTAGTTAAGAGCAATGGAGCTTGAAAAGACATTGAAAGTCCATTGCTCAAATATTGGAGAATGAAGCATCGATGATCTCAGATGGCGAGATCTTGTAGCTAGGGGTTCTAGTTGCTTAAAATTGTTATGATCATTTGGAATATGTCAATTGAGACGATTATTAGATCTGACAGATCAATTCACTTTTAGTGATGCGCCTCATCGAATTTTTGATCTGTCATCTGTTCTTTGAGAACTCGTGAACTGTTTTCTGATTCGAGCCATTACCAAACTAACTTAGAGCTAAATATGATTTTCAGATTGTTGGTTCAGAAAACCCTGTTTTGATGTCTGCTGCTGAGCAAATCTTTGAAGCTGGTGGAAAAAGGATGCGGCCGGCTTTAGTTTTTCTAGTATCACGAGCCACTGCGGAAATTGCTGGTTTGAAGTAAGCCGTATGGGGTATTCTCTTCATCTTACTTCAGTTGAGACCGAAGTTGTTCTGTTTACTTAATCTCCTCATGCTTCAGGGATCTTACGAGAGAACATAGGAGGTTGGCCGAGATCATTGAGATGATCCATACTGCAAGCCTGATTCATGATGATGTAATAGACGAAAGTGACATGCGGAGAGGTTAGCCTTCTTGAATTTCTCATATCATCCAACTTTTTTGCTCTTTCAATTTTCATTGCATTTCGTCAATAGACTTTAAAATATACAAGAATCATATTGTTTTCAGTTTGTCATTCAAAGAAAGGAAACATGCAAATTTTGTCCCCTTTACCTGCACTTCTTTTGCATTCTGTCTTCGTACTTTAAATTTCAAAATTTTTGCTCCATCTACTTCTGTTTACTTATATTTGCTCTCTCTCTCTCTCTCTCTCTCTCTCTCTCTCTCTTAAACTTTTCTGACTTGTGCTTTCATTCCCTTCTTTTCCTTTTTCCTTTTTTAATCTCCCATATTGTGAAGTGTGCTGGTTCTTATTTTTTGCCCCTGCTGTCTTAGTAAGCGGAATAGTCAAAAGAAATTAACGTAAAGGGGTCACATCACAAGTTTATATTTTGAAGTGGAAGGAGCAAAGGTTACAAAGCTTGAAAATAAATAGGGCAAAAGTTGCATAATAGGTAGAAGAAAAGTATTGGCAAAGTATGAGCTATAAATCTTACTAGTAATGGGGACTTTCAACTTGAAAGTACATAAACCTCATTCATTCATGGTTTGACAAACAATAGCTTGAATACTTCCACTGGTTATCAAAAGTCTCTTACCATTGGTTGAATGCTTATACTTTTAATTACAACCCTCATCGAAATATTCATTAACAAGCCTAAAATAGAATAATCCAAGTTTGAAATCCCTGAGAGAAATGGGGAGGAAGGGAAAGTTGGGGTGGTGGATGGAAATCTGAATACACGAGAGTGATTATAGACGACTGATAAACATGACTGAGTATCAAATCCAGTAATCATGTGATTTTCTTTCACAAGTAACAACAAAGAGAGCACGCTTTGCTGGACTAGCTTTTCTTATTTTCTTTGCATAATCACTCTGACATGTTACTGCATGCATTGCAGGAAAGGAAACCGTCCATCAATTATATGGCACAAGAGTCGCTGTTCTTGCTGGGGATTTTATGTTTGCTCAATCATCATGGTACCTGGCAAACCTTGAAAATCTTGAAGTTATAAAGCTCATAAGTCAGGTATGTTAATAACTTCGCTCGTGACTTTTCTTTATCATAAATAAATTGGGCAGCAAAGAATTATGAGCAAATTGATGAATGTTTGGGAGTGCATGATTTGTGTTGCAGGTCATTAAAGATTTCGCTAGTGGTGAAATAAAGCAGGCGTCAAGTTTGTTCGACTGTGATGTTCATCTCGATGAGTATCTAATCAAGAGCTACTACAAAACAGCCTCCTTGATTGCTGCTAGCACAAAGGGATCTTCCATTTTCAGTGGGGTCGATAAGGATATTAGCGAAAAGATGTATCAATATGGTAAGAATTTGGGCCTATCATTTCAAGTTGTTGATGACATATTGGATTTTACACAGTCAGCAGAACAACTCGGAAAACCTGCCGGAAGCGATCTAGCAAAAGGAAATCTAACTGCTCCGGTCATATTTGCACTAGAGAAAGAAACGAAACTTAGGGATATCATTGATTCCGAATTCTGTGAGACGGGTTCTCTTGAGGAAGCCATTGATATAGTCAAGAACAGTGGGGGCATTGATAGGGCTCGAGAGCTGGCCAAAGAAATGGCTGATCTAGCCGTTGAGAATCTTCACTGCTTACCTCCGAGTTCTTTTAGACTAGCATTGGAACAGCTGGTAAACTATAATTTGGAACGAATAAAATGAAGCCCTGTTGGTTGGCACGCAGCAGCATGCTGTATACTTGATTCTTGATGGGTTCTGCCTGAAGCCTATTGTTGGTGCAGATGGTGTTGTGTGAAAGTGCAGCCATCAGAAATGAGGTTTCTGTTGTATATTTATAGGTAATCTTGAACAATATTGGTGGTGTAGCTATTTATTGCCCTTGTATAATTGTTGTGGTCATTTTGGGATAATGGCCGATAGGAAACTATGAAATTCGATTCTTGTTGTATACTTTTGTTGTTCATCAAATGGAAAACTAATAATTTTAAGCAAAACTTGTGTTATTTATTTAATTAATATATACCCAAGTTAAATATGTTTTCCTCTTAATCTCTATTGGATCGCTTTATTTTCCATTTTTCACTTGTTGATTATATGTTGTTGGATGATTCTTATTTTTGCTTAAATTAGATTTTACCACCATTAATGGTGAACGATTCTATCATTTTCCTCTCATATTTTGACACAAGTTACTAGTAATATTTGTGGGATATAATCATAACTACTGATTTTCCCCCCAATTATGCAAGAGGTAATAGTGCAAAATAGCCCTTTTTCTAGCAAAAAATGTTAAAATGTCACTCACATTTCAAAAGTTGTAGAATAGTCTTTTAGTTTATGAAATGACATAAATATCCTTAATGAGTATACAAGAAGACTAACTTTAATTTGAATCATACAAGAACACTAGGTTCTTGTATGAATTTCCAGCCAACAATTTCCGATCAAAAAATTCCGACGAAAGTTTTCCGGCAAAAATTTGAATCATACACGAAGCCTAACTTCATGTATGCATCACACACGAAAATTTTCGCCGCAAAAAATTTCAAATTTAAATCATACATGAAGATTAGTTTCCGTGTATGCATCATACACGAAGAAAAAAACATACACGAATGCATATCTCATACAAGAAAAAAACGCATAGAAGAACAATCTCATACACGAATGCATACACGTATACACGAATGCATACACACATACAAGAACAATCTCATACAAGAAAAAAAAATGCATACAAGAAGAAGACCGTCGTCGCCGGAGAAGACGACTGCCGGAAATTTTTCGCCGGAGAAGACGACAGCCGGAAATTTTTCACCGGAAATTCATACATGATTCAAATTAATGTTAGCCTTCTTGTATACCTATAAGGATAGAAAAATCATAAAAGAAAACAAAAGACTATTTAGACAACTTTTTTTTTTAAGTGACAAAATTTATCTTTTATTTTTAGAAATGACTATTTTGACTTTTTGCTCATTATGCAACCTGGTCTTTTCTTATATGGCTAGAACTTATGACCTTATACATAGTTCCATTAAACTAGGCCCGACCATTTTTTTTTAATATCGTTGCAGTCGCTACTTTGGATACGCACTAGGTAAACTCTCATCCTTATGTAGTGGCCTACAAACCACACAAAGTAGATAAACTACACTATCTAAGTATAAGTGTGACATACTCGACCTATAGAGACATATAACATATAAATGATGTTGAACAAAAGTTTCCATTTTAGATCAACGTATAACTTCGAAAATCACCAGTATTGATTTATGAATTGATCGATTTCCTCCATTGGCATAGTGGGCTCGGTCCGACCCGAGTTGGCATGCGATAATATTACTTGGTATCTTAATGTCAACATGGTGAGAATTGATGGCTTGCTTGGTAGATTCATATCTTGCTATTGCATTTAATTCACATATTGAAAATAAAAATGTGAAGAAAAAGCTCATGATTAAATCAAATAAGGCTTGTGGCAGCAGCGAGCTTGGCGAGCTCGCTCGCTTGCCTTTTTGGTGGGCCCAGCAAGCACGCACCAAATGGTGTGCAGTGGCGAGCTCGCCAAGCTCGACATTTTATTTTTTTATTTTTTTATTTTTATTTTTCGAAAAAGGATGAAATTTAAGAGAAAAAATTCATTTCATTAAAATTAAAATGCTACATTACACTAAAAATTAAAATACTATTACAATAAAATTAAAATACTAAAAAACTACTCATCATCAACGGGCCACCCATATTTTATTTTAAGGTCCCTGACCCATTTCTCGTGGAACTATTTCTGGGCCGGCTCCATACCGACGGTGCTCCTCGTGATGATATGATAGTCTTGTTGTCTCGTAAATTGTTCTATTTGCTGCGACATTCTCGCCGCTGCTTGAACAAATTCCTCTCGCATACTTTCCGATGCCGAACCGCTACTCGGCTTATCTTTGACTACCCGCCACGTCGACAAGTGTTTGAAAGCAACTTTCTTCACCTCTTGCCATGAATTGAGAGCGTTGGACAAAAATGTCCTCATTGCTCTCACCGTTTCGACTCGATTGCTCGCAATCTTTGTAAACTTGTTGGAATTCCATTAAGATGAGTTTCACTCGATCCCAATGGTTGCGGGGCTTTTGCGGGTTCCTCCTCGATGTGTTTTTGGGACGGAGCTCGCGGTAACGCTGCAAAATATGGCGCCAACATCGAGCCAAGATCTCGATCTCGGTGTATCCCGCCGGCCCGTTCTCGCCTTCGGAAGACGAATCCACCAACTCCATCGCAGCCGCCCTACCGCCTCCACGACGGCCACCACGGCGACCATGACGACCACTGCCGGAGGCCTCCGCCTTCTTCCCCTTCCTCTTTGTCGGCGACGTGACTTGGACCTCGTCGTCGTCGGCGTCCAAATTTACTGCCGAGATGAAATTCTCGGGCGACGGCGCGGGGTGCGTGGGGTAGCCGGTGCTCATTGACGGCATATTGGGGGCGGCATTGACAGCTCCGAAGCCTTAAAACTGTGGAAAGGCACCCGCCGGAAAGTGAGGAACGTAGGCTCCCGCCGTTGGAAATTGTAGAGTGAAGGCCGGAGGCGACGAGAATAAATCTCGTTGGGGTATTTGAGAGAACGAATTTTGTCGAGGGGATGGACGAGATGGGTTGGGGCTCGGCGAATCTTCGGCGAATGGCCAATTGGTGTTGAAATTGGCGTTTGGATCTATTTTTTTTTAACGGATGAGGTGATCGCCGGAGGGCTTGGCCGGAGAAGGTGACCGCCGGTTTTGGAAGCAAATTTGAGAGAAAAGAGGTTGGAGAAGAGAGAGTGTAGTGTGATTTGTGGGTGGAGAGGGAATATATATAGTGTTTAATTGGAATAAAAAAAATATATTTGAATGGTGACAGTTGGCGATCGCAATGGCTATGCTGGCGACCAACCAGCAATTACCACGTATCCTCAAGCGTGGGAGAGCGCAACTCGCTCTATCAAGTTTGAGCGCGCAAGCGCCGAGCTTGGCAGTAATTTGCGAGCTTGAGGACAGAGCTCGCAGCAAGCTCGCTGCTGACAATCAAAATCAAACCGCTCTAGTCAAAACCCAAAGAACAAACTTTAAGCATTGAATAATCGGCCCAAGTCCAACACCGGGACAAAGGGCAAAAAGGATAATTCGCACATTGCTTTCTGCCTATTAATAAGCGTGTAGGATTAGGGTTTTATCTTCAATATTGCCTTTGAGAGAACAGAGCGCGCCGTATAACTGTGCCGCTCATGTTCCGTTGCCGGCAAATATAGATCGCCGGAGCCATTTCCACTTCTCAATTGATGAATCTCGATTCGTCTTTTGTTCTTGGGAAGGGCTCACATTGTTTAACGTTTCGTATCTTTTTGTTTTTTTAATGCATGTTTAGGGAAATATGTGTTCGGCCGATCCAATGGGCTCTCGCTGCGAAATTATAATTTGTGGAAGCTCAATTTCACCCGGCCTAGATTGATACTCCAATGAATTTTGGGGGGCAGCCTCAATAATTTCACACGTATTTTCTCGTGCTGTTAATTCATGGAAATTGCCCTACATTTTCAAACGAAGCTCTGAAAAATCGCCGTTTTTGGAATTCTTCGTTCCCCCTTTCTATTATTCTGAGTGGTTCTCCTTTCTATTTTGCTTTTGTAAATTCTGATTTAGGTTTACCGAAGTTTCTGTTGAAGAAGCTGTAGGTTTTTTATTTGGAAGTTTTGCTTTTAAGAAGAAGCGTGCTGTCAATCAACGTTTTTTTTAAAAACAATAAATTGTTTCGGTGAATTCAGTTCGGCAGACTAAGAGGCCGTTTTGATGAGTTTAAACTTCGTAAAACAGTTTATAAGCTATTCACTATTAAAAATTTAGGTACTTATAAGCTGTGTACAGAAATTTATAAACTTAGTCAGACACCCTCTTAACAAAACGATTATAAACTATTTACTATTAAAAATTTAGATACTTATAAGCTGTTTTCAGAAATTTATAAATTTAGCAAACATCCTCTAAACAAAATGAAAAGAAATTAATGCTTATCTAAATTTTCTTTTATTGATTAAAATTAATTTAAGGATAAAGTGATTAAAAGTCGATTAGGTAGCTCTAGATACTTTCTGAATTCACTAATTCAGCGTTAGATTTGTGTATGACCCATTTCCGTTCTTTTACTTCAGAATGATGTGTTCAATTTTAGCACAAAATAGTATTTTTCTCAGTTCAAACTATTCACGCCATTTACTATAGTATTTGTTTGGGATGATTTCCTGTGAGAACTGTCTCCAGTAAGAAACAGATTGACCTGTTGGCCATTTTTTCTTATTTGCTGTTTTTTTTCACATCAGTTTTGCCTTCATTCCGATTTTAATATAAAGAATATTTTAGAAACAAAAAAGAGTAGGGGAAAAAAATTCGAAAAAAAAAAGAAATAGCGCTTGGGGCGCTTGACGTGCCGATCTTTGTTTATAAAAATTTACACTTTTAATTACTAAAATGTAAATTGACACCTTTCAAAAAGAAAAAGAAAAACTAAATTGAACGAAATGATATGTGTTGTAAAGTAAATAGAACGAGAATACAGAAAATAGAGAGAAAGAGAGAAGAGTAGAGAGAGACGGCATAGGGAATGAGAAATATTATTATTACTCTCTAGTATCTGAGTATAAGATAGGGATAATAGGATATATATAATAATATTTAATATGGAATAGAAAACTCTAACCAATCCTACAAGTAATGTTCATATATAAATATATTATTCATAACACTCCCTCTTGGTCATTACGATCATTAAAAATCTTGCACGACGTGATGTTCATGTCTCATTAAAGATCTCGCTGAAAAAAACCCTGTGGGAGAAAAAAAAAGTTGAGAAAAGTCCATGACATACGTTTATATATGTGTTGCATTTGTTGCCTCAGTAAAAACCTTAACTAAGAAAACCCAATGGGAAAAAAATTTAGTAAAGGGAAAAAGAGCACAACAAATTTAGCCTTCGAGGCTTGATGTAGACCTTCAAGGTCCAATATTCAAAAAACTATTTCGTAATATTTGCTCCCCCTGAAGATAACAATCTTCCAAGCTTACGCATCCCAATATTATAAATATATTTTTCAAATGTTGATGTAGGAAGTAATTTTGTGAATAAATCTGCAAAATTTTCACAAGAGCGAATTTTCTATACTATAATTTCGCCGCTCTTCTGGAGCTCGTGTGAGTAAAAGAATTTAGGTAATATATGCTTTGTTAAATTTCATTTAACATACTCACTACTCATTTGTGCAACACAAGCCGCATTATCCTCATATAGGACAGTAAGAGAGTTCTCATTTATCTCAATACCACAAGATCCGCGAATGTGTTGTATTGACCTTAGCCACACACATTCTTTAGCGGTTTCATGTAAAGCGATAATCTCTGGGTGGTTTGAAGAAGTAGTGACTAGAGTTTGTTTAACAAATTTTCAAGAAATAGTTGCACCACCACAAAGAAAAACATAACCAGTCTGAGATTTAGCATCGTGGGGATCAGATAAATAACCAACATCCACTTAGCCTATCAATGTCATGTCTTGACTCTTCGATGAAATAAACCAATATCTTTTGTACCTTGAAGATAACGAAGAATATGTTTAACACCATTCCAATGTCTCCGTGTAGGAGAAACACTGAACCTTGCTAGCAAGTTAACTGCAAATGCGATATCAGGTCTCGTGCAGTTTGCGAGATAAAGTAATGCTCCAATTGCACTCAAGTAAGGAACTTCAGGTCCTAAATATACCTTCATCATCTTCTTTAGTCTAAATGGGTCCTTGTTCGCATATAATGATCGGACAACCATTGGTGTACTAAGTGGATGTGACTTATCCATATAAATTTTTTCTAATAACTTATTTACATAGTTTGACCGGTGTACAAAAATTCCTTCAGGGAGATGCTAAATCTGCAGGCCGAGACAAAATTTAGATTTACCCACGTCTTTTATTTCAAACTCCGTCTTTAAACATGAGCTAGCTTCCTCAATCTCTTTGCGTGTTCCAATTATATTTATATCATCAACATACACAGAAATGATACAAAAATCATTTTGTGATCTTTTGATAAACACGCAAGGACTTATGTCATTGTTCACATATTTCTTCTTCAAGAGGAATTCACGTAGTCGGTTATACCATATTTTTCCCGACTGTTTTAAGCCGTACAACGACCTTTGTAATTTACACTATACATGTTGCGAGTTTCATTTTCCTTCATTTGAGGAATTTTAACCCCATCAAGTATTTTCATATAAATATCAGTGTCTAGTGACCTGTACAAATATGCAGTCATGACATCCATTAACTACATTTCTAAATTCATAGTTGATGCCAGATATATCAAATATCGGAACGTTATACCATCTAAAACAGGAGAATATGTTTGATGAAAATCAATTTCAGGTCTCTGCGAGAACCCTTGAGCTACCAATCGCGCTCTATATCTCACCACCTCATTATGCTCGTTTCTCTTTCGTACAAACACCCATGTATATCCTATTGGGATAACACCGTCTGGTGTAAGTGCAATCGAGCCAAAAACTTTCTTAATATTTATCGTGTTTAGCTCTACCTCCATTGCTTCTTTCCATTTCAACCATTCAGAGCGCTTCCGACACTCGGCTATTATTTTTTATTCAGGATCCTGATTATCATTAGAAATGGTAAGAGCAATTGTTAAGGCAAACGTGTCGTCGACAACAATATCATTTCTATTATAAGTTTCTCCCATATTCACAAAGTTCATAGCAACTTTGATATTAACATCAACCAGATCTTTGTGATTTCTCATAATATTGTGATCTGGCCGTTCCACAATCCTAGTATTATGATTAGCTAGTGCTCTTTTAGATGTACTAGGATTATCATCTTCAGGATGATCCTCTTCAGGAGGGTGTAGGAGCGATATCATTTCCTTATTTGATTTTGTGTGTCGGGGATTTTTATCTTTAGCACCAATAGGTCTACCACGCTTCTGGCGTTGAGGATAATCAACTGATTTAGTTAGTTCACATGGAATTTCAATTCTTTGTGGTGCATTTATAGCAGGAACATGAGATTTAAACACTCCATTATGATCAATAAATGTATCTAGCAAATTACTTGCTAAATATTGCAAGTTAATTATCTTTTGAACTTTCAGTTCTGATTCATTAGTACGTGGATCTAAATATTGAAGATTCTTTTCATTCTATGAAATTTCTCGACATTGTGTTAAATTTGAGCTTTTGTCTCCCCCTAATGTCGGGAAATGATCTTCATCGAAAATACAATCAACGTACCGAGCAGTAAATTGATCCCCAGTCATGGGTTCAAGAAATTTAATAATAGACGGAGATTCATAACCCACGTAAATGCCTAGCTTTCGCTGAGGGCCCATTGAGGTACGCTTAGGTGGTGATATTGGAGTATACACTCCACAACCAAATATTCGCAGATGGGAAATGTTTTGTTCTTTACCACGTACTAATTGTATTGAGGAATAATCATGATATGCAGTTGGTCGGATTTGGAGCAAATTAGCTGCATGCAAAATTGCATGTCCCTAACAAGTAACAGGTAAGTTGGATTTTTGTAACAATGGTCGAGCTATTAATTTTAAACATTTGATTAATGATTCGGCTAGACCATTTTAAGTGTGGACGTAAGGAACAAGATGTTCTACTTTGATACGTAATGAAAGACAATATTCGTCAAAAGATTTTGACGTGAATTCACTGGCATTATCTATTCGAATGGACATGATGGAATAATTAGGAAATTGAGCTCTTAATTCATTAGTTTTAGCAATAAGTTTTGCAAATGCTTTATTGCGAGTAGACAACAAGCATACATAAATTCATCGAGTTGAAGCATCAATCAAAACCATGAAGTATCGAAATGGTCATGACGCTTGGTGAATTAGTCTACAAATATCCCCTTGAATTCCTTCAAGAAATGTAGGAAATTCTATTCCAACTTTTGGGTTGTAGATTATGCCTAATAGCTTATTAATAATCCGACGCATCATATTTTGCCCAGGATGATCCATTTGCTCATGCCATAGTTTAAAAGATTTTTGGGTCTTTAAAATTCATACTTAGCGCAACATAATAATTTAAATCGTCATCATCGGCATTAAAAACCATAGGTACTTCAGGCAAACTAGCATGATGAGATTCACCTTGAGTTCCCTTGCCCTTTTTGTCCTTAAGCATTCTTTGATATGCTTACACAAGATGCTTCACAGTGCGGCATGTGCTGGTCCAATGCCTCTCGCATCCACAACAATGACAAGTTTGTGGCTTTTCTTTGGTTTGTTACTTTTCCTTAAATTGTTGAGATGGACTATCCTTTTGTGAAGGAGGTGTATTTCCGAAAACTTTTTCCATAGCTTTGAGATCTAGCAACATTATTGTACCCTTGACCTCATTTATAAGTGGTAGCATGTGCTTCAGGCACTGATTGTGTATCAACTGGCCTTACATTGTGATTTTTCATTAGCAGTTGATTATGTTTTTCTGCTACCAGTAAAGCAGAAATAAGTTCAAAATGCTTAGTATAATTATCGGTCATGTACTGCTGCTGGAGTACAAGGTTACTAGCATAAAAAGTTGAAAGAGTAGAGAGTTTCAGTTGTGACACAATACGGTGCAATGCAGAATTATACTCAATCACAGACTTAAAGTCTTGAAATCGTAAATTGAGCCAATCATATTG
This sequence comes from Schizonepeta tenuifolia, assembly GCA_029490685.1. Classification (NCBI taxonomy): domain Eukaryota; kingdom Viridiplantae; phylum Streptophyta; class Magnoliopsida; order Lamiales; family Lamiaceae; genus Schizonepeta; species Schizonepeta tenuifolia. Next base: position 108,256,524 of record CM055956.1, read on the forward strand.
AGCTTGAGGGAGAATAATTGCCTTTTGTTGGTCAAAGCGATCCTTCAGGGATTGTCATAAGACATCAGAGTCCTTTTCAGTAAGGTACTCATTCTTTAGGTTTTTATTCAAGTGATGACGAAGGAAAATCAGTGCTTTTGCCCTCTGGGCGGAGCTACTTGAGGATTGTGAAACAATGGTTTCACTCAGATCACATAAGGCAAGGTATATTTCAACATCCAAAGCCCATGTCAAATAGTTACCACCGTCAAGAGCAAGCTCGACGAATTCTCTTTTATTAATGATGTTAGACATATTCAAACTACAATAATTGTTGAAAAAGAAAAATATATATGAGCAGTCATAAAAAAAATGCAATAGCATGAATTCACACAATTAATCATGTGCTTTGAGTATAATTTGATAATCCATTTTGACTAATTATTGGGGTTATATCAGATCATAACTAGTCAAATATATCAACTTATCAAGTTAACAGGTGCACATATAATATGTATATGTCTAAAGGATGGTGCATTCATATAAGAGTTTATGCATATAAGTGGACGTGCACAGACAAATATATATATATAGAAGTGTATCTGCTACTTTAACACTTGAAACTCTCTAAATTCGACATATCATGTTGGGTTATCCACTTCTCATAATTGCATCTAGCAGGTATTACTAATACCTTATACTTAATTCATACAAAATTTAATCAAAAGCATAGTTGGACAACAAAAACTAATTATGAAACATATTATATATCATACATGTCATTTTATGCTACATGACACAGTCATAATAATTACTAACTTAAAAACAGTGAGTACGTACGTATTCATTGAGGAAAAAAAAAAAAAAAATACAAGAACAAGAAAATTTCCAGAAAATTAATCGCAAGACAAATAGATACTTCATATCTATGTATTCTTAATCTGATTAAACATTCTCACAGACAACGACCGACATCACGTGGGTAAACATTTCATATGCAGTCAAATGAATTGATTGTGAAATTGAATCACTAGATAAAGCCGAGAACGAAAATTAATTATGAACTGAAAAATTTGTTTTGAATGTATACCTCGTAGGAATGACACGATTCTTTCCTATGGTTTAGTCCCAATTTCTACTCAATTGGCTAGAGACTCGTGCTGATAACGTGTTGTAAAGTAAGTAAAACGAGAACACAGAAAATAGAGAGAAAGAGAGAAGAGTAGAGAGAGACGGCGTAGGGAATGAGAAATATTATTATTACTCTCTAGTATCTGAGTACAAGGTAGGAATAATAGGATATATATAATAACATTATATATGGAATAGAAAACTCTAACCAATCCTACAAGTAATGTCCATATATAAATATATTATTCATAACAATATGAAAATTCTAGATAGCACAAAATTTGTGTTTGGTCTTTGGTGTATTTGAGTATTCAAGTCAAGTCCGCGAACCAAATATGAGAGTAAAATCGTATTCGAAAAATCTGATAGTTTAAATTTATGCAATGGCCCCTGCACTTTAAATTCCACTTTCAAATTAATTAATTAGCTTATGCAAAATCAATGGGGCACCGTGCTGTGGCTGAAGAGTGATGATCGGAAAGGGAGCATGAAGGTAAGAAGGCGATAATTCAAACTTGAAATTTTGTAGCATCATCGCCAATGCCATTTTTGCCTCAATCATCGCGAAGGTTTGCCCGATGCAGATACGAGGGCCGGAGCTGAACGGCGAGAAGGAGAATGGAACTTTTGCTGCATTTGAGATTCCTTGAGCAAATCTCTCCGGTTTGAAGTCGTTCACATCATCACCCCATATGTTGGGGTCATGATGCATTAGGCCTATTAGGAGAGTTAACTCTGCCCCAACCGGCACCATCATGCTTCCGAGCTTCATTGTCTTTGTAGGGGCTCGGATAATCAATGGTGCTGGTGGATACATTCTTAGAACTTCGTAGAAAATCATGGTTACCTGCACGAAGCGATGGAGTTACAACTTTGAATAAGGTCTACTTTTTTTTTTTTTTTTTCTAATTATAAAATAATCTAATTTGAAATTCAATTTTTATACTCCCCACTCATTGTATCTACCTATTTGTTAAATTGATGTCTCATTAATCTTGTTTATATCCAAATAAGGAAATAATTAACCTTTCAAAACACTTTAAAGTGGTTAGATCTATTAACTTTTTATTTTTTTAACATTTGTTCTTAATCTTCGTGATATCACTACTAACACAATGAGTGAGACGGAGGGAGTATAAGCTAGACTAACAATCCACAGAAAATAAGATATTAGACCAAAACTAATACTTAGCATAATTAAAATTTAAGTATATGAAATGATTTTTAAAATAATGTTTGGAATATCAAACTAATAAAATATAAAGACATTTTGAAAAATTTATACTGGTACATATAAATCTTTTGTGGAAATTTTAAATAAACTTTCTTCCTGCTCTAAAAAATATTAATTATTTTGGAAGAAAAATAATAAGGGGTGCCAAGGACACCCAGTTTGATCCGTCTCTGCTAAGCTGGATCCTCTATTATAAAAATGGTCGCCACGTGTTAATGGAATTTAAAAATCTACCGTATTTTGTTTATGAAAATCTTTTTAGTTTCTATGTAGGCAAAATATTGCCATTTTGAGCAGATTTTGAAAATTTCCTTACACATGGCAAGATGTCATGTGTAGATGTTATAGCAAATGTTGCACGATGCTTCAATAGATGATCTGAACTTGGTCCTACTACTACAGTTACATAAAGTATATGCATATTGCTAATTTATTGAAATAATCTTACGATTTTAAGCTGGTTGAGGCCATCGAAAGTAGGTTGATTCGTCCCCAAAAGTAGAAAAATCTCTTGTCTTGCACGATCTTGCCAATCTTGGTATCTGCTTAGCAACACCAATGTCCACACCAGCAGATTAGACGTGGTTTCTGACCCAGCGAAGTAGAAGAGTTTGCATTCCTCCATCACATCATTCATGCTCATTCCCATTTTCTCGTTACCATCTTCAATTTCTTTCATGTTTGATTCCATTAATATGCCGAGTAAGTCATCATGGATCATTTCTTCTCTCTCTCTCTCTCTGATGATGCCCTGCAGCAAAGATTCAATCTCTCTCGAGACACCTTTCATTCTTCTGTTGGTTTTGGTGGGAAAGTATCTGTTAAAAAAAATAAAAATAAAAACATATTTCTACAATCAGTTTGAATTCTATCTCGTATTTTATTTTATTTTATTTTATTTTATCAGTACTGGTGTGACGAGTATGGATTCCCCACCTCCAACCGGGGATGAAAGAGAACTGCAACAACTGCAGAACAAGCTTAACTTGCTCTTTCTGAAGCTTAAATATTCTTCTTCCTTGTTCATGGCTGCAGCCAAATGCAGTCCGTGAAATCACATCGCCTGATAAATTTTCAAGGTATGGATAAACATCGATTTCGTTTCCATTACTAGAAACCAAGGCTCTCCATTTCTCTATCATGTCCGAGCAACATATAGACATTGTAGGTATCATCTTCTGCTCCAAAAAAAACAAAAACTTGTGTAAGATATTAGTCATTATCCATCAAACATGTCAAAATTTAAATCCAAATGTGTAATTTTGCTGGCGTTTGGGTTTAAATCCTGACTCGTTTGACAGAATTTGACTACACAAGAGTTTTAGTTTATATATATACTTTCAACTTGTCAATATGGAAAGCGGTGTTGATGATCTTTCTGTGGGTAGCCCATTTCTTATCTTCAAGAAACAAGAGCCCTCCCACAATTGTTTGGCCAATGGGGTCGGGATGTGGCTTTCGAAACACATTAGGTTTCGTGAGGATTTCCTTTATGAGCTCCGGATCGGAGATGTTTATCCTAGGTGAAGCTCCAAACCACACGAACGAATGTGTGCCTAATGTTTGAAAGGTACAAAATTAATTAAATCCATTAAAGTAGGTGATGAATGATCAACGGTACCTAGCTATATAGTAGTATATTATTAACCAAACTACTTGATTGTTAAAGTCTTACCATATTTGTTGATAATGTTAGTGTAGAATGGAAGAATATGAGGCGGGATGGCGTCGGAGAGGTTTATCGTCTTCGACTGCTCTGCTTTCATCACTGAGATGAAGTCTTTCATGTCTCCGATCAAGAACCTGTAAGGGTTCCCATGGAGACCTTGTTTCCTCATAAGTTTCTCCAGCTGCCTCGGCCTCAACCAGGCCCATTTTAGTAATTTTACTATGACTAGTATGCCTACTAGGATAAATGTGGAGGTGGTGATTGAGCTAAGTCTTACATCCATTTTGATTTTCTTACTTCATCTACCAAGATTTAATCTTAATTATAGATACAGAAAATAACTTCATCTTATTCCTTTGTTTGTACGCATTTAGAAGGCGGTTTTTACTGTGTTATTTGTGCATCAAGCTTTTGGCCAAGACATCTCACGCCGGCTGATTTGGCTTGGCAGTTGGCATGATATGGATTCATATATGATAAGATAAGTCATTATATTAATCCGCAACATTTTACGAGAAATCGCAATTTTCACATCATCATTAGACCATTGCAAAGCTTATCTCGGATCAAATTGTGTCTAGTTCATTATTTTGTGATTAAAATTATGTGGGCCCTGTGCAAACCATAAAAATTGATTCTTTATAATTAAATATTTTAACATTCACTCACTATTCGGACCTCGTCGTGTCGTGTTGCTTAGTTGTCCCTAATGGATATCATCTAGTATAGAGTAATTATTTACCACTAAGTTTTTATTCTTGTGAATCTTGTGAATATTGGTTAGGATTTTATTTGCGTATGTATATTTTTGTGGTGTGGCATAATTATTTTCTTAAGATTGGTTTTAATTGTAGTGAAAGATTTATTTCCATATTTTTCCCTTCAAAAATCAGCTTAGGGAATAGGAATAATTAAATACCCTTTTTGTCAAAATATCATTTCTCTATCTTAAAACCCATGTATACAACCTAGCAGCCGACGCTCAGTTTAAATTGTCAGTCCCAGTATCTAAATGTCTTATCGTGTTCCACTACTAAATTCATTAATTTAATGATATTTATTATAAAGACTATACTACAACAGCGACATACTCCCTCCGTTCCTTAAAAAGAGTCCCATTGTATGCTGGGCACGAGGATTAAGAAAGTTGGTAAAGTTGTTGTTAGTGGAATAGGGGTTCCATTTAATGGGAGTGGTAGAAGTGGATTAGAAGTAAAATTATTGTGAGTGGAATAAGGATCCCACTTATTGTGAGTGAAAAAGTTAAAATAAAGTTAAAATTGTTATGAGTGGAATAAATGTCCCACCTATTTTGAGTGAAAAATGTAAAATGAGAGTGGAAATTGTGGTAAATTGAATAAGGTCCCACTTGATGTGATTGGAAAAAGTGGAGTAGGACTCTTTTTCACGAACAAAAAAAATGGGGTAAGTAGGACTCTTTTTCACGAACAGAGGGAGTAATAAATAAAAATTAATCAATAGCTTAAGTCACGTGAGATGTATAAGCGATTTAGCCCGATCGGGCTCAATTTGTCCAACGGATGCCAAAATTTTGAAAATTTATCTTATAATTGCAAGTCCGTAAAAATTTATCCTACGTTTGCAAAACAGCTGAAGTTATGGGCCTAAAAAAACTTTGGACACACTTTTATTACTAGGAAGTGAAACTTAGAAATTAATATACCCTAAATATGGAGCAAACAGATCTTAACTAAACAATTGAAAGTAAATACTAAAAATTACTATGTATATTCGTTTATTCAACACAGGTTAGAGAGAGAGAGAGAGAGAGAGAGAGAGAGAGAGAGAGAGAGAGAGAGAGAGAGAGTTGTTACGTTTAGGAATCAAGAGCGAGCAAAATCAATGGAACACCATGTTGCGGTTGCAAAGTCAAGAGTGCAAAAGGAGCATGCACATAAGAGGGAGACAGTTCCAATGAAAATCGACGTAGAATCATTGCAATCGCAACTTTTGCTTCCATCATAGCCAAGTTCTGCCCTATGCAGATACGGGGGCCTGACCCGAACGGTATAAAGCCCGATTTCATCTTCGCCGCCATGGGAATTCCTTCTGCAAACCTCTGCGGTTTGAACTCTCTTGCGTCTTCGCCCCAAATCTCTGTATCATAATGGACTTGGCCTATTAGTAGGTGCATATGCACCCCTTTCGGAATCTTCAGATTTCCCAGCTTCACCGTTGCTGTCGTGCCTCGCGCCGTCAAAGGCAGCGGCGGGTACATCCTCAGCACCTCTTGTAGGATATGATCATCGTAATCTACCAACCACAAAACGCTTCACATGAATAATTACTGCAAAATACATCAACTTTGGAATTTGGATTGTTTGTTGATATGCATACATAACAAGAAAATTGCTTATACACAACAGACATCGCCGTAGTCTATTAGAGAGAAAGTCCTTTGTTAAATAGACAACGAACAAAACCAAAAATGGCCCAAAGTTGGTGAAAGGAGATAATGAGTTGTTAAATGATCGAAGATCTTACAGTTTTGAGGTGACTCAAGGCATCAAAAGTTGGTTCCGTGTTCCCTAAGAGGCGGTTCACCTCTTCTCTTGCTCGAGTTTGCCAGTCTGGATGTATGCTCAACATTAGCATCGTCCAGACTAGCAAACTCGAGGTTGTTTCTGAGCCGGCCAAGTAGAACAACCTACATTCGTCGATCACATCTTCAATGCTCATCCCAGCTTTCTCATGCCCATGTTCTTGAATGTATCGTGAATTCGATTCCAACAACAGGCCTAACAAGTCATCACCAATGCTGATGGCTTTCTGCCTCTTTTCGATTATACCTCGAAGCAAGGATTGAACTTCTGTTGTTATTGCTTTCAATCTTCTATTCGTTTTTGTAGGCAGATATCTGATATAGAAGATATACAAATGATATGAAAAAAAGATGATTTAGTAGAGTTTGGTGTCTTCATCTCCATCCAGGGATGACTAGCAACTCCAGTAATGGGTTAGAGAGCTCAAGTTTCTCCTTCTGGAGCTTGAATATTCTAGAACCTTCTTCATGGCTGACCCCGAACGCTGTCCTAGAAATTACATCGCCCGCTAGATCATCCAGATAAGGCCAGACATCAACCTCGCACGACCCTTTATCACTACGAGTAACCATGGTTTCCCACTTGTGTATCATACCCGAACAGCTCAGAACCATCGCGGGCACCATATTCTGCAGTGTGGAAACCACAAACATGGATTTTCTCATCTTTATTTGTATTGAAAAATCATGTTTGGAACTAGTTTTGTGCTTGTGTAGATATTATTCAAAAAAAATTGATACTTGCTCGTTCTTTGTTTGATTTTGCAGGAAAACGAAGCAAATCTTATGTAATATGAGCATGATAGAATTCAATTACAGTTCAACAGGAGTTCATAGGCGAAAGCAGGAAACTAAGTATTGGTGATAGTGAAACAAAAATGTAACAAATAATCTCATACCAAATCTGTATAGTTGTTCAATAGTTACCTTCAACCTGTCCAGATGAAAAGCAGGATTGAAAATCTTTCTATGTTTAGCCCATTTTTCGCCCTCCAGAACTGTGAGGCCGCCTGTAAGAATCCTTCCACTCTCTGGGAAAGGCTTCTCGTAATCATCGTTTTTCTTTAGAATCTCCCTTATTAGCTTAGGATCACTAATATTTAGTCGGGGCCACGGACCGAGCCATAAAAAAGAATTTGGACCTAATATACGATTGGCATCATCATCATCGTCATCGTCATCAATTTTATAAATAAAACATATCCAAGAAAAAGGAAAAAATAAATGTATGTATGTATGTATGTATGCATATCAGAAGCTCTGTACTTACCATATTTTTTGAGGATGGTGTGAATGTATCCAAAAATATGTGGTAAAATATCATGAGAGAGTTGGATCAGCTGCTCTGCTTTTATGGCAGCAGCAAAATCTTTGGCGTCTCCGACAAAAGGCCGGTAAGGATTCCCATTGAGACCTTGATTCCTGAGAAGTTTCTCGAGCGTTCTTGGCCTAAACAGCAAAAGATTAAGTAATTTTACTGCACATGTTATGGATACAGCTAGCAAGGCAGAGGCGAGAACAAAGCCTAAAGATGTAGTATTCATTTGTTTCCAGCAAATTAAGATGAAATTATATTGCACAAGATCATGACTATTTATTCTGGTGAGAGCTTTAGCACTAGCTATGAGAAAATGATAAGGTTGCTAGAAGAATCATGCAAACTTTGACAAGTCATTTTTCTGATAATTCTATTAACCTCCTTTTGAAAAGTCCCTTTTCCAGTGGCATTGCTTATCAAAATTCAACCTCGTTACGCCCCAAGCTCTTCTCTTCTAGATTGTTTTTTTAACTAAGAAAACTTTATTGTTAGTTGTTACTGTACTATACCTCTTATTTTGGAGCAAAACTTAATCATGACTTCATGAAAATATCTTTTGTCACATAATTTCATCGGTAGCAAAAGGATCCAAGTGAAGAGAAATGCGGGAGATGATGCAAGAACAAAAAAATTTAACACTTTATTTAACTACCCCTGTTTTATGGGCCTCGGCAAACTATGAAGTGAAGACCCGTATATATTGGATTATTGGTCATCGTAACCTATCTATATATTCATCTTATTAATAATAGGAAAATAAGTGGTGCTCCCTTCACGGTATTTTGTTTCAGTTTTCCTTGATTCTGGTAAATTTGGTATTATTAATTCATAATAATACACCTATATTACTTATTATATTCATATAATAATTTCTCATGTCTCACATGTATATCTATTATTATTATATATCTTTATATCTTATTTTTCACACTTTTTTAAAGCTATGAGTATTATTAATTCATATTATTAATATTATATACTATGTCTCAATTATTAATAGATACATATCCTCAATTTTTAAATACAAACTATATGACCCATTTTCATTCTTAATTATTTGTATATAAATTATTTTTTTAAGTTAGTCTACAAATAGAGACAATAATTAAATTTAAAGCAACAAAATAAACAAATTAACATTTAAGAGGCTAATAGAAATTTGTAACCGACAATCTACGAAAACTAAATAAATATATCTAATCAACATATCGACATGAAATTCTATTTATCTTTCATTCATATTTTCCTAAACTCTTCGATTAGTGCCTGCTAAAAATATTACTCATATCACATTAAATCTAATGTATGAATAAATAACTAAATAAAGAAAAAAAAATCCTGAAAATGTAAATATATTTTTATCGCCCTTTGGCTAAGATTAGAGATATCAATTTACCATAAACCAACGAGACGATTCAAATAGATATAAAAAGAATAATTTTTACTAATTTTTGTTAATATTAACTTTGTGAAGTTCAGATTTTTGTCAAGTACTATTAGCCAACAGGTTTGCGATGGTTATATATAATATAGTGTATAAATTTTTTAAACAAATTTAGATTTGAAAATAAATAAATTCAAACAAACGAGACGATTCAAACCAGAGAGATAATTCAAATAGACATTTTTTTTTGCAAATGTAAATATATCTTTCTCAGCTTTGGGCTAAGATCAGAGATATCACTTTATCATCAACCAACAAGATGATTCAAATAGATATAAAAATAACTATTTTTACTAATTTTGGTTGATATTATTTTTGTAGTGTTCAGATTTTTATTGAGTACTCCCCAACAAGTTTGCGACGGGTATATATAATAAAGTCACAAATTTAATGGAGATATAGAAAAATTCTAAACAAATTTAGATTTGAAAAATAAATAAATAAAATGCAAACATATTTATCTCAAAACTTGGGCTAAGATTAAAGATATCAATGTACTATAAACCAACGAGACGATTCAAATAGACATAAAAAGAAGAATTTTTGCTATTTTAGTTAATATTAACTTTGTAGTATTCAGATTTTTATCGAGTACTATTACCCAATAGGTTTGCGACGAGTATATACAATAAAGTCTTTTTAATCGAGATGTAAAAAACTCTAAACATATTTAGATTTGAAAAATACATTATGAATAAGTATCGGGTTTATTGTCATTTATAATTATAAATTTTAATACGTGAAATATAATTAATTTACTAAGTTTGATTTATAATGAACGTAAACAATATAACAACTTCTAAATAAGATATAAAACTATTTTTAAATATAAGTCAGTCTTTGGATAAAAATTCTAGAGATAATGAGGGGAAAGTGTTGAGAGAGAAAAACAATTTTTTTCAAAATTATAATGGTGTGATCTGCTGTTTGGTTTTTACATTTACAAGATGTTTGTCCTCTTCCCTTACTCTCATTGGTGAAATAAAATAATATTATTTACGAAAAAAATATTTTTAAAATATATTATATAGATGAAAATATAAAATTATTTCTCGTCGAGTCTCGACGGGCTACTTACTAGTAATTTATAGTAATGTTGCAAAATACATGCATCACCTTTACTTTAATTTTGGTATTTCACTTAAAATAATTTCCGGGGATGACATGACACGTCACCCCAATATATTTTGGACATGACAATCATTGGGGTGTCATAGTAATATTTGACAAGGGGCCGGGGCAGGCTGCAGGCATGTGTATAAGATGGAGGAGATAACTCAAATGAGAAACTTCTTCTTAGCATCGTTGCTATGGCCATTTTAGCCTCAACCATCACAAAATTCTGTCCGATGCAACGGCCATATCAACGATGGTGGCGACTGCCGACGATAGGTTTTCATAAACAAGAGTTTCCAGCCAGAGTTACGACGGTGGCCGTTCATTGAAGATTTATCGAGTCACATCATTTCTCGGAAGCAGCCGTGAACAAGGAAGAAAGATATTTTTGGTCTCCAGCTTCATCCCCCGAATTAATTAATTTCTTCCATCATTTCATTTCTAATCTCCATCAAGTAATTCAAGTATATAAGAACCTAATAGTAAATTTGATCACTTTCTTAGAATCACAAGTCCTCTCCACAGGCATATTGTCCTTTTTTTTTTCCTTTCCACACCCCTGAAATTGTTGTGGAACTTGGTTTTGTTAGATAAATTAATGTGGTATATTATATATGCTTGTAAACAAAAAGCGTAGGCCAATATATAAATGATCACAAAATGTGTTGTCTCTAGAGTATGAAACAGGATCCCGATCCAACCGCATATTCAATGGTATATTTGTAATAAAAGGAATATTTAATTAATGTTGTAACTTGTAATAATAGTGCTACATGAAGGGTCAAGATTTAGCTCTATAGAACTATTATTACAAGTTACAAGCTACGAATAATAGTTTAAAAAAAAAAAATCGAAAAAAAAAGTCAACGGGTTGACCCGGGTTTGACCCGCTTTGTGGCCAAATCTTGACCCTCCATCACCAATAGATCTATGGTGGAGATCTATTCTCATTTCTTAGGATAATATTTATTCTCATATGATCTATCTCCTATATATATATATATATATATATATATATATATATATATATATTAGTTACTGTGATTTATTCCTAAGTGGAAATGAGACCGAAAAAAATATGAATTATGCCAAATATAGAGTTTATTCCTATTTATAACTGGTCCCAAGTTAGGACCATGAAAATATATGACAAAATGAGAGTTTATTCCTAAATAGAGTATTCTTTTCTATAGGTTCTATTGTACATATATTCTAGATTATAGGTTCTATAGGTTCTTTTCTATAGGTTCTATTTTGTAGATAGCTTTATTGTAGATTAGATAGCTTTATCTTTCTTTCTATTTTTGTCTTTGTCGGCCATATGGCCAAAGCTAGCAATAATGTTAGTAATATTTTAATGGTAGTAGTTGTAATAGTGTTAGTAAGTACCTCTATATAAAGAGCTTAGCTCTTTGATGTAAACACACAACACCTTACTCATACACTTTTGTAGTAATAAAGAAAATATGTATATATGGTTTATCTATACCACCCCTGTTAATATAGTTACTACCTCCGGTAAATAAGTTGATAAAGTAAGGGTAAGAGATAATAATTTGTTGTGAAGTAGTGTCCAAAAGTAGCTAGGAAGAAACTTGGGGACCATTCCAAAAAGGAAAGATAGGAAAAGACTTGGGGACCGGAGGTAGTATATTTTATCATCATTATATATATATATATATATATATATATATATTCTAGATTGAGTAATGATATTTGGACACACTGTGGCCAGCCATACGCGTGAAAAAAAGGAAAGTTGACTGAAAAAATGAAAATAATCATATTTCCCACCTAGGGTTTATACTTCCCAATTAGGGCATATTTCCATTATATATATGGAAAAATATGGTTTACCTATACCACCCCTGTTAATATAGTTACTACCTCCGGTATCCAAGTCTCTTCCTAGGAAGAAGTAGCATGGGTATTAAGAAAAAAGTTGTTGAGTTAGTTATGAGTAGAAAAAAAGTGATTGAATTTATGGGGAGTGGAGAAAGGGTCTCACATTGAGGTTAGTGATATATTAATTAATTGAGATAGTGGTGGGCCATATGTAATATTTTTGGTAAATAAGTTGATAAAGTAAGGGTAAGAGATAATAATTTGTTGTGAAGTAGTGTCCAAAAGTAGCTAGGAAGAAACTTGGGGACCATCCCAAAAAGGAAAGATAGGAAAAGACTTGGAGACCGGAGGTAGTATATTTTATCATCATTATATATATATATAGAGTCAACTACTAGAAGGACCACTTCTACACTAAAAAACATATTTTTAGCCACACATTTAAATTACAATAAAAAAGTTCATCTTTTAAGGTTTAGGACGAAAGTACCCTTACTAGTTAGTGGATGGTTATTTTCATTGTATATATAAGCATTTTCACCACCCATTTTCTCTCTCTAAATTAAAAAACCAGCAACTTTCTCTCTCTACCTCTCTTTTTCTCTCTTACCTCTCTCTTTTTATCTCGTTCATCTCCTTCTCCATCTTTCACCGCCGCCGCCGCTCCGCCAAATGCCACCGTCGCTCCACCATCCTTCCCCCATCCACCACCACCCTTTCTCTGCCGTTCCGTCACTCTATCCAACCACCACCACCACCACCACCACTATCCTTTTTTCTCTTTCTCACTCTTTCTCTCTCTCTACCTCTCTCCTTTTGCTTTCTCTCTCTAGAAAACCAGATCTACGCCGCCGCCTCGCTTTTCTTCTTCTCCGCCGACGCCTCGATTCACAGCTTCTCCGTCGTCACGCTCTTTTGCTTCTCCACCACCTCGATTCTTAACCACCGTGATTTTTCATTCGAAAATTTTCGCAGTTGTACGATTTACAGATGCCACGACATTGATTGAAATCGTACACTCGTAGCAACGTTTGTTGTTCATATGAATGAGGTATGATATTCGGAATATCGTACTTTTGTTGCTACGATTTTATTAAACTCGTACTTGAGACTAACCAATTCATGTATGTTTGGTAGATATTTTAAGGAATATGGTTGCATATTTGGTACGATTTTTTACAAATTCGTGCATGTTTTTTGTTATGGTATTGTGTTTGATCTGCAAATTTCTTGTTTGTTATCCGCACAAATTGTTACGATTTCTTCCTTATTTAGGGTTTTTGATACGACATTGTTACGATTTTCTTCCGTATTTAGGATTTATGATACGACATTCATCGATATTGTACGATATTCTTTATCTCGTACCTGAGTACAATTGATGAGATTATATAAGAATCCATGCGTTAAATTGATTCCATGTGTGTATATTTGTTACGATATTTGAAAATCGTGCCTGAAACTGATTATATATTGTCATGATATTCGCAATATCGTACTTGAGATGTTACAATGTTATGAATCTCGTACGTGAGTTTGACCAATGTATGGCATGGCATGAAATTATGATGAATGTAAAATTATCATTAAATAAGAATGTGTGTTACGAGATTGGAAAAATCGTACATGAGAGTGATTGAATGTGGCTAATGCGTTATGATATTGCCAATCTCGTACATGAAATCTGTGTCATTTGCTACGTGAATGTGGTTGCATGTGGCTAATATGTTACGATATTGCCAATCTCGTGCGTGAATGTGATTGCATGTGTCTAATGTGTTACGATATTTTCCAATCTCGTACATGAAATCTGTGTCATTTGCTACGTGAATATGGTTGCATGTGGCTAATGTGTTACGATATTTCCAATCTCGTACATGAAATCTGTGTCATTTGCTACGTGAATGTGGTTGCATGTGGCTAATGTGTTACGATATTCCCAATCTCGTACATGAAACCTGTGTCATTTGCTACGTGAATGTGGTTGCATGTGGCTAATATGTTACGATATTGCCAATCTCGTATGTGAATGTGGTTGAATGTGGCTAATGTGTTACTATATATGGAATATTATACTTATGTGATTACGATTTTGTTGAACTCGTACTCGAGGTTGACCTATTCATGCATATTTTTGTAGCTATTTTGGAGAATATCGCTATATATTTGGTACGATTTGACAAATTCGGGCATGTTTTTGCTTAAAATTGATACGATATTACGATTTGTTTGTGTTTTTGAGATTTCATGTGTATACGATGTTACGATATTTCTAATATCGTACTTCTGTGGCTACGATTTTATTAAACTCGTACTAAAGACTGACCAATTCAAAGATATTTTGTAGCTACTTTGATAAATATTATTATATATTTGGTACGATTTGATAAATTTTTGCATATGTTTTTGTTTAAAATTGATACGATATTACGATTTGTTTGTGGTTTTGGATTTCATGTGTGTATGATGTTACGATATATGGAATATCGTACTTATGTGATTACGATTTGTAGCTATTTTGGGGAATATCGCTACATATTTGGTACGATTCGACAAATTTGTGCATGTGTTTTGTTTAAAATTGATACGATATTAACGATTTATTTATATTTTTGGATTTCATGTGTGTACGATGCTACGATACTTGAGATTTGTTTGAGATTTGAGGATACCATGTGTGAAAAATAGTACTTCTGTAGATATGACATTGTTAATCTCGTACGTGAGGATGAAAAATTGATGCTACGAAATACGAATTAATAGTGAATGCATGTATGTAGTTAAGGTGATTGCTTGTGTGTATGTTGTTACGATATTCTCAATATTGTACTTGGTTTGTTACGATGTTGTTAATCTCGTATGTGAGGGCGACCAATTTATAGCACGAAAATAGGAATTGTTTGTGGTTTTGTGAATGCATGTGCGTATGTTGTTACGATATTCCCAATATCGTATTTGGTCTGTTACGATATTGTTAATCTCATACATGAGCGTGAGAAATTGATGCCACGACAATGAGAATTGTTTGTATTTTTGTGATTACATGTGTGTATGTTGTTACGATATTTCTAAAATCGTACTTGATTTGTTACGATTTTGTTTAACTCGTACATGAATACAGATTTGACACCTTTGTATCTAATTATTTTCAAGGTTGCGTGAACACCTGTCCGACCAACATTGACTAAACTTCCTCACCACAGAGTCCAATGCTATGGCTACGAGGGTTTAATTGAAGAGATTCGCAAAGTGCTCGACTTTATCGTGTCCGAAGCAAAGGTTGTAGTGATGGGATCAATTATAGGAGCTTTTATGCGCCTGGAGGACTTCAATGTTCATTCGGGGCTCCAAAGTTATTACGCTTCTCCAAAGTTAAAAATTGAATTCAAGGGTATTTGTAGTCATAGATATAATGAATTTTGTAAGTACGATTGCTACGACTTTACTTTAAATCGTATCTATTATTTTTGCTACGACTTGTACGATTTTATGATTATCTTCTATAAACTCGTATGAAATTAATCATTTTATGAATATCGTAACAACCTGCTTAAGCAAAACTATGACACATCAAATACGATGTTATGAATATCATAACAAAGAAATATTTGTATCCATATATGTTGTACGATATTCGAAATATCATAACAAAAAAATAATCTTATCATGTTTTGTCTCTACAATTCAGGAATATCATAACAACAGACAAACATACGACTTATAATCGAGTATACGAGATTAAATGTCGTAACAACATACGTACATGCATTCACAAAGACAATACTAAAATTGCAGATTTTCTCAACACACGAGCTAAATGAAGCCAATAATGCTACGACTTCATAACAAATATGTTACGATATTTGGAAATCGTGCCTGAAACTGATTATATGTTGTTACGATATTCTCAATATCGTACTTGAGAAGCTACGATGTTATGAATCTCGTACGTGAGACCTGTATCATTTGTTAAGAGATTTGAAAAATCGTATGTGAATGTGATTGCATGTGGCTAATGTGTTACGATATTGTCAATATCGTACATAAATTCTGTGTCATTTGTTACGAGATTTGAAAAATCGTATGTGAATATGGATGCATATAGATATAGCTAATGTATTACGATATTGCCAATATCGTACATAAATTTTGTGTCATTTGTTATGAGATTTGAAAAATAAGATTTCTGTAGATAATATATTCTTTATCTCGTAGCTGAACATGAACAATTGATGGGATGATATAAGAATTCATGCGTTAAATTGATTTCATGTGTGTATATTTGTTACGATATTTAAAAATCGTGCCTGAAACTGATTATATGTTGTTACGATATTCGCTATATTGTAATTGAGATGTTACGATATTATGAATCTCGTACGTGAGTTTGAGCAATTTATGGCATGGCATGAAATTATGATGAATGTAAAATCATCATTAATGTAACGACATTCCATGAAATAATAATGCGTATTACGAGATTGGGAAAATCGTACATGAGAGTGATTGAATGTGGCTAATAGGTTACAATATTCTCAATCTCGTACGTGAAATCTGTGTCATTTGCTACGTGAATGTGGTTGCATGTGGCTAATTTGTTACGATATTACCCAATATCGTACTTGATGTGTTACGATATTGCCCAATCTCGTATATGAAATCATTTTTGACACCTTTCTATCTACATCTTTGAAAACGAAGGTGAACTTTTTCTCTTACCACCACCGCCGACGAAAGAGGAGAAAAACGGTATGTATAAAACTTTATTTCCGGCAAAAAAAATAAAATACACTAAGAGAGAAGAGAGAAGAAGAAAAAGAAGAAGAAGAAGAGAAGGAGAAGAAACGTGCTGGAAGAAAATAGGAGAGAGAGAAGAAGAGAGAGAAGAAAAGTAGGTAGAAGAGAGAGAAGAAAAGTAGGTGAGAAGGAAGGGTATTTTTGTCCAATCAATGAAAGAGTGGCCTTTTTTTTATTGTAAATTAAAAGTGTGGCTACAACTATTACTTTTAGTCTAAAGGTGTCTAATAAGGGCAATATTCTATATATATATATATATATATATTCTAAATTGAGTAATGATATTCGGACACACTGTGGCCAGCCACACGCGTGAAAAAAAAGAAAGTTGACTGCAAGAATGAAAATAATCATATTTCCCACCTAGGGTTTATGCTTCCCAATTAGGGTATATTTCCATTTTCAAAATCTATATTACCATTTTTAACACGTGTAGCTGGTTACAGTGTGTCCAATTATCATTACTCTTCTAGATTATATATATATATATAAGATATGTTCTTTTCAGTTTTCCAAACAATAATACGTTAATTCATTAGAATTATATAAAGTGTTTAATAGTTCATTAGATATATCATGATCAATTCACTAGAGACAGCTTAAAAATACTTACTCCTGCAAGCCAACTGTCTCTAAGCTGTCTCTAACTTTAATATTAAACAATTTCAATTTTTCATTAAATAAATACAAATTGGAAATTAACATTCATTAAAAATTAAAATACACTAGTTCGAATTTTCCATTACATTAGCCGATAAAAAAAATAGTGACGTCTAATTAATAAAAATTTAAAAATTAAAAACAATCACGTCCCTTTTGGATAATTTTCATGTCGATGGCATATTGTTTCGCTAATTAAGCTCCGTCGGCGTGTACACATAAACATATCGTCGGACATGTCGGGAAACCACGCCGACAAAAAGGAATTGCTAGGATCCATTTTCACAAGAAAGGAAGTATGAGGTGAAATTAAAATAGTGGTATTTATAATAATAAATAAGATTAATATATATATATATATATGTATATATATATATATATATATATATATATATATATATATATAAAGAGAGCTCGAGACCGGCTCGAGACTTCATGTGCTGTAACGCATGGTCTCTAAGGGAAAGGTGTCTCGAATCCCCTTGGAGATCATCTCTCGAGACTGCAATGCAGACAGTCTAAGGATGCGGAGTAAATCACCTTCATTCTTCTCTCTTTGACAACTTTAAAAAATTTCAATTGACTGCAACAATTTGTGGATCTTCTTTACAAAGGCTGCTCGATTAAATTTTTTTTTTCTAAACATATTTTAAAGGTTAAGATGCTCAAGTTAATTAATTTTATAGATCTCAATTTTTTATATCCTTATGACTCACAATTTTTTTTATAAAGATTGTGCTGATAATATTTTGATTAGATTTCTCGGTTTCTGTTTTGTTTGCCATTTATATAATTTATAAATAACATGAATTGAATATTTAAAACTAAATAGAATAATTTGTGAGGTAAAGTGTGGTGATGGCCGATAATTTTAATAATAAAAAATTATGGATTGATCTATTCCAATTGAAATCTTTTAAAGATAATGAAATAAAATTCATAGTGGAAAACTATAATTATGAAAAGAAAATGATTAAAGAATTTTTTTTATAAAACGAGAGTATTGATTCCAGATCTTCGTTTAACGCAATTCTTTCAAGGTAAGAATAATCCTACAAGCTATGTTTACTATATATAATATTTATAGTGTACAGTGATTTATTGAAGCCAAAGTAATATATATTTTATTGAGTATTCAAAATTATGAAATTTGATTCCTATAATATCCAATAAACAAAAGAAAAATATTGTTTCTTTAGTTTGATCCAAGGCGCGACTTGTAACGAAGGTTATGAGATAAATTTCATTTACTAATAATATACATCAACTTTTTTTCAAGCTCATCTGCATGTATTTTTTTCCTTCAATCTTTACAAGAATAATTGTATAATTACATTTTATATTTATTAAATATATTAAATTTATGGCACTTTTTTTATGTATACTTATATATATGCAATATTATAGTTTAAGAGGCACATCGACAAAGAAAGCTTCTACAAATGAAAAAAAAAATGTAAATGAAATTCAACTGATTTAAATAATAAGTATTATAATCCTTGAAGATATATATGAATATTACAATTAACTACTTTTAATTTGGATTAAGTTTATGGTTTTTGTTTATAGGTTCAATTCTACATGAGCTAAAAAAGATGCCTAATTGCACTCACTGCGGTGCTTTCGGATTTGAATATGAACCTCTTACCTTTTGTTGTGACAATGAAAAAATCAAACTTGCATTTTCGGAAGTTCAAAATGAGTTGTTTGAATTGTTTACATCTCAATCACAAGAAGCAATTGATTTCCAAAAAAATATTCGCTTCTACAATAGCATATTCTCATTTACTTCGTTTGGTGTAAAATTAGATAGAGAACTCACATATGCAAGACAATTAGTTTATTCTTTTCGAGCACAAGGAATAATTTATCATGATCTTCCGAGTTTGATTCTACAAGATAGAGTTCCTGGTTTTTTCCAGCTATACTTTTATGAGACATAAAGTGAGGTTGAGAACAGGATGAGCATAATGCAAAATCAAAATATATTGGGAATAGTTGTAAAGAGCTCATCAAAATTTTTGAAGTCTCTTTCGAAGATTGAAAGACTATTCTTCAATAGGTAATGTTCATCATCATATTTTAAAAGATGTGAACTTAGATCAATGAGTATACAGTTCCTCACAAGCAAATGAAGTTGTTGCTAGATGGGTTGAAGGGAATAATGATAATATACCACTAGAGAGAGATATTGTAGTTCATGCTCATTCAGATGAAAGACAAAATAAAGCATTATTACAGATTTTAGGCCCCATTACAATATCCACTTATTTTCCCAAGAGGCGAAACATGTTGGCATCAAGACATTAAGAAGAATATTGCCAAGACGTCTTTAGATCGTAACATAAATCTCGGTCGTACTTCTGCACTATCAAGAATCATAACAACGAATGATATTATGTGCGGAGAAGATCAACATATATTTATCAAATCAGCCACATTCCCATAATATGCAAAATTTTCTACTCATGTTCACTTTTAACAATGATAACTTTTAATTTTCTTTTTATTTATATATAATACTATCTACATTTTCATAAATTCATTATATTAGTAATAATTAAACACTATTTTGATGATGTTTAAAAATTATAATCTTTTTGCCTTGTATTAGAAAAATGAAAAAAAATAATTGGAATCGTTGCACGTGCCAGTATTTATAAAAGTGTCACAAAATAGGTAAAGTACTATATCGATATCAAATCATAATATATCGTCTCTCTCTACATATTGATGAGAGAGAGACGTATGCTATATTGCTATCCTTACCTTATTATTGAGGGAGAGGGAGAGGGAGAGGGAGAGGGAGAGGGAGAGGGAGAGAGAGAGAGATGCATGGGAAAGTGTGGCGTACCATAATGAGCATTTACTTCAGCATCACCAAACCATACCTAAGTTCATTAATAAGTAGCCTTCTTCCCTAGCTGGATCACTTCAATTCATCTCTCCCTTTCTCTTCAAATTAACACAATATACCACTCCAATTTTGTCTTCAACCAATCGATCCATCAACACATTTTGAATTAATTAATTAATAAATGGGGAAAACTGATATTGCGGAGGAGGAATCTGGAGGCAGCCCCACCATGCGCACGGCGGAGACGCTGCTCCGCATCCTGCCCATGGCTCTCTGTCTGGCCGCACTCGTCATCATGCTCAAGGACTCTCAGACTAACGAATATGGCTCCTTGTCTTATTCCGACCTCGGAGCTTTCAGGTTTTTTTTTTTTTTTTTTATATATTATTTATTCTACTTGTACACCCAATTCATTTTTATTACTCCATATACACTCCATTTTTATCATTTTATTAGTAGAAAATTAGAAATAGTATTTGTGTTAATTTGGATGGAGAATTTGTACAGATTTAATTAGGTTGTGTTATTTTTGTTGTTGTTGTTGTTGTTGAATAGATATTTAGTACATGCAAGTGGAGTCTGCGCCGGTTATTCGCTTCTGTCAGCGGTTGTGGCGGCGGTGCCGCGGCCCTCCACCATGTCCCGGGCTTGGGCCTTCTTTCTCCTTGACCAGGTCTCTGCTCTCTCTCTCTATCTCTTGAAAGTGAATGAATATATTGAATGTAGATGGTGTTTAATTTAGGGTTTTTTTCAATTCAATTCAGGTGCTGACGTACATAATACTAGCGGCCGGAGCGGTGTCGACGGAGGTGGTGTACCTGGCGTACAAGGGCGACGCCAAGGTGACGTGGAGCGAGAGCTGCGGCGCGTACGGCGGATTCTGCCGGAAGGCGACGGCGTCGATCGCCCTGACATTCATCGTCAGCCTCTGCTACGCCGCCCTCTCTCTCCTCTCATCTTACAGGCTCTTCACCAAGTTCGATCCACCACTCGCCTCCCCCTCCCCCTCTCCTACCAAAGCTGGATCCATTCAGGCTGCCACCTTCCATCTCTGATTGCTTTTTACTCTCTTTCCATATAATTAAGAATTGTGTTTCCTTAATTTTCTTATCCATCAATGGCGATGTGTACCACTAATGATATATTACTATTAATTAAATTAAATAAAAATACAATGTCATGTTCTTGGCTTCTCTTAGTTTTAATTTCGATTAACATATGTTTATTTGTTATTGTGTATAATATGTATCTGTATCATTGTATGGGTTAATTTTCAAGTGTGAAGCATATATTAATTCGGATTTATTTGTGAATTCATTGGATAACTCATCAACACCACAATTTTTAGCACATGAGGCAATTAATAGTTCCCAAAAAAACACGTATTAAAGGCAATCAATGTGAACGTATATCTGTACACTAGAAGTGTTATATAATTAAATCTCAAAAAAATTTGTGAATAATATTTGCTCCTTTTGGAATACATAATTAATAAAAAAAAAAAAAAGTCCGCGCCGCTCTATATGTACCTAAACTCTTGATGTATTATGCTCCTATACTTTGGAAGAAATTGATAATCTATAGTGCTCGTACAAGTTTTCTTATGCTGTGTGGCGGATTGAGTGGCTTGAATTTCAAGTGGTTGGATCTAATATTCTTAGATGCACTATGCCCAATTTGTTGGCATTGAAAGGGAAAAAAACGAACAAGAAGATTTTGAATATTATTGGAAAGCTAGAACTGATTTTAAAAGGATCAATCCGAATGTGAAAAACATTGAACAAAAACTTAAATTTAGATCATGAAAATAAATTCAATTTTTTGTATATATTTTCATTTGTTCATTGTCTTCATGATTGGTATTCTAGCCCAATTTCTTATATTCCGTCTATTCTTATATAAGATGAGCTTATGCAACATGATGAGTTGTAAATTTTTCGAGTACCCATTGTACTTGTTTTAATGCAACTTATCTTTTGACTTTGCCAAAAAGAAAAAAAAGAACCAACCAATTGTACGTAACATTTCAAAGTCACCATATATTTAAGGCTGGGTTATTATGGGTGCCAATGGTGTATAATATGCCTATTCTACATCCATTTGAGAACATAATACTAATTTTCTTTTTTTTTTTACCACATATCAATTTAATAATAAACTGATCTATATAATGCCACCACATTCAAATCGTACTTAATATAAATGTTACAAATAATTTAATATATCTCATCAACCAACGAGAGTATTTTAAAATAAAAAATATATCCAAACATATCAAGTTTTATCACAAACAGAACAGAAAGAGCTTTTAATGTATTAATTTCACCAATTATAAACATCTTCAACAATTAAATGAAGAAATATATTTCATCATAGGTTATGATGTTTAGCAAACATATACTAGAAGTTGAAATGCACTCTAAAATATGAAGTTTTAATATTGGACTTCAAGATTTACTCCTAGTCCTATATAACATTTAGTTATTTTCAGGTTAACATTCAGAAAAAGAATTACTATCATTTAATTCAACCATGAACTATAGAGTTCATTCTAATTCTGCAACAATAAGTTGACATGATATACGCAAGTAACTAGGAAACTTATCATTCTTATCTTCAACAGATCACAGATTTTCATTCTTTAATTCATAAGGCAACTAATGTAAAGCACCACTGATCACAATTTCCACAGATTAACAATTCTAAATAACATTAGATCACACAACATCGTGCAGCAGCAGCAGCAGCAGGAGAAAATAACTCCACCATATCACTATATAGAGCTCGAAAGTTGCTCTACCGTGCTTCATACTGGACAACTGCATTAGTAAAGTGAAATAAACATATGTTATATCCTGCAGGAAAAGACACCTATACAATCAACAAAAAATTTAACAATCCATAACGCATCACCAAGATAATGCAGCTACAAATTAAGAATATTATAGCATAGCAAGGGCTCATGTGACAATGATTTTTGTGGAAACAAAACTTTCATGATCACGATGATGGGTGCTACTAGGAAGGGGAGTTATCCAACCAGAACTTGTTGCAAGTTGATGTGCATTTGATCTTTCAAGATGAACATCTCTTTTGCCTTCATCTTAAATAACTACTCCCATCCACCAATTAAAAAGGAACCCAGAGTCTATCCCTTTTACCATTTACCTATTATATTCAACACTAATATTGAGGTAGTATGACCAAAAACCAATTATGTACACACACACACACAAGCACGCACACGCACACACACCCACACACATTTACTTGGTTGTCTTCCATTTTTCTATCACATCTCAGCATTTGGACTCGAAATTGCATCCTTAGGATGGTCTCTTAGCGCAATTTTCGCTTGTCTTTAGCAAACGACAAACTACACCAGCAAATACACAAAGCCAATCATAGTGAAACCGCAAAAATAATGATTCATCACATAATCAAACAGCAAAAACGAGTAAATTTTTGTTAAATTTAACCTAGAAAGGAACAATACTCGTCCTCAAGTACTTATAAATTTAGAAACTTCTGGTAACAAACCTAGCAAGGAACAAAACTCTGCGTAAATAAAAATACTCTGCAGTGTCCATCAACACATAAACAAATATGCTAGAGATACTCCAGGTTTTTCAGCAGAAACGCCAACCATATAATATACTATAACCAATAGACAGCTCAGTGGGCAGGATTTCACAGTAGAACCAATAAATATTTAATTCTCAATAATCTCTGAAATTTTTATAGCCACAACCTGGTGCCTAAAGATAAAATACTAAGAAGATTATCAAACTCTTGCAAGCTGCATGCCGTTCATTCTTGTGGTCAGGGAGAGCAGCAATAACTAAGAAGAATCTTGTGGCTTGGGACCATCTTTGCCTGCCTAAACTTCAGGTGGCTGGAATCTCATTGATTTGAAGAAGTGGAACAGGGCAGCAATAGGTAAACATTTCTGGAGCCTTGCTCATAAAAAAAGATAGTTTGTGGGTACGATGGACTCATGGTTACTATATCAAGGAGAGGGATCTGCATACTATGCCTTTACCTACACAAGCTTCTTGGATAATCAAGAAAATAATTGGAGCTCGGGAATATTTTACCTATAATTCTGATGGTAACCTGCTTTTGCATGGGAAATATTCAATCACGAAGATGTATCAGTTTCTACGAGGTTCTCTTGAGAGAATGGAGTGGCATCCAATGATAAGTAGGAATCTGGCTGCTCCAAAGTGTGTTTTTATTTCTTGGCTTGTGATTTTGGGAAGGTTGGCTACCTGTGATCGGCTAGCTAAATTTGGTGTGATGGTGGATCCAACCTGCAGCTTGTGCGAAAGAGAAAATGAGAGCTTAAAACACTTGTTCTTTGAGTGTGATTTTGCTGGCCAAGTGTGGAGCCAAGTAGCTGCGTGGAGTGGAAATCATCAACAAAACTTGGACTGGGACAATGAAATAAGGTTTATGATGTCTCAATGCAAGTCTATAACGGGGAAGCAGATGTGCTACCGACTTGTTCTTGCTACTGTTATTTACCACATTTGGAAGGAGAGGAATACTAGAAGATTTCGAGTCACCACCAACAGTATTGAGTATGTTGTTCGACAATGCCAAATCCAGATTTCCATTCGAGCTCAACCCAATAGCTTGGTGCGAAGTTATCTAAGGAACTGAAAGCTTAGTTTGCCTTAGTCGGGGTTTTGTAATTATGTTTCGTTGGTTGTATGTTTCTGCTTTGAATTGCTTTGGTTAAATAAAATTCTATTTACCAAAAAAAAAGATAAAATACTAAGCCTAGTACCACTTCTAGTCAAGAGATTCTGTATCCTCCCAAAGGCTAAAGATTCAGAAACCCATCTTATAGTTTGGAGTATATAATGCTCTACCATGACCAAGATAAAGATTCTTGGCTATATCTACAATTACAATGGAGCTGTTGTTCATTGATACTCAAATAAATTAATAATCCCTATAACAAAACACATGGTTACAGCTCCGACTCGTAGCAGAAAGACACAATACTACTCCTAACACCTCTTTTAAGTTAAAAGATTCTTATCGTGACAAGGCTATGTGTTCAAAATACTTAAACCATAAATTGGAGTATTGAACCATATTCAAAATGTGAACTACCAGAAAACAATAAGGTTTCTTGGTTCTATATCTAAATACAGTAGAACCGCTATATATCAGTATTCAATCTCTAAGATAAAGCAAATTTCTTTAGTCGCACCTTTGCAACGAAACCCCCAATAAAGATAAGAAATTGATAGAACAAACTTATAGCAGAAATTGGAGAATTAATGGCTCTACCACGATTAAGATATGAACCCCAAAACGGCAAGAGGAACAAAAAAACACGGAACAACAAAACTATTTGAGACAAAAAAGGGGGGGGGGGATAAGAAAAGGGGAAATACTTCTGCGGGTGCGTTTCTTGTAGAGAATGCGATAACCGCATTCGCGGCACTGAATCACATCCCCTGGTTTCAGCGTGTTTTCCTGCCCGCAATCTGAAAAAAAATCCACAATTCAATTTCGGAATTGAAATAAAAATCAAAGAAGCGAACAAAATGAAAATCAAATTCAGAAGTTGAAACAAACAACATCACCTCCACAGATGTAGCTGACGGGTTCCGGCTGCGGATCCATGGTGGGGCTGAAGCAAAATCTGGATTTAGGTTTAAGGTCGTCGCCGCGGGGTGAGTAGAGAAGGAGGAGGGGTTTAAGACAAAGACCTAGGGGGTTTAATTTAATAGGCGAAATTCATAGTTGAGAAAAATTTATTCAATTTTTAAGTATTACTCCCTCCCTACGCGAAAAGAAGTCTCGTTGTGTGCTGGGCACGGAGATTAAGAAAGCTGATAAAGTTATTGTGAGTGGAGTTAAGGTCTCACTTATTCAGAGTGGAAGAAGTGGATTGAAAATTAAAATTATTGTGAGTGGAATAAGGGTCCCACTTATTATGAGCGAAAAAGATAAAATATAGTTAAAATTGTTATGAGTGGAATAAAGGTCCCACATATTATGAGTGGAAAAAGTTAAATGAGAATGGAAATTGTTGTAGGTCCCACTTAATGTGAGTGGAAAAAGATAAGTAAGACTTCTTTTGGTGAACAAAAAAAAGGCAAGTAGGACTTATTTTGGTGAACGGAGGGAGTATTATCAATGTGCATGTCCAAATAGTTCGAAATGAACTAGAGGTGTTGATCAAATATTGTAGTTCGAAGTTAATTACTAGTATGTTCGATTGGTCTTAAAGTCCTAAACTTATAAAATAACCCAATCCAATACTACTAATAAAAAATCGAATGACTTGGTCCGATTAACTAAAAGAATTCTTATTATTTGATTGTAACTTCATTACTTTGCTTATTTAATTTTTCGAGGATTAACAAATGTGGCCGTAATTATAAACATATCCCCTATTTTACTCCTCATATCCTTCTTAAGTAAAAAAATTAATTAAATTATAATAAATGTACATTTATATCCCTACACCCTCAATAATTATAATTCAGATATAAAAATGAAATGAATTGTATATCCCCCATTAAAACACCCGAATTTGGCATTTTTTCTTCAAATTTCTGACTTCTGAGTTTTGAGGTTATGGGGGGCTATGATGTTATGCAAATCGGTGGAATGTGAAAAAGAGGCATACACACAAATACTGCCTCCAAATGCCTTCCTTCTTCTCCTCCCTACTCGACGCCATCTACCACTCCATCGAGGAACTTCTCCACCACCGCTGTCGCACCACTCCATCCAAGAACACTACCAATCCACCTATTAATCATGAATTGGATTTGTTTGGCAGTAGCTTGCCTGTTTATGAAAATACTCATATGGAAAATATCAATATTGCTACTAATTAATCCCATTTCCACCGCTACATAATTATTTCTCATTTTTCTTGAACTAATTAATGTTGCAGGTGTGATATTAATTTCTTCATTTGCCTATTGGATTAATACTTATGATACGCAGAGTAGGAGATATGCATGCCCTTTTCTGCACATTTGGAACCCCATATTAATTGACAAAAATTTGGATGTGCAGCGCACCCAACAAATTAGAGGGTATTAGGCTGATTACGAAGTGGTTAAGAGTGATTAGAATCAATAAATCGAAGATATCCATTAGATTATGCCCAGTTAGTATGATTTTGGATGAACACGACCAAGCTTGCTGCCACAAGTGTATATACGATCGCATTGATTGTTCTATTACTACTATGGTGGCTATTTGCAATTAAGTGTTCATTATTTGTGTTTTAATATTATTGATTAATCATAATTACTAAGGGCTATAAGGATAAAGATGTACATTTACTATAATTTAATTATTTTTTTAATTAAGGGAGCTGTATAGAGTAAAATTGGGGTTGTGTTTAAAATTATACAATTGAAAATGTTAATGACAACCAAAATAATCCATATAAACAAATTCTAAACTTTTGTTTAAAGTTAATGTACTTAAAATACATAAATTTTGGCTCGTTAAGGCAGAAGTTTTGCCCTTAAAATAAAAAAAAAGGGCAAAAATTGTATATTGAAGCAAATTACCTTTAAACTAGAAAAGATATTGGACATCAACTTCTATTTGACCAAATGTATAGATCGTACAAAATTTGTACAAACATACAGTTGTGTATTTTAAAACATATTGGAAGTTCATGAAAATTGCCAAAAACAGACGAAAAATTGTGCGTTAACAAGTAATCAGTTCTAAAATAATTCAAATTCATTAAAGACTTTTTTTTCCTCCTTTTTAGTTTGTTTAATAAGGATAATTTTCACCTCTCAAAAAAATAAGGGGAATCCTTTGTCTCCGGAAAACAAGTGTGTACAAAATCTGATTTTCTTCCGAGTTGGAGAAGGCAATGAGGATCAAACCCCAATCTCTGAGAGTTTTCCAGAATCTAATAAGTTTAACAATCAATAACGCCTATTCCTAGTCCTAGTCCTAATCATAATTCCTAAATGGACAAGAAATTCAAAAGCAGATGAGTGTAAAGTCAGATGCTGCTTGTATTAAAATAAAAAATGAAGCTAGAAGATTCATGCTAGTATCGAAAGAGTATATAGAAACAGTATTATATAGCAAGCAATCACCAGACACCACGGAAACAAAATTCTGAAACAGTAACACAGTCCCACAGACTACTACTATATGACTAAACAAGCCTGATGACTCGAGGCGTTATTCAAACTGAGGTCCGAAAATAAAAGGGTTTAAGGCACTCGCCAACATTGAAATAGAGGTTCTCTTATATCTTGAATAATGACACCTAATGGAATACCAGTTTACTCCACTCAATTTGAGGTGAGACACTACTAATAAAATCAGCACAGTATGTTTGAATCGGCGCTGCTACGCTCGAGGTTTGATGAGTGAAGGCAATAATAACTGCAAGCAAAAAGTTGACACACATCACGTTAGTAGCAAGATACTCACAACATAGCTTCAAAATCCATGTATAGTACATGTTGGCAGCTACCATGTTATATAAGCAAATCAAAGGTAATACATGGATTAGGAAGAAAGCAGCAGTCTTGGCAAAAACAACATGAAATAGGCATGGCATGTTAGGATAGATAGACACATATTTACTTCACCTGTAATATTTTTTAAAGAACAATCATTGGATTAGTAGAAAATTACCAGACGCCACATCTCTAACAAGTCCATTCAGTTCTTCCCACGGCTCTTGTTGAAAGAGTGCCGTGCCAAAAGCTTCGGACCAGGTTTGTGATGATCCTCCTGCAAAAAGGTAACTTTGAGTCGAAGAATG
Organism: Schizonepeta tenuifolia; assembly: GCA_029490685.1. Taxonomy (NCBI): domain Eukaryota; kingdom Viridiplantae; phylum Streptophyta; class Magnoliopsida; order Lamiales; family Lamiaceae; genus Schizonepeta; species Schizonepeta tenuifolia. The sequence goes on from CM055956.1 coordinate 108,285,925, forward strand.
ATCAATAATATCAAGGTCTACTGTCTCCTGCTTAGACTGATAGATTTAAGAAAAATTACACATCCTTCACTCAAATGAGAGAATGAGTTTGGATATTATTGATTCAAAAGAATTTAACTCTTTCAGAATTGATGAAGAAAGGATTATTTGATTGAAGCGCCATTTCTCTTGTTTGGCAAATATGATGGATATTATATTATGTACCAAAGCATAGATACTTTGTTGCTTCATAAAAATAAGCATCCAATTAATCAAAATATCAAGAGCAAAGATATGTTTCTAAGAAAAAAAAATAGATGTCGAGGTTAGCGAGGTTCAATGTTGTAAAGATATTCACAATACAATAGAAAAGTCCAAAAGATAACTGAAAGAGAATACAAAATATCAGATACTATCAATACCTCATTTTCCAATAGAAATAGAAAATCTAGCTATATTTTCAAAGACAACTTGTAGCCAGTTCTGTCAATAACGGCATAGTAAATACAATTTAGAATGCAAGTTGTATTAGCAGAACAGGAACGTTAGAAGGAAATTTAAAAGAAAAACAAGATTCCATGTGACAGCATTTGGAAGACATTATCCATGCTAACCTTATGCATGGAAGCAGCAGATTCAGATTCTACTGTTTGTACTGGAACCTGGCCTTGCAATTGGAAAGCATCCAAAGCATCTATCGTCTGCTGCCAGCCACAAAGCGCAAGAGTACTGGCACTGGAGCCAGACCCGCTGCTGCTACTACAGCCTGCTGCCGCAACATTTCCATTCACCCAAGGACAGAAGAAATTATGGTACTTAATTGGATCAAATTCCACCGCCTCATCATAGTTGCTTCCACCATTGGGAGGCCCTAACAGATTCCATATGCAAAAACAACTGCCTGATTAACATACACATGCGCACACACACAGACACAAAAATTGGAATCGATTATCAGATGTGCAAAAAATCCATGCTCTGATCAGACAGCAAATTACAACAGGATTATTATAAAGTAGACTCACAAATAAAACATCTTTGTAACTTTAATGTGCAGAATGAACACCACCAATTCTAATTACCAAAATGCAACTCTTTACCTGACCCATTTGCAACTTGATAGCCTGATTCCACAAAACCACAGTCATCAGTTGTTGGATCTTTGGCTGCCTGAGTGACTTCTTCCTTAGATAGCTCAATGCCAGAACAAACAATGGCATTGCAAGAAAGTGAAGGATGGGGACTATTCTCACAGGAGATGGCTCGCATATTACTTGTCTTTTCTCCACTTTCAACAGATTCTGCCTTAGTCGAACCCATAATTTTCGACCCACTATCTGCCCTAACTACAGAGCGAGACATCAAATCTTGACTATCACCATGAGGATCCTCTCTATCCACTTCTTCAGGGACAAAATCACCCATCCCTGGATCTGGTGCAAATTCACCTGTTTGGCCTTGGTTATCAGTTATTTCAGTAATAGGTTCAACATCACCGACAACACTGTCAGTTCTGTAGATAGAAGCATCAACCCCATGAATTTCAGCTTCATGGCTAGCACCCATGCCAACACTTCCCCCACTAATCCCCAAGCTGAGACCATCCCTCCCATGTGCAGTTGCAGTATCTGTGTTTACAACTTCTTCTTCATTTGTACTGCTAACTCCAATTTCACCAGTACTTCTCACAGCAGCAGGGCAAGTACTCTGCTGCGCTTGATTACTGTAATTCAACTCTGATGTCTCAGCAGGATCCGTGTTCTTGATTCCTGATGTAGACGGCAAATGTATGTCATCAAAATCAGCAGGACAGTTCTCAACGCTTTCCATGGAATCATTATCTGCACTGTGGCATATAGTATCCATTGCAATGACGGAGGATACGCGGGTTAAATCTCTAGTTGACGGGTTACCCATTACTTGTTCAGTTCCCTGGTCAAATTCATCTTTATAAGCATCCATTCCTATGTCGAAGCCTAATGGCCGGCTGGGACCAGCACCAGAAGAATCTTTTCTATATGGTGACCAATTGGGTTCTGCAGCTTCACGAGCACGTTTTGAAGGACCAGCAGAGTACTGTCCACCATCATCAACTTCATCACCATCACGATCAATGACAGTACCCTCACCACTGTCTGCTTGCTGGAGCAGTAAGTGTGGCCTGTCAACTGTACTTCCACCTTCATCTAAGTTCCTCTTGCGTGAACTAGGGCCACGTGATTCATATGAAGCAGCACGATCACCAACCTCACTGCTGGAAGGCTGCCCAATCAATAAATCTCTACTTCTGTGCCCATATTGGTACTGTTCAGACGTAACATTTATGTTCAACCGCGATGAGGACAATCCAGCAGACATTGTAAGATTCAACTCCAACCCAACATTTGAAAGTGACTTTCCTTCACCAGTTGCAGCTTCATCATGGCCCTCTGCGTCCTTCTCCATACCATCTGCAGCAACCCACCCACCGATGCCACTTGCTGCACTTATTCCACGTGTCAATATCTTCTTGCTAGGTTCCGGACCATCAGTGCTACTTGGAACAAAACTAGAGGGACGTGGGACAGTTAGAAAGTCCCATAATCTCACTGTCGCACCACATAAGCTGCAATCCAACAAAGGTGATCTAGATACACCTTTTGAGTTATTTCCAGTAACTTCATATCCACCATAATCCCTTTTTGTTGAAGAGGACAATGCTTTCTTTCCTCGGCTAGGATCACGAGGAGGAGCACGATATTTTGAAGGACCAATTGAGCAGCCGTTTCTAGCTGATTGAGCAGAATGCTCTTCACAATCCTGGATATTTGGAAGCCACCTGGGTTCCCATCCACAAAGGCTTATGAGTTTCTGAGCCTGCAATTTGACAGAAATCTCAACAAAGAGGAAAAACAAAAAACCTGATTAAATGAAAAAAAGTACATGCCACATATATATTACACGTGAGTATATGAAGAAGACATCATCCCTGGAGTTCTCAGTTCCTAAGAAAATTTCCAACTTGATGCCAGATTCATTGCGTGCAAGCTGAGACTGAGCCAGCAAACGATCAATTTCTGATCCCCTAGAAACCCGCATTTGCTCAATTGCAGATGCAGCCACAACAGGAAGAGAGGAAAACTGGAGCAGTCCATCGCACCTATCCTTATATCCACCAATAAGTGCTGATGGTGGAGTCGGCGGGAACTGCACCAAACTTTCTGCACAACAATTTCCTGTCCATGGGCAGGCAAGCTTATGCCCTTCATCAAGTTTCTTGGCAAATTCTTCTCCAGCACCATCAGCTACAACAAAATATTAGTCAGAAGAGAGACATGACTAATTCAACAGCAACAAGATAATATTCTGTCTTTGATTAGTATAAAGCAACAAGAGATGGATAATTAGGAACCATCAAGAGGAGAACACAGCAGGCAGCACTGCACCAGGCCTACTCATCTGCCTAATATTTCATTGAGATCATTAAAAAGAGTTTTAAATCAGAGGAATTAAGTCCTTATTGTCAGAAGGTATGATTCCAACCAGATCAAAGGCATACTCATTAGGTAATTTCCCCAAAGTCAGCAACCTTCTAAATCACATATAAAAACAATAAACTCCTCAACCAGAACATATACAACATTTCAGGCTCATAGGTTCTTCAATAAGTTGTTTGTCTATCAGACTACAAGCATCTGCAAGCCTATTTCTTAAAAGTTGGAGATATCCGAGAAATAATTAGAGTATAATGGAGAGAGTTGAAGGAAGGGCAGCAACTAAGAGTAAAGAGGCCCCCTAAGTTTATAACGTAAACAGGAATCGGAAGGCATCTATAAAATAGAACATCAAGTTTGGAAACTGTACTCCTACATACTGAGTGTTGCAATAAGTAGATGTTTGCATGTCAAAATTTTGAAATAAAACAATTATTTGGTTTCAAAATATTTTTTTGAAATGCTTCAGGATTCATGTAACAGATAAGAACTTTTAAATCATTTTAAAAATAATAATGTTCACAAACTCTACTTTTTGTTCTTATATCTCACATAAATAGACAATGTTCTAAACAAATAAGCTGGAGAGAACATGGGGAAAGTCTTAATTCAACCTCATAATCTATCCAAACTTAACCTTTATCTTGACTGTAAATTAAGAGAACATCCAATACAAACAAACGAAATGAAACCTTCACTTGACCTAATAATCAAAATACTACCATTCATGATTCACCTTCAGAAGGAGTCCAGGTAGCTGATGCGACAAACTTCAAAATTGCCCCACAGGATTCACATTCAACTTTATCAACATCCACATTCACCCAGCCTTTTCTGGCACAGGCCAGGGAACTTGCAGCCTGAATCAAGAATTGCATAATAAGCATATTAATCATGTCTTGTTTTGAGCAATCCTGGTAGAATGAAAAGCTATACAGGAAGCAGAAACTTGAAAGTAAAAGAAAATTTGAACGTGTCTCAGTGTCTGCACAAAAGCATAATAAAGATTCAGCAGATATTCTGTTCAATACACATCAGTATCTAGCTAAATCATGCTGATCGTACTCTCACTGTTTCTGTTTATCCATCTACTTTTAAGAACAATTTTGGCAACCTTAAGAATCCCCAATCCTACTTATATCCTTTTTACACAGTACAAGAGCATTTTCACATTCATGATAACACCTGATCGATCGCACCCAAAGTTCTCAAACTGAAACAGCGAACATTTTGTCTTGTATTTTTATCTATGTTTTTCAGTACCAGCCAGCAGTTATTCTGATAAATCAAGTTTACAAAAGCATTCTACCTGTTTGTCACTAAATAGAAAAAGGTAAGGAGGGCAAAATACATGGACCAAAATCAGAGAAAGGAAATCACCGTACCTGCCATATGAAATGACAAATTACTATGGTCTAAGATTTATTAATCTTTTAAATTCAACATGATCAACACCAAGGTTTGATCAACCAATGAATATAGTAAGTATTGTATGGCACGAGACGACCTCGATATGTCAAATTAATGGCAAGGATCTTGAATGTTTGACACTCAAATATGTCAGAATGAAGATAACATCAACAGCGGAGCCCTTTCTGAAATAAATTAAAAAAAAAAAAAAACGACAGAAGAAAAGGCAAGATCCAAAAACCTTAGGCTTCCCAAACCAATTTGTTGGTTTGAACGTTGAGAGACGCCTCAACAAGTCACCCCTTTCCCAGGGCCTGCAAGAAGGCTGTGATGATCCAAGTGCTGAACCACCAGCACTGGTGCTCAATGATTGCATGGGCTGTGAACCAATACGGTAAAGAGACCCTGCTTTTGAATTCTGCACTTGACCAAGCCCATCTGAGCTGCCTGCATTTGTGGGAACAGCAGGAGACGATGCCCCAGCAGAACTGTACAGAAGAGCAGTGATTACATACATGATTGCAACAAACATTGTGAAAAATCCATAATCACCAACTCTTTGCCAATCTGAACTGATTCTTAAGAAGATTGAAGAAAAACTCTCCATAATTTACCAACATTATTCATTCAGTATTCACAGTTTCTTGTACATGGGTAAAACCATCAACGTTAAAAACTCTCAACATAAGATCAATGCTCTCGACTCTCGAGAAATGACCCACATTCCTTATAGAGACAAATGTACGCACTTCTCAAACTTCATGCAAGGTAGTTGGACTGATATTTGTCACACACTATGTACAAAACTCTAACACGTCAACATAGTTCATAATCTACTTCTTTGTATGAAGAATATAAAGCTAATGCAGGGCATTTCACATCAGGTCAGCCAAAACTACTTAATTCCGAGAAATTAATGAAAGTCGGTCGAAAATCTGACATTTAATTGCAGTCGAACAGAGTAATTACAAGCCCTAATTTCTCAGCATTCGCAAGTTGTTGGGCAAAAAGTGGATAAACTCAAAACCAATTAAGAGTTGGAGCATCAAATTGCACCCATAAAGATTAAAAAATAAGAAATTCCCCGTGCAACAAATGCTGAGATTACATCCGTAAAGCTCGACAATTGCAATTGGGATGAGAGGGTTTCTCGAGGGCGCAAATGTAATTTCACCTGGCAGCGGGAGTGAGGCTCGGAGGAGGAGATGAAGATCTAGGGGGCAATAACGGGTCCCGTGAGGAGCTCACAGCTTCGTCCTTCATCGCTCGCTCGCTCGCTCGCTCGCTCTCTCTGTCTCTTTCTCCCTCTCTGTATGTATGTATATGTAGTCTTCCCCCTCACTCTCTCTGTGAAGTATTATCCCTCACTTTCTCGTGTATGTTCCCTTTCTCTTTCCCTCAGAGTGAGTGAGCAAGATTGATTCCCTTTTGTAAATTGAAATTGAAATTGAAATTGAAAATGAAAACAAGAAAAATCGAAGGCAAATGGGAAGGGAAGCGCGTGATGTTTGTTCCTCTGTGTCTGTGGGGTAAGGTTGTTGAATTTAGACTTAACAAATTGGGTCCATCTCTCCATTTTATCACACTAATACACTATGATCACTAACTATGAGCTGCAACAATCGCACTTGGATAAACAGAGTTTTCGTATTCGAGCACGATTTTACTTGGCCAGACGTCAGTGTCAACTGACACGTGGAACCTTTCCGGTATGAGTTAATTGCTCTAGATTCCATGGTTAATTAGATGATATTATTATTTGATTTTATTTTATTTTGAGATGGAAGAGTGGGAGCGGTGGACTTCAAACTTGAGACCTTACCGCTTACTGAAGCCAAATCATTTTGGTATTCTATTGGGACCGTTTGAAGAAAAATATAAATTTTCTTTTTTGGACATTACTCCTGTAGTATTAGAGCATCAACAATCGTTGAGCTTCTTAGAGGCTCAACGGATGGTCTAGCCCATGGATGAGCCTGTGCCCGTCTAGTTTGGCTCATCCGTAGGCTCATATAAAAAAAATTCCAATTTTTAATATATTTTGATTTTTGATTTAAATTTAAAAATCGCATCAATTAAAATGAAATGATATTACATAAACATGAATAAAAAATACACGATTAGGGAAAAAAAATCACTCGATTGATCTTAATCGAGTTCAAAGGGGCTCGATCAAATCAGCTTGAAGCAATGTGGGTCTTTGTTTTATCTCTGAGAGTCGGATCTCTCGCTAAAAAGTCTTCGAAAGAAGGCGGGATAGCTTGTCGGGCATTGGCGGAGCTCTTGCCTGACGGAGGTTGGGTGTGGGATCGTCATCTCTCCATTGAGTAACATTTTCTCCTTCATTTTCTACAATCATGTTGTGCAAGATGACGCACGCAATCATGATATTTCTGATATGTTTTACATACCATGGGCGTGTCGGAGATCTGATGATTCCCCACCGAGCCTGAAGCACTCTGAATGCGCGTTCGACGCCTTTTCTTGTCGTTTCTTGCATGACCTTGAACCTTTCTTCCTTTTCGTTTGCCGCAGCTGGTGGATCATTCACAAATGTTGGTCAATCTAGATAGTTACCATTAACAAGATAATAGCACATTCCATAATGTTGATGGTTGGCCAGAAAACTCACCTGCGGAGCCGTTCCGTCTAAAACATCGGCAAACAAAAGGTGATTGGTTTAGTACATTGATGTCGTTGTTTGAACTGGCCACCCCGAAAAAAAAACATGTCAAATCCACAGATCATGAGATACCACCGCCTCGAGAATGATCGTGGGCTCGCCCTAATCACCTTGTGTATACGCTCCGTGCCACACTTTAGGGAAATTCTTCCACGCCCAATGCATGCAATCGAGGCTCCCAAGCTTCCTAGAAAGTCGTGCTTCGCTTCGTGCATCTGAACAAGTCGAGCGATGTCGTCGGGTCTCGGACGTCCGAGGTGGTCACCGCCGAACGCCATGATAACTGCCTTACAGAAGCGTTTGAGGCATTTCCGGTTCGTGGTGTTTGTGATGCGGAAGTACTCGTTGAATGTATCTACCGACATATCAGTTGCTAGTTGCTGGATTGACATTGTACATTTCTGCAATGGTGATAGTGAGTCTCGGCCACAAGCATCGCTCCCCGGCTTGAAATACAAATCAACCGATGTTACGCCCTCTACGATGTGCAAGAATAAACTCTTTTGCATCCGAAAAATAGGGATGGAAAAAAGTGGAGTCGTACATCGGGTTGTCGGCGAAATAATCTTGCATTAGACGGCCGTGGGCGGCTTCACGATCGCAAAACACAAAGCCCCTTATAGATGGCGCTCTTTAGGGTCGTTGGCCCAAAAAATATCAGGCGACGCCTGTTTGAGAACATTGAACAACTTGGACAATATTTTCGGTCTTCTCATCGGATGATGAAGAAGACGAGCTTAAAGAATAAAAGAAAGCCATTTTGGAGAAGAGAATCGAAATGAATTGGAGTAGAGAAATGAGAAATGAAGATGAATTGGAGATGAAATAAGAGATGCATGGAGAGAATGAAGAGAAAATGGAGAGAAATGGTGTAGAATTAGGGTATATTTATAGGATAGAAGAAATTTTTTTAAGAAAAAACAGTTGTCGGCGGCCGGCAAGAAGTAGCCGTTGTAGGCAATTCAAATTTGAATTTTTTATTTTTTTACTTTTTTTAGTTAAGGCATGTACAATGCACGCACCATACATAAAAAATTAAGGGGCGACTCAACGGGATGAGGTGGACTGGACATCAGGCGGCTTGTTGCGATCAAGCCCCCAATGCGCATGCTCTTACCCTCGTTAAATCTATCGCCTTATAGGTACACAATTATCTAATGAGATGGCCCATCACTACTCAACCCAATTACATATATTGATGATATACATACCACTACTTAAATATGTAACTTTTTCTATATTCACAGTACACTTTACTAGTTGAATTTATTGAATCATGTGTCGCTCTTGGTTTAGCATATATTCTCTCTGGCTCACTCATAAGTCATTATTTTTTTTTATTTAGATGTCTTACCCATATTGTCATCTTCAAAATAAAGAAAGTTTCAACCCTTCAAAATTCAAAAAAGTAATGAGACCTACCTATTTTCTATCTTTTTACCCTTATTTTTAATTTTCGTGCCGAACAATAATATGATAATTTCAATGAGTTGGAGCAAGTATACGAAGTATGAAAGGAGTATCATTTTAATGTTTCAGTTTCTTTTTTCATGCAAAATGAGTTAATGATGTCCAAAATAATCAAACTAATGTTTCTTGAAGTTTATATTAATTGAGCTGTAATAACACCTTTTTCTTATTAAGGTCTCGAGATTGCTTTATATTTCAAAATTTGTCTCATCAACTCTACATAGACCTGCCCAATGTTTTCAAACCGGTGATTCCGAACCGTAAGTGTAACCGGCGATGGAAGGGTCGGTTACGGTTCAGGACATATGGAAATTGGAACCGGCGGTACCTTAAAAATATTAGTTTATTTTATTTAATTACCTGATACTTCTATATATAAATGCATATTATTTTGAGAATTAATTTTCTCCACACAATTTCTTTACACCTTGTATTCTTGTCTTTATTAAAATTTTCATTCTTGTCAAACACCCATTGAAACTTATGCAAATGTAATTATAATTTATTTAAGGTTCATTTTAAGTATTAATAAAAAAATGCGTTAATTTTCTTTATTCATTTTAATGTTCATTTTATAGTTCATTTACATAAATATTCTTTTTCGTAATCAAAATAATACATTAATATTAGTTTATTAATATAATAAAAAGTATTAAAAAACTAAAAATAAAAAATAAAAAACGGAGGGCCGAACCATGCATGAACGGACATATTCTTTTTCGTAATCAAAATAATACATTAATATTAGTTTGTTAATATAATAAAAAGTATTAAAAAACTAAAAATAAAAAATAAAAAACGGAGGGCCGAACCATGAACGGACGAGCGGTTTTTTGGCCCGGCCCGGGACTGAGAATAGTATAGGCAGGTAGGCTTCGGTTCACTCTCCAATAAAACAAGAACCGACAGTTTGAAGCCGAGAACGTGCGGGTCTTGAACCATGGGCTTTGAACGTGCGAGCCTTTATATGTCGAGTAGATTTTTCTATTGCACGTCGTGTTACGACAATGAGGTTCTCCATCATGCAACGTAATAAGAATGATGACGATAATCATAACAATTATGTTATATTTTCAAAAAAAATTATAAAATACAGATTAAGGGGGGTGTATTGGATTGTGGGGTTTGAAGTATTTTTAAGTAGTTTGAAATCCAGGGGTATTGGATTGATGGATTTCAAACTACTTAAAATTCATGGGGTATTGGATCATTGATTTTGATGTAATCTGCCAACTCCCTCAAAATCATGGTGTATTGGATTGCTTGATTTTCAATTACTTAAAACTCATGCGGTATTCAATCTTCAATGGATTTAGATGTATTTCACGTTGGGATGGATTTTGGCGTAATTGATAGTGAAAAAAACACTGCGTGAACTTCGGCCTCAGGACATGGGAGTTCGACGTAATTCATATCCACGATCGCTCACTACCGCGATCGCTAGTTTTGACTACTTCACGCGATCGCTAGGAAGCCACGGTCGCTGTCTTTGAGATGAATACGCGACCATGGCATAATTAAACTCTTGCCGTGATCGCCGGTTTTCAATTTTACAGGTTTTGAGTTATGTTTTGCTTCACATCCAATTTTGTTTCCCCCCTTCTCAATTTATGTAATCCGGTCTTTTTCTTAGTATTTTCCTCTGAAATTTCCAATCTTTACCCCAAAACTGCATCTGGGCTCCTTTTTAATCTAAGATAATCAGTTGTTTCCCCCCAAATACCAACAAATTTCTGATTTTTCCGCGAAATTGAATTGGATTTTCTCCCAAATGAAGGTCCACCCGCTCCCCAGAAAACGCAACATCACTCTGCAATACGACATCGCATCGGTGCTAGCTCAAGCGAGCATCTGCCGACAGAAGAAGTTGCGGCGGCTACCGCACATCTTCATGAGTGTAGGTATATATTCATTTTGTTTCTATTGCAAAAAGAAGCTCTGAATTCAAAATTACCTTGGGGAGGCAGAGAAGTTCCAATGGCAATACGAGAGAGAGAGGAGAACTGAAGCAGAAATGGAGAAGGCCAAAGGGGAAAGAAGGGGTGGCTGAATTGAATTGATGAATATTGGGAATTATGGGAATTTGGAAGTGGTAGCAGCAAGTGAATTTGCAACCCCAGGAAATAAAAGATCATATTTTCACGGGAAGGTTGAGTCACGTGATATGACCCGCGATCGCAGGATTTCATACGCGATCGATGAAGACACGCGATCGTGTGTGCGTGGATTTCAATTCGGCCGAACTCCGTAAAAATCCACCCTGAAATCCTTCAAACCCCACCCTTAAACTCCCCCAAATACCATTGAATTCAACTTCATGGAATACAATTACATTAAAATCCACATCATTGCCAATCCAATACACCCCCTAAATCATGCTTATATACAGCCCTTAAACAATTTGAACTCAAAGCACCAAATGAAAGATACTTGCACAACAACAATATAATCCCAAGTGAGTTGCAAGTAGTGGTAGTAGTCTCAAGAATCAAAAGACAAGGACTTGATATTTTATTGGATTTTGAAACCTAAACTTCTTCGTTTTCGGAAAATGCTGTAAATGTAAGACATCAAAACAAAATAAAAAAAGAAAAGGAAAAAAGAAAAGGAAAAAAGAAGGGAAAACTGAAAACAGAAATCATGAATGAAAGCCTTATCATGCAAATGGCAACATATGACAGGCAAAGGAATAGCCACACAAGCGTAACCCAACCCACACAACATCTTATGTTTCTCACTTCCTCATCCACTCACTCCTCTCTCCTCCCTCAATTGCCGCTTCTTTCTCTCCCTTCCTCCCTCCCTCCCTTATCAATTCAATTCTTGAGAGAGAAAATACTCATACTTCAAGAAGGAAAATCCCGACATTCTGCAGGTATTACTGATCATATTTGTCCATATGTGTGCAATTCAGTGTTTTATGAACTGGGTTTTTCCTTATTTTCTGTTTATTGCTGGATTTAAGCAGCTGATAGTGTAAATATGTTGCTTGATTGTAAATATTGATTTTTTATTGCTTTCCTTTTTTCTTTCTAGGAGAGTTGGAATTTATTTGAGTTCAATACAGATAAAAAGTGGAATACTTTTGGAATGGTGCAGGATAATTAAGTACCGAACATGGCTTCATTAGCTTCCCTGGCGAATTTGGGAAGCATGAATATGATTTCTTTTGGTAATATTGATGGGTCGGTGTGTTTAGTTAGGAGCATTTCTATTCATAGAAATGGGAGTAGTTTTAGTGGGAAGAGATGGAGGTATGTTGGTGTTTGTAGATATTCTGTAACAACAGATTACATTTCAGAACAAGGGACTTCTGTATCTCTTGATTCGACTTACGGGGGTAGCAAAGAAAACGAAACTAATTCGTTCCTCCAGGCAGCTCCCAAACCCGTTTTGAAGTCGGGGTCTAAGCCCAACCCCCTTCTCAACATGCCTTCAGACGAACCAAAACTTAGTGTGAGGTCAGAAAATGAGAAGAAGAGCGATGAGGAGGAAGAGAGAAGTAAGGTGATCGAGTCGTTAGGAGAGGTACTTGAGAAGGCAGAGAAGTTAGAGACTAGCAAGAAACCTCCTGTTAATAAAAAACCCTTGACAAATGAAGTAGTAAACCAAAAGAATGGTAGACCATATAGTTCTGCAGAAAGCGCAAATAGAAAGTCTAATAAGACTAATAAGAGTGTATGGCGCAAGGGTAATCCCGTATCTGCTGTGCCAAAAATTGTGCAGGAATCCGTTAGACAGGAGCCTAGAACGGATGGGGGAGGGGTGTCTAGCTCTCAGCCCGTTGCTCCCGTTAGGGCACCCCTGCCACCGCAGAAATATCAACCAAAGCTACAAGATAAACCCTCAGCAGCTCCTCCGCCTTCTATAAAGAAACCGGTTATCTTGAAGGATGTAAATGCTGGTCCAAAGCCACTCGTTTCTGATGGAACTGATGCAGCTGCAAAGCCGAAAGAACGCAAACCAATTCTCATTGATAAGTTTGCATCTAAGAAACCAGCGGTTGATCCTCTGATGGCTCAAGCTGTTATAGCACCGACAAAACCAGTGAAGACCTTTGGACCTGCAAAATTCAAAGACAATTTTAGAAAGAGAGGTGGCCCATCCGGGGGATCTAGTCGTAGGCGAATAGGTGAGGATGGTATTCCAGATGAGGATACATCTGAACTAAATGTTTCTATTCGTGGTGCTGCAACTGCTAGAAAAGGAAGAAAATGGTCGAAAGCAAGCCGGAAGGCTGCCAGACTTCAGGCGGCAAAAGATGCAGCACCTGTAAAAGTGGAGATCATGGAAGTTGAGGAAGATGGCATGTCCACTGAGGAGTTGGCCGACAACTTGGCCACAAGTGAAGGTGAAATTCTCGGGTATCTGTACTCTAAGGGAATCAAGCCTGATGGCGTCCTAAAGTTGAGCAAAGACATGGTCAAGATGGTCTGCCAAGAGTACGATGTGGAAGTCATGGACGCTGTTCCTATCAGGGTGGAAGAAATGGCAAAAAAGACGGAAATTTTCGATGATGATGACTTGGATAAATTAGAAGACAGGCCTCCTGTGCTAACCATAATGGGCCATGTTGATCACGGAAAGGTTAGCAACATCCTTACTCAATCTCTTCCATGTTTTAAATAGACTACCTTTTTTACGAACTTCAGCTGACTGGATTGTATCCACATGCAGACAACACTTTTGGATTACATACGGAAGACCAAGGTATACATTTATTTTGATGATATGTTGAGCCGTGGACATTGCTTACAACCCATTGCAGTTTTTAATTAGTCTACTTGGTTACGAACTGAATTCCAACTTGCTTTTTTATTAGGTGGCAGCATCTGAAGCTGGTGGTATCACTCAAGGAATAGGGGCTTACAGAGTTCAAGTACCTTTTGATGGAAAGCAACAAACATGTGTTTTTCTGGACACTCCCGGGCATGAAGTAATTTCATTCCTAGTTTATGCTGTTACATTTAATTGATATATCTTATTAGATCTCAGTAGATGGATTTGAATTAGTATCATCAGGTCTGCTTAACAATTTTGCATTTTAGTTCTGATATCAAAATATTTGTGTAGGCATTTGGAGCAATGAGAGCACGCGGAGCAAGAGTGACGGATATAGCTGTCATTGTTGTTGCAGCTGATGACGGGATCCAACCTCAAACAAGTGAGGCTATTGCTCATGCCAAAGCAGCAGGAGTCCCGATTATTGTAGCTATAAACAAGGTATTTTGAGGCTCATGTTATTGATCAAATTCTTGGCTTCCTTTTATCTCGTCAGGGAATTTTGATTGCCTTGACATTTTCCCCATTATAGATAGATAAGGATGGAGCTAATCCAGATCGAGTCATGCAAGATCTTTCATCAATTGGATTGATGCCCGAAGAGTGGGGTGGTGACATCCCAATGGTTAAGGTGACAAAATTGAGAACCCCCCCTCCAAACAAAACACACACACAGAGTAGCAAATCCACAAAATAACTTATGATATCATGCTAAAGTTATTGCCGAACAATTGATAACAGATAAGTGCTCTCAAAGGGGAGAATGTTGATGAATTGCTGGAAACAATCATGCTTATTTCTGAGGTAACAGAGAAATTTCTGGCTGAAGCTTTTCAATTGCTGATCTCAATTTTGACATATTCTACTGCTTTTATCTCGGGCTTCTTCCATATGTTTCTTCATGGGCATGTTAGCGTGAACACAAACATAGTCAATAAACCATATATTTTCGAATACGTTCACTCACCTTCAGCTTTTCCTTTTACTGGGAGTCGAGAAGTTCTTAGATTCTAACAGAAGGGTCTTCTTTTATTTTATCTGTTTAAAAGTTTGGTAGTTGTTGATATCTTTCGATTATCTATGTTGGTTTGTGGGGACCTCGTTGGTTCTGAAATTATTTTTATTTTTTTTTTCACTTTTCTCCATTGAAGTTGCAAGAATTGAAGGCTAATCCAAGTAGGAATGCTAAAGGAACAGTTATTGAAGCTGGTCTTGATAAATCGAGGGGACCTGTAGCTACATTTATCGTGCAAAAGGGAACACTCAAAAGGGGAGATATAGTAGTTTGTGGTGAAGCTTTTGGAAAGGTTCGTCACTCACATCAACCATCTCGGACAAATTTTCAGTTTTTCACTAATGTTTAGACCTCCTTATTTCTGATTTCAGGTGAGGGCTTTATTTGATGATAAAGGGAAACGGGTTGATGAAGCAGGGCCTTCTATTCCAGTGCAGGTATATATAATAGTTAAATCAATATGCTTACTTGATACTTTGTATCTGTGTGTGTGTGTGTGTGTGTGTGTGTGTGTGTGTGTGTGTGTGTGTTAAGTCTCTTTTCTGTTTAAAGCTTGATGTGATTTTCAGTTGCTTGATAACTAAGTACATGATTTGGCAGGTTATTGGGTTGCATAATGTTCCTTTAGCTGGTGATGAGTTTGAGGTAGTCGGTTCACTTGATATAGCTCGAGAAAGGGCAGAGTCACGGGCAGATTCTATGAGGGATGAACGTATAATGGACAAAGCAGGAGATGGAATGGTTACACTTTCTTCATTAGCTTCTGCTGTTTCAGCAGGAAAGGTTGTTGGATTAGATCTTCATCAGCTTAATATTATACTGAAAGTTGATCTTCAGGTATGTTTATCAGTACAGTGGTGAGAGAATCACTAACTTCATTGTATTCTTGGATAACGTTACATGATTATTGACAATTAGATACGTTCTTGGATAACTTCTGTCGAACTGTTGTTATACTAAAAGACATTAGACTATGAACTAAACGCAACCCTCTAGCTTATACCTCATCCTCGTGGGGATTTGATAACCTTTTTTACTGATACTAACTAAGTTAATGAACAAACTTGCATGATTCCCTCTGTTAATATGTATGTATCTATCTAATTATTTTCGGTACTGAGATTCGGATGGTTGAACATACTATATTCGTTTGTCTCCTATTACTTTAATTTGGTGTGAAAGTAATTCAAACATTTGGTTAATCTATAGGGATCGATTGAGGCTGTCAGACAAGCTCTGCACGTGCTTCCACAATCTAACATCAGTCTGAAGTTTCTACTGCAAGCAACTGGGGATGTCAGCTCCAGTGATGTTGACCTTGCTGTCGCAACAAAAGCAATTATTTTCGGCTTTAATGTTAAAGTACCTGGTGCAGTCAAGAGCTATGCAGATAACAAAGGTGTTGAGATTCGACTCTACAGAGTTATCTACGATCTTATTGATGACGTGCGGAAGGCAATGGAGGGACTCCTTGATCCAGTTGAGGTAAATCATACTCGTAGATTCTTTGAATTTGTGTGGTTCAGATTATGTGAGAATAACTTTTTATTGACTGGAAGTCCATACTTGAAACTAATATAGTGGCAGAAGAAAAATTTCACCAAAAAAAATCCGGCATATGGAGTTCTATCTTGTTATTTGAATAAATCAGATATAATCTCCGTGTTCTGAAATTTTTCGATGCAGCTGAAATGCATTATACCATATGCAGCTGCAACTCACTATTGTCGTTAAAGAAGACTAATATCGAGCTGCAACATATTTGTTTTTGCAGGAGGAGGTGCCGATAGGTCAGGCAGAAGTGAGGGCCATATTCAGCAGTGGCAGTGGGCGTGTTGCAGGATGCATGGTGACAGAGGGGAAGCTAGTTAAAGACTGTGGGGTCCGCATCCTTAGAAAAGGCAAAGAAGTTCACGTCGGTGTACTTGATTCCTTAAAACGAGTCAAGGAGATGGTGAAAGAGGTAATTTCTGACACGACCTCATCTCTGTTACTTTATCCCTTCTCTTAAAGCATAACTATTCAGTAGATTAAGCATTATGTTCATAAACTTTCCCCCATCTCAAGAGTCTATGAAACTATCATTCCTCTCTTAAATCATTTACCATGATATGCAACGTTACAGGTAAGTGCCGGACTAGAGTGTGGAATTGGAGTAGATGATTTCGATGATTGGGAGGAAGGAGATAGTATCGAGGCCTTCAACAAAGTGGAGAAGAAGAGAACACTCGAAGAGGCATCAGCCTTAATGACAGCTGCACTGGAGGGAGTAAGGAGATAAGCTGTACATAAGTCATACCAGTGCATAATCCTATCGATTTTGTCGACTCGTGCTGGAACGAATACCATGAATCCAACTGGAGCGCGGTGCTGACGAGAGCAATAATGGTTGGATCCAGCATCCCAGAAACTGCCAGTAAAAGAAACCTGCTGATTGGCCCCTCTTCCTCTTGTAAGCTATTTCTTTGTAAATAGTTATTCTGTATATCAGAAACCGAGCTCCATTTTGTTAGGAGTGACAGGTTCATCATTCATTTAAGTTCTTCAAATTCAATCAGTTCAGACACATGTAACAGACACAGTGGAAAAAGAAGAAGAAAAAGGAATTTCAATGTCCTAACACACGTCTCTTGCAGCTTTCATAGGCAACAATGAAGTCAAAAGGATTATATCTTTCTTGATCAATAATAAGCCTTTTTTACACTTGATCACAAGAATGCTTTATTTGCATATCTGGGGACATTTGGTGCCACCCACGCGAGTTTGTGTAGCACTACGATAAGTGCACAGGTACTCGTGTGGGTAGCATGGGAATTTCCCCATCATATTCGTACCTTACATTTGAAATTCTGATTGCCCTAGAAGCCCTATCGAACGGGGTCGAACTGAACATTTTTTCCTGTTTTTTTTCGTCTAAGTTTCCAGTGTTTAGTAATAAGATCACTAATCTTATTAATAATAGGAAAATAAACGGTGTTCCCTCCAAGGTGCTCTGTTTCAGTTTTCCTTTATTCTGATAATTTTAGCATTAATTCATAATAATACACATATATTACTTATTATATTTATATAATAATTTCTCTTGCCTCACATGTATATCTATTATTATTATATATCTTTTTTTTTAACCAAATATTATTATTATAATCTTTATATCTTATTCTTCACACTTTTTTAAAGCTTTGTGTATTATTAATTCATAATATTAATATTATATACTATGTCTCAATTCTTAATAGATACATATCCTCAATTTTTAAATACAAATTATATAACTCATTTTCATTCTTAGTTATTTGTTTAATAATTATGAAAAAATATAAATTAATTTTTAAGTTTGTCTACAAATAGCGACGATAATTAAATTTAGAGCAACACAATAACAAATTAGCATTTAAGAGGCCAATAAAAATTTTGTAACCGAAAATCTCTACGAAAACTAAATAAATAAACATATGGACATGAAATTCTATATATATATTTCATTCATATTTTCCTAAACTCTTCGATTAGTGTCTACTAAAAATACTACTCATATCATATTAAATCTAATGTATGAATAAATAACTAAATAAAGAAAAAAAAAATCCTAAACATGTAAATATATTTTTATCGGCCTTTGACTAAGATTAGAGATATCAATTTACCATAAACCAACGAGACGATTCAAACCAACGAGACGCTTCAAATAGATATAAAAAGAATAATTTTTTCTAATTTTAGTTAATAGTAGTATTAACTTTGTGAAGTTCAGATTTTTGTCGAGTACTATTAGCCAACAGGTTTGTGGCGGTTATATACAATAAAGTGTAGAAAATTTTTAAACAAATTTAAATTTGAAAATACATAAATTCAAGCCAACGAGACGATTCAAACCAGCAAGATAATTTAAATAGAAATAATTTTATCTTTTTTGCAAATGTAAATATATCTTTCTCGGCTTTAGGCTAAGATCAGATATATTACTTTATCATCAACCAACAAGATGATTCAAATAAACATAAAAAGAACTATTTTGACTAATTTTGGTTGATATTATCTTTGTAGCGTTCAGATTTTTATCGAGTACTCCCCAACAGGTCTGCGACAGGTATATACAATAAAGTCACAAATTTAATGGAGATGTAGAAAAATTCTAAACAAATTTAGATTTGAAAAATAAAGAATGAAAATGCAAATATATTTATCTCGGACTTGGGCTAAGATTAGAGATATCAAAGTACTATAAACTAACGAGATGATTCAAATAGACATAAAAAGAAGAATTTTTGTTATTTTAGTTAATATTAACTTTGTAGTGTTCAGATTTTTATCGAGTACTATTACCCAACAGGTTTGCGACGAGTATATACAATAAGTCACTATTTTAATCGAGATGTAAAAAAAATTCTAAACAAATTTAGATTTGAAAAATACATGATGAATAATTATCTGATTTATTGTCATTCATAATTATAGATTTTGATACGTGAAATATAATTAATTTACTAAGTTTGGTTTATAATTAACGTAAACAACATACCAACTTCTAAATAAAATATAAAACTATTTTTAAATATAAGTGAGTCTCTGGAGAAAAATTTTAGAGAGAGTGAGGGGGAAGTGTTGATAGAGAAAAACAAATTTTTTCAAAGTTATAATGGTGTGATTGATTTTTGTCGTTTACAAGATGTTTGTATTTCTTCCCTTGCTCTCATTGGTGAAATAAAATAGTATTATTTATGAAAAAAATTATTTTTAAAATATATAATATAAATAAAAATATAAAAATCTAATGTAGAAATTATCAAAAGGAAGAAGAATAGAAGTTGTTTAAAATTAGTTGTGTTGAAAAAATATACTCTATCATATCTAATACATTTATATGAGTACTATGGTCGTTTAGAATTACTAAAAAGTCGGTGCGAGATTCAAGTATAAATTGATTATAAGTATAAGTTTTGACCAATTAAATTAGTGTTGTAAAATAAATATGGGATGAAAAAAGTATAAAATGATTCTTAGTATTTATTTAGGTTATCCAGTGGATGAACTTCATTGAAAATCAATAATGGGAGATTTTATAAATATGATTCTAGGGTTTGTAAAACTAAAAACTATTCCTCGCACAAATAGATATTACGGTACTACGTACATTGAGTTTAATCAAACAACATTCTCAATTCTCAATGCACATATATTTCATCTTTATCCAAATCCTTCAGTTTAATCAAACAACATTCTCAATTCTCAATGCACATATATTTCATCTTTATCCAAATCCTCATAAATTAATTATAAATATTGAATTTTTATTCGACCTAATTCAGTTAGAAAAATATCAAACTGACCGAAAATCAAAATTTTGAATTTTGAGTTAAAATATAATTGAGTCAAATCGAATATATATGGAAGAAGCCCGATTCTAAACGAACCAAAATGTGTTGGGTTCGATTCGATTTTGGATATTTATTTTTGTGCTCACCCTTCTTCCCTTACTAGTTAGTACTAGTGAGTAGTGAGTGGGGGTTGTAGTGTCCAACTGCAAAATGTCATATTCTTAGTAGCCTGATGTATACGTAGTTTGCACATATCGCAGTCCACAGCTCCCTTAAGTACTTTTTTGTATTGACTGCATAAAGTTAATCACGAAACCTAGAGCGACACTGAGAACCAAAATTTGTACCTCACTCAGATTTTTATTCTTGAGAGAGACTGACTACTATTTATTTTCTTGAAGCCGAAATCAATATATACTAAAATTACGAAATATTATCAGAGAGCAACACTCGGAAATATTTCGTCCAAATAATTAAATTTAATTGTAGTACAAAGTATCGAATAAACCCCTAATCTTTTCCCTCAAGATCAAATAAACTCCTAAAGTGTTTTTAGGTACATACAAGCCCTTAATGTTGTGAAAAATTAACATGCATGCACCTCTAGATCTCCTTAATATTGTCATTTGTCACTCCAATAAGTTTATGCGCATTGCTTATAATTTATTTTAATCTTTAAAACATGTTTTCTATTTATATTATTATAGGTAAGAAATGTTTTGTTATTCATAATTAAATCTAAATCCAGTCTCTCCCCTCCCTCTCCTCTCTCTCTCCACTCAAACCCGCAGGCCTTTCCTCATCCTTCTCCAGCAATCAGCTTTCATCATTGTTTATCTTAATTCAGTGGGTGATATGATATCCAACAATATAGAGAAGGACTCCTCCATATTTCCCTGAAATGTAGAACCATCCTAGATCCCGATGTCATCCTCGAATTCCATCCCAGATCGCTGCGAACGTTAATTGCCACCGCTGCCGCAAATTCTATCATTATCGAGCGGCACGGCGACTCCCGTCCTCTGCAACTGGACAATTGCCACACAATTTTTTAATTCATTCGTCGAACGGATTTTTTTCAAAATCAAATCTCAATTACCAAAGATTACATCTTCTTTGTACGGCGCGATGACTACCATCATTGGAATGTTGAGTGGCAGGGACGACAGGGAGATCATTAGTGATTTGACATTCCGTCGTCATGGAAGAGAGAGGTTGCAAGAGAGAAAAGACAACTAGTTTTTTTTTTTTTTTTTTTTTTTTAAACTAAATATAGAGAACTTTGAGAGAATTAGATAGTATGCTTAAAATATTTATATATAAAACTAAAATTGAAATAAAATACAACTTTGGAGTGGCAATAGTGGGAAGGGCATGCATGTTAGTTTAACAACATTAAGGGTTTGTATGTATCTTCGAGGGCTTAATTAATTGATTCCGAGAGAAAACATTAAGGGTGTATTTGACCCTTTTTCTTCAAATTTTCGATTTTATTTCATCTCAGAGCGAGAGAATCATGGTATAGTTGGTCGACTTTTGAATGGAAATTTCTTGAAAAAAAAAAATGTAGAACCATTAATTAAGATATGCTCATACTCAAATTCTCATATATAGATTTACGAAATGGAGTTATATAGTATCCTTATTTTACAACTTAATAGAAACTAAACAAAACTCAAAAATCTCATGCATGTAACAAGACTAATCTCATCCATCTTCACTGCCTATAAAATGCAGGCTGTGGTGTGAATAGATAGAGAAGAGAAGTACATTACATACAACAAACAACAATTAAAATAGCCAAATTAAGCAGAGACGACGATAGTCCAACTCTTGCCTCGACTTTATTGTAAGACTAGGTACTACTACAAAACATGCATACGCATGCATCACTCAAAAGGGGAGGCTTGCTGCAGATATCTGTGACGATCAATGACGACGTTGTTTGATGAGGAAGAAAGGCTCCATGCATAAGCCTTGTCCTCATCAATGGTGTCCAAGATTTTCAAAAGTGGAGCCCTTGTTATGGAGATATACTTCGCCGGAGCTACTTCTGTTGTGAACCGAAGTTTTGAAATTTTTGCCATTGAAAAAGTTGAAGAGAAGTAACTCAAGATTTATAATTAAGAGATTTAGGAGGAGGAAGAAGAAGTAGAAAAAAGAAGCAGAATTTTGAGATTAATTCTGTGTGTTGATGAGGAGATAAAGTGGAGGTGTAAAGAGTGAATATATAGGGCTTGAGAAGGAAAAATCATAATCAAAGTGAAGTAATTGATACGGCGTTGCAAGAAATTATGGATCGTACTCGACCGTCCTCCCCTCTTTTTTTTTTTTTTTGTTTGTATTTAATGCGTAAAGTTAAATGTTGGGTTGAGGCCGTGTTTTCTAGCTTTCGATATTTCAGTAAGACAATTTTCATACGCTTCAATTTGTTGATGGGGTTGCTGCATGATTATTCACACAAAACTAGTATCTACCCTGTCGATTTGGAAATTATTATTTAATAAAAAATATATATAATAGTATAAGAAAGATATTGTTTATTAATTATTTCTTTTATTTTTTAAGTAATACTCATTAAAATTTAAATCTAATTAACAATTATTTTTATTAATAATTTTCAAAGTTATCTTTCTTCTCAAAACTGATGTTGGACAAAAACTATGTACTTATCAAAGAGAGATGTCTTGTGTAAAAAAAATTAAGATTGTTTATAAGAATGAAGATGACCCTACATATCTTTAATTTTATGAGTTCAACATAAAGTTATTAAAAAAAAAAGTTGTCCCGCCGGTACTGAATCATCTACGCACACAATTATGTGTTGGAACTGGCCCGTTGACAAATCGTTAATAATTTTTCTGTCAACATTCCAATACATTCGATGTTTTCCAATGAAGACGATTAATCAGACAAATTGAGACGATGTGTTCAAGATTATTCAAACCTGTTTTTCTTTCTAAACAAATCTGTGTAGCAACACCCGTTTGTTGAGAATTAGCCCGGTTTCAAATCAGAATCTGGAAACGGCCCGTTGACCACTGTTTTGATCTATAAGCGCGTAATTTATAAACTAGTTTAGAATTTATATAGAAAAAAAATGATTGTACTATTTGTTCTCATCCTTAACCCTATAATAATATTCGCTAATTACAATTATAGATTATGCAAAGTTGGAAACTCAACTACAAATAACGCAAATATTAATTCATGAATGACGATTCTAAATTTTAGAAAATATAAGGAAAAATGCATAAAATGAAAAATTTAAAATAAATAAGAATAAAGAATGGAGATGTGTTAGGATGATGAGTTTAGGTACCCGTCAGATGGAAATTGGTCCGTTTACTTAATTAATTGGCCCAATTAAAAATTAACTTTATTTTATCAAATTATTAGACTATTTCAAATTTTAATTCGGCCAACTAATAAATTAACTAAATTATCTTGAATAAATTTCTACGTTGATTTTATTTTGAATCTTTGAGTTGAGGATTGTTCTTATGTCGCTTACTAAAGGGCTCAAAGTTAACTTTCTTTTCCTTTTTTTTTGTGTGGATTGAGGGTTTTTTTTAATAATGTTGTAATGTTTTAATTTTTAAATGTTCAAATAATTTATTTGGCCTAAATAAATTATTATTTGGTCAATTTAATTAATTAATAAACTATTTAGAAAATACAGCATTTATTCTACCAACTAATAAATTGGTTCCCTACAAAAATAAGTATTTATTCGGCCAACTAATAAATTGATCAAATTAAATTAAATTATACTGTAAAAATATAGTTGATTTATTCAGCCGACTAATAAATAAATTGGCCAAATAAAATTGGTGGTTCAAAAGATGAGAAAATATGTATTGATTCTAGATATTTATAGATTTTTCAATAGGTGATATTTAATTTAAAAACTGATGTGAGATACAAGGTTTTAGTAGATATTTAAAATCTACTTGTATTTTATATTTAAAATTCAAAAATTTGAGAATTTAGATAAATAAGATTGAAGGATTTAGAGAGTGACACATAAAATTTTTGTAAACCTAGAATATTTTCATTTTAATAATATAAAATAATAATTTTTATTAACTAGTGTGTAGCCCGTCGAAAATCGACGGAAAATTATTATTTCATGAAATTTATAAAAAAAATATTGTTACTTAATTGTTTTTGAAATTTTCGAAGGAAAATCAATTTTATAAGTAAATTATATATATTTGAACATACATTTTTTTTATAATTTCACAACTCTCTTTATTTTCAAAATCGATGTCATGTCGATTTCGTATGAGAAGTGTGGTGGATGTTTTTTACAACAAAATATTTGTTTGTCTCATATTGATTTACAGAAGAAAATTAATTGTGAATATTATCTATATTTAATATCTTACATTATGAAATTAACATAAGGTTTTTCTTTTAAAGTTGAACTGCCGGTCTGGAATTGGCCCGTCTACCCCCATGATTCGAGATTGGAACTAGCTCGTCGATCACAGTTTTGATTATTGTGGGCACCTCTAATATAAATAATAACATATATAAAATTAAATTTAAAGTCTCATATTTCTATTGATAATTTTCAAAACTCTTTTTCGTCTCAAAATATGTATGGGACTAAGACATACTTGGCAATAAAAAAGATTGTTGTCGATTTTGTATGAGAATTGAAGTTGATGTTTTTGATAGCAAATATCTTTTTGCCCTACATTAATTTAACAAAAAAAAAGAGAAATTAAATATTGTTTATAAGAATGAAGGTAACCATAAATATAATATATTATGAGTTCAATATAAAAATATTTAAAAAGAAATCGAACTGTCAGTGCGGAATCGGCTCGTCTAGCCCACAATTTGGGATCATAATCGGCCCTTTGACACGGTTTCGATGTTTTGTGAGTACCATTATTATAGATAATCTTTAAAATTATTTTTCTCTCTAGATCAATAGGTGAATTTTCATTGAAAAAACGATGTAGGATAGAATAATTTAATTACAATATTAAAAATTATTATTTTATATTCAATAATTCAGAAATATAAATCAAATTCACACTAATTAATTATTATACGTCAAAAGCTAATTAATCATTCTTTAATCTCGTGTATTTAGATATCGAAGAGATTGTCCACGTGGATCTCGTACAAGAAGTGTGGCGAATGCTTTTAACAACAAAATATTTGTTTGTCTCATATTGATATACAGAAGAAAAATAATTGTGAAGATTGTCTATATATATATTTTTGAGAAAATACATGAAACTAGCACTTCCTAGTTAGTTTTTTTAAAATTTAGCACCCCTTATAAAAATTTGGTGATTTAGCACTTTATGACATTTTTACCCTTCTACACTTTTTGTAATTCCATGCATATCCTCAAATCCATTCCTTTCTCTATACTGTATCTACTTTTTCTCTCTCTATTTCAAATTCGTGTTTCTTCTCTTTCTAATATTTTTTTTCCGCCTACACATTCTCACCCCCAAATCTACTTCTCTCTCTTCAATTTTCCTCGATTGAAGTTTTCCCAACTTTTGGTTCTCTGCTCGTTTCGATTTCCAGCTTCTCTTTTTGATTTGGACCCAACATTTCGGTAATGTTTTCCTCTGAAACTCGTACTTCCTAGTTCTTCTTCGTTTTTTTTCTAAAATTTCTTCTTCTTCTGTTTCGATTTCCAGCCTCTGTTTCTGTTTTAATTTGTAAAGTTTTTTTTGTCTCAGAAGTTATTCCGGCGAAGAAGCTTTTTCTCTCTGAAGATATTCCGGCGACGAAGCTTTTTGTGGACGAAGCTCTGTTCCGGTAATAAATGTCATTCGTTTTTTCAATGATTTTAGGTTGAAGCTTGATTCTTATCTCTTGTTGGTATGGTTTAATTCATCTCGCTCTTTTTCAATTTGTTATTCTTTTCTGATTGTGTACATGTCTTTCGATTGTACTCGGTTAACCCTTGTTGCTGTTTTTTTATTACATTTGCCTTTGTCTATTTCTTGCGCTGTAACAAATTTCATTCGAGTTTTTTTGATTTCATGTTCAGGGTTGCTTCTTATATCCTGTTGGTGTGCTTCCTGTTTTTTGTTACCTTGCCCTTAGTCATTTTTTTTTGTGCTGTAACAAATTTCATTCGATTTTTTTTGATTTTATGTTCACTGTTGCTTCTTATATCCTGTTGGTGTGTTTGAATTGATACTTACTTTTTTGTGTTGTAGCAAAATTTTCCTTATAAATAGTGCAGTATGCTTTTTTTTAGTCTATGTTTCTTTATATATTTTTGTTCTCCATTTTTTTTGGCTTTGACACTTTGCAGTCACTTTGCATACTTGTCTGTAATTAAAATTAGCATGGAGATCCAAGAATTTTCAATGTTTTCGTTGTTTTGAGTTGTTTGTTGGACTTTATTTCGTATATGCTGTTACTATTGTAGGTTTGATATTAATTAACAATTTGTCTTTTAACAAAATGTCCTTCATAAGGAGTGTATTCTGTTTTGCAGTATTCATGGCTGAAATTACATGTAAATATGGTTTGAAAGTCATGGTGAATACCTCTTTTTCTGATGATGATCCTGCTAGGAGGTATTTCAGTTGTCCTAATTTGGAGGTATAAATGTTCGTCTTATCTTTTTTTTGATATTTCCTTTGATGCAATATAGCTGCTATGTTATTTATGTTATTATATTTGTTGTAACATGCAGAAGGATGTTTGTGTGTTTTGTGATTGGATTGATCCTAATGTTACTGATATTCAACGTGATTACATCAAACAACTTCGTCGTGATCGTGACATGTACAAGGAACAACTTGGCCATCTCCAAGAATCATATAGGAAGATGGTTTTATCAGAAAATATTGCATCTACTATTGCTTCTCAATATCGTAAGGAGAGGGATGATCTTCAACAGAAAATTTGTGTCCTAGAATTTGATTGTAATCAACTCCGTGTTGCCAGAGATCAAGCTGAAGAATCTAATGGACATTTACTTTGAATGACTTTGAATTGAGGGAGCAAATTTATGGTTTGAAATTGAAGTCGCGGTGGAAGGATTATGCAATCGGTGCTCTGCTAATCACGCTTATTATTGTCGCTTTTTAGATAATCCATGTACTAGTTTTAGTGTTGAATTCAGTTTTTAGTTTTTGATCTCGTACTTGTAGTTCTAACAAATTTATTAGAAATTCGTATTATTAGGTGTTGTGAGTCTGTGCTTGTATTTTGCAATTTGGTTCATCTAAATGATAGTTTGTTTTTCAATGCGTTCACTTCTATTTTTGTATGCAGTAACATTAAGATAATGATGAATTTTGTGCAGTAACAAAAATTGTAACCTACAATCATACAATAATTGGATTCTACAACAATATTAATTGATGAAGGTGGTTTTTGTATGAAATTGTCGCATGTTAAGCTGACCTCAATTTTATATATCATCCCTTTTTTTTCATGTATTACTGAGTAGCACAATGATTTTGAGGACTGCATAAAAATGATGCATCTAATAGAATTATCACTGAATTAAGGAATTTGAAATGCCTTGTTACTAAATATGTTTAAGATTTAATTGTTAAGGATTTGAGTAGTAACAAAAAATGTATTCATACTTTTGTTCATTTTTACTTAACATTTTTTCTCACTGAATTTTTGATCAGTAACAAAATTCCGTAAATATTTTCGTAGTAACAAAAATATCCCTTTTTTTTGGTTGCCAGAAATTTGTTCAGTAACAAATCATATATATGTGTACAATAAAACGAAATCGTATGCTCATTTTTTTACTTCCACTATTTTAAATCGTGTTTTACATTTATGTTGTTGGTCGATAATAGAGGTTCAAATGCGAATATTTGTTCCAGAAAACCTTACTTCTACCAAACATATCATTTACCCTCAAATTTGAAATTGGGGGTTTCCTTCGTTTTCCCCCAGCTTTCTATCGACACATCTCGATTTCTTATTTCACAGTTATCTCTGGTACATTCTAATCATTTCGTATCGCCGTCGACATTCTCCCATTGTTTTCAGGTATGTGTTGTTTCAATAATTCTCGTAAGATTAACACTCCATTTGAAGTTCTATATTGTTGTGTTTGTTTGTTCTGCGGTTCTTCTATGTGATTTGATCCATCATTTCTTTCAATTTTGTTCAAGTTCGAGTTAACCCATTTTCTTCGAACATATAAGAGCCTCTAATATATTTTTTAAATTCCTTCTACTGCCTTTGTTAGATGGATTTGACTTCAGTTGTAGTTCATTTTGGTGGTGTTTGGATTAATGACTTGTACCAAGGTGGTGAAAAGTTGTTGTTGCTATTATCCAATGTTGAGCGTTCATTTCCAGTTTTCCTAAGCAAAATTCAGTCCAACATTGGTGGTGTTCAACAGTTTTCCGGTTTATGTCTGGTATCGTGCTTGGTGGGTTCTCCCATAGATGATGGTAGTTGTGTTCGCTTTAATGTCACTAACGATGTTGAGCTGAATTTTGCATTAGAGAATGGTGTTAGGAAATTCTATGTCACAGTTGCGTCACCTTTGAAGACTTGCAATCCAACAGATGGTTCAAATCTTAAAAGGAAACATGCTGATAAGTCATCAATTGATGAGTCCCATGCTGGTGATCATTGTGAATCTGGCGAGGATGACGATGAGGAGGACGAGGATTTTGATCCAGATGATGATGCTATTAGCATAGACAGTTTGGATGATGAGGATGCCTATCAATATGATTCATTTTATAATGACGCTGAGCCTGATCCTCTTTTCCATCCATTCCTTCACAATAGTAAGTTTGTGCCTCCGTTGACCAGTCACTCACCCCCACGTAGTATTTACCACCAAGATAAGAATATGTCCCCACTCACTAAAGCAATTGTACCTGTTCCCGAATCTAATATTGAAGGTGACTTTGAAATGAAATTCAGTACCGATGATTTGGCTTTAGGTGCTATGTATGTTGATAAAGAGAGCTTGATGTATGCTGTTGGACTTTATCATTTGACTAATAAGTCTGAGTTTTCAGTTGAGAGTTCTAGTGGAACCAAATATTACGTGCATTGCAAGTACCCTGAAAGGTGCCAATTTCATATGCGGTCTGCTGCTCCTTGTCCTAAGAGTTTTTGGAGAATCACACATTGGAAAGCACCACATACATGTGAATTGGACTTGAGAAAAAACAAGCACCGGACCATGTGCTCTAGTGTGGTTGGAGCCTTTTTTGCTCCACGTCTCATGGTTTGAGGTGCTATTTTACGGCCCAAAGAAATGGTACACTATTTGCAATCAGAATTTGGTTTCAAGGTACATTCTTATGTTTTTCCAAATAAATAATTGTAATTATTTTGTGATTTTTGCTATTGCTTTTGAGTACATTTGTACAGTCACAAAAATCATTCAAGTATTCATCTTTACAGTAATACTTAGACTACAAAATTACTAACAAGTTTCTATAAATATCTTTTAGATATCATATTCTGTGGCATGGTCTGCCCGTCTTCGTGCCATCCAACAGATATATGGAGACAGTGATGAACTTTCAGACGATTGCCCGCCTACTTACATATGACTGAATATTGCAATCCAGGTTCTGTTGTTTCTTTGCAAACTGATGAGAATAATGTTTTCGAATTTGCTTTCATGGCCCTGAGTGCTTGTATTTCTGGTTTTGCGTCATCCTGTCGTCCTGTTATTTGTGTTGATGCTACACACTTGAAAGGTAAGTATAAAGGAGTTATGTTTGTAGCCGCGTCGAAGAATGCTAATGAACAAATATTCCCTCTTGCATTTGGTATTGGTGATAAAGAAAATGATAGGTCATGGATATGGTTTTTGTCTGAAGTGAAGAAAGTATTTGTTGACAAAGATGATTTGGTTATTATTTTTGATCAACATGTTAGCATTAGCAAAGCGGTTGCGACAGTATATCCTGGAGCAATACATGGTCTTTGTTGTTTTCATATTCAGAAAAATCTGGTGCAATATGGGGTTAATGTTGTGAAGGCATTCAAGAAAGCTGCCTCATGTTCTAGGAAGGAAGACTTTTACCGCATAATGAATGTTATACAGGATATGTGTCCCAAAGCTTACCGTAGATTGTCAGAGATAGATCCTATTCGTTGGGCAAACTATTTTTCTCCTGTTAGACGTTATGGTGTGCTGACGTCTAATGCTTGCGAAAATATAAATTCAACGCTACGCTGGGCTAGAACATTACCTGTTTGCACTCTACTTGATTGCGTGCGTTCTATGATTTGTGGCTGGTTTGTTCAGCGACGTAAGGTAGGATTAAGCCACACACACGAACTTACTCCTAGGTTTGCAGACAAAGTTGCTGTTCGAATTGAAGCAGGCTTCACAATGGTTGTCGAACCCATTAACTCCACACACTTTTGTGTCAAGAAATCTGGGAAGAGTTTTATGGTTGATCTAGACTTGCATTCATGTTCATGCCGAGAGTTTGATCTTAACATGTTCCCTTGTTCTCACGCATGTGCTGCAATAAGGTTTATGTTATATATTGTACCTTAACAATTTTTATATTCTGTTTATACTACTTGTTCTCATGCTTGTCTTTGCTTTTGTAGCACGGCGAAAGAGCAGCCTATATCTTACATGTCGTATTTTTTCACAACTCGTAACTTGTGTGACATGTATTCTGGTAATGTGAATCCAAATCCATCCCGTGATGATTGGATTCTCCCTCAACATGTACGAGATATCATTGTGCATCCTCCTGATAATCCCCGTCAAGCTAGTAGGCCGAAGACCAAACGTATTCCAGCAGCAACTGAATCATCTAGATCTTTGTCTCGTTTTTGCTCTAGGTGCAAACAACGTGGTCATTACAATTCTACTTGCACAGCCCATGTCAGTATTTCACAGACGGGAAAAGCTAAGGCACCCAAACCTGTTCGGAAACCTAAGGCTTGCAGCATTTGTCGCGATACCAATCATACCCGCAGGAAGTGTCCTTATTTGGTTGATTGAGATTACTAGTGATGTTTTCATAGTCTCTCATGTACTGAACTTCTTTTAATTAAGACCTTCAGAAACTTATTTGTATTTACCTTGTTTTCAGACTATTTTGTTTTTGACATTGAACTACATTTTTATTCTATTGCAGTTTGTTTATTTAATTTCTGCTTTCTGTTTTTATATAATCATAATTAAAGTTTAATTTTTTTGTTCAGTCACAAAATATTTCGTTTAATAACCCAAAAAATGTAACCTTTTTAATGATTAACAAACCCTAAAAAATATTATTGTGCATTCACAAAAAAACTTATAATTTTTTTGTTGAGTAATCAAAAAATATTTTTTGTAGCCACAAAGAAATAATAGTATTTTTGTGGATTCACAAAAATATCATTCTTTTTGTATGTTTTTCTAGAGTCACAAAAATTTCATTATTTTTCTATGTTTTTGTAGAGTCACAAAAATATTATACACTTTCTATGTGGTTACCTAATTTTTTTTTGGTAGTAAAAAAATAAATATTAATGTAGTACTCCCTCCGTATCTTTTCATTATACACATTTGGTTGGGCACACATATTAAGAAAAATGAGTTATTTATAATAAAGTTGAGAAGATAAATTATTCTTTTAGGGGTACTTTTGTCACAACAAATAGGAGAGAGAAGAGAGTTACTAGATTTTTAGTGGCATATGTGTTAAGAAAAATATATATTTGTTCATTCACAAAAAAACTTATAATTTTTTTGTTGAGTAACAAAAACATATTTTTTTTTGCTACAAAGAAATAATGATATTTTTTTGGAGTTACAAAAATATAATTTTTTTTTGTGCATTCACAAAAATACTTATAATTTTTTTGTTGAGTAACAAAATAAATTTTTTGGAGCCACAAAGAAATAATTATTTTTTTGTGGAGTCACAAAAATATCATTCTTTTTCTATGTGTTTGTAGAGTCACAAAAAGAATAATAATATTTTTTGTTGAGTAACGAAAAAATTCTTTGTTTGTCATCACAAAGAAATTATACTATTTTTGTGGAGTCACAAAAATATTATTCTTTTTCTATTTCTTTGTGGAGTCACAAAATAAATGTCAAATATTAATTTTGTTTTGTGGAGTCTCTAAAATATTATTCTCTTTTTATGTGATTTTTAATTTTTTTTTGTAGTCACAAAAAAACTTATACTTTTTTTGTTGAGTAACAAACAAATATTTTTTTGTGCCACAAAGAAATAATGATATATTTGTGGAGTCACAAAAATATATCTATTTTTGTGAAGTCCAAAATATATCACAAAAATAATAATAATATTTTTGGCCGAGTCACAAAAGTATTGTTTATTCTTTTTCGTAAATACTATACAAAGTTTATTTTTTTCTGCAGTCACAAAAAAACTTATAATTTTTTTGTTGAGTAACAAAAAAATATTTTTTGAGTCACAAAAAAATTATAATATTTTTGTGGAGTCACAAAAATATCATTCTTTTACTATGTGGATACTTAATTTTTTTTTTGTGTAGTCACGAAAATATTTTGAAAGTTATATATTTCTCCAAAAAACAATAGACATCACTTTTTTGTAAGTCACAAATATAAGAACAGATTTTGTTAAATCACAAAAAAAATTTACTTTTTTTGGAGTAACAAAAAAAAATTTTAAATTCTTGTGATGTCACAAATAAAACATCCCATTTTTCTGAGTAACCAGAACAAGCATCCTGCTAGATTACAAAATGGCATACACATATTAAATCATGTCCTTGGGGAACCAAAACCTCTCCCATATATCATTCTCCATCACATTATCTTCTAACACAGAAAGTATTTTGTTTAAAAATCCATCTCCATGAAACCAACACATAAATCAATTGTTTTTTCCACATCCAACAACTCAACACATGCGCTATGTCGACTTCCCAACTTGCGTACTTCCATCTGTACTGTACTTGTAAATTCTGAGTGCAACAGCCTTCATATACTCCACCATATCCTTCTTAATGAAGCTCGGTGGGAATGATCTCTCCATTATTGCCTCCACAGTCTTGAGCGCATATCCTCCTGTTTTGAAAGTCTGTTTTGTATTTCTGATTGTCATTGTTGCTTTGTCAATGTGGGTGATGTTCCACGTTGGGACGCTGCTCAAATCTTCGCGTGCACCGTAGAATCTACTGTAAATGAGAACCTGTGGCAGCCATCGAGAGAGACCAGTCAAAATCTTGGCGGATTCTTTGAAGTCATCTGCATCATACTTGTGTGCCTTGGAATCGTATATGATCAAGTTGTGCGTGGGGAATTCGATCTCCAATGCAGCCCATCCATAAACACCATAGAACACAGTAACACGCTGTTTCAACATACAATATACATAAGGTTACAACTTGTTTTTAACAATGACGATCTACTTGTTCCAGAAATCATTAAAAATATAGAAAAATCCACTCACACACTGTCCATGAAAAAATCTTACTAATCCTACATCTATCACTAACAAAATAGTATCACGGTTATGTTCAGTTAAATAAGATTATACCACTTTTCATCATTTCACAATAAAATAAAATTCAATCATAGTATAAGCACTAATTAAAATAAAATTTATGTTGAGCACAATAAAAAAAATTACCCGATCATAGGCCACCACTCTTTTTGATTTTTCCATCCAGGTTTTTCAGCATGGACATAGTGTGCCAACTTGAACAAGTGTGACACAGAAATTGCTTCATCTTCATCTGGGTTAAACTGTGTCATCGTCTCCTCACTGTTATAATGCTGCCAAAGTTCATACAGTTCTTTCTGTTGTATAAGACACATAATCAGTAACATAAGAACATGATATCACAACAAAAAAATAACTAAACAAAAGTACGTAATATAAGTTACTAATCAAAAATATCGGTGACATGATGCCCATTCTGCCATCAAATGATTTAACTTTTGTAATTTCTGGAAAGCTGTGCAGGCAGGACATATATGCCTCGATGTGCGCGAGCTTCAATTCTTCGTTCTCATCCTCTATCATCTTGAACCATTGTGCATCTACAGGATCAGGAAGTCCTACATTCATCCTTCAAAGAGTTAAATCAACCAATTCTCCCAAAGTCAGATGCAACAACAATATTCTAAAAATTTTCTAATTGAACTAATGTATTTAACAATGTAGAATATTACGTGGAATTGCTGCTCTTGAACTTCTTATAGTGTATTCCTCTTCTCTCATAGGCGAAACTTCACAATCTTGCCCTTTATAAAAAAAGTCAACTCTGAAATAGTGTAAGGTTCATCTCTTTTCTGCACTATTTGGTAACTCATTAACTCGTGAACGGTGCTCATGGACTTCCCCAGCTTGCCTGGGAAGTCATAGAATTTTCCAAAGCAGGACTTCTCAAATTTACTAAAGAGCTCGGCGCCATGGTTATTTAATGTAGTTCTGATGCTATTCAGAATCTCCTCCTTACAGTGATGATTCACCTTTTGAATAAGCCCTTGCATCCGACGCCTCTTGTATCTCCAGCCATCCTACAGACATGAATACGATTTATTAAACTGTAACTTATTCTTTCCTTCTCTTTGAAGTAACAAAAACCAATTACAAGATCATTACTTTGCAGCCTTGGCCTTTTATAACCAATAACAACAAAGACCCGCATATTAATGCCAAGTTTTGTGCAAAATAAAAAACAAAAACAAAAGAAATATGTTTTACACAATACTGTTTTTTTAAGTAACAAAAGATCAAATATTACTTTTTATTATCAACACCATTAAATCATGCTTTATAATTTGATCAGGAACAAAAAAATAAACAAAACAGCTTTAATGGGTTAAGGAAATTTTATGGAGTATCAAAAAAACAGCTGTGCATGTTTTGTGGAGTAACAAAATTAATGCCAAATTTGGTGGAGTCTCCAAATTTGTTGGAGTAACAAAATTAACAATAAGTGATACAACTTATTTCATACATAAGTTTAATGCCAAATTTTGTTAAGTAACAAAAAATATATTACTATTGCATATTGTTAACACCACCTAATAATTCTTGCACAATTTGTTCAGTAACAAAAAAAAAAAAAAACATCATTCTCCACAGAAGAAAACGTCCTTTTCAAACTAGGCTCCATCTTCTACCTTTTGCTGAAACTTTAATTTTCATATAACTATGGAACACGTGCAATTTACATACTAAAAATAAAGAAATCCTAACAGATCTAGCTTTTTAAAAAGAAATCTACACTTTACATGGACCACATATGTGGGCCTTCAAAATCATTCAAAATTATAGTATAAAAAGGCTACAAGATTTGCCTAAAACATGAAAATCTCCGGCGATATGCAGCAAAAAAAAATAACAACACGGAGAAGATTATTCTACCTAAAGAACAGGAAACTCACCGGTGGTGTGGCCTCAGTTTGCGTCTCATAGGTAGAAAACAAGGTACCTAGGGTTTGTGTCGGTTCCTCGCCGGATTGTGACATCTCGCCGGAGATTTCAAATCTCTCTGAACTTCTTTGTAGAGAGAGAAAATGGAAACCTGGGCTAAGAAAGCTTTTGTAGAGAGAGAAATAAACTACACTATGGAGGAAACCGAAATCGTGTGCCGGAAATCAATGCTTCACACTCAATGTTTCGTCGAAGAAGATGAGAAAGAAGGGTTTGTAGAGAGAGAAAATGAAAGATGAGCAGTTTCAGAGAAATGAATTTGAATCGTGTAAAAAATTGTAACCGCGTGAATTATGTTTTATTAAAAAACATTCAAATTGTTAGATTGGTGAGTGTAGGGGTAAAATTGTCAACAAGTGCTAAATTTATAAGTTTTTATATGGAGTGCTAGATTTTAAAAAAACTATTTAAGAAGTGCTACTTTCAAAATCCTCTCAAAAATAATTATCTAATCGGTCAACTAATAAATTGGCCAAATTAAATTAAATTAATTAAATTTGAAACCGGCCCGTTAACCATGACTTTGATTTATAAGTGCATAACTGATGAAACTCATTTAGTATTTATATATACTCAAAATTTATTTAAAAAAATTAATTATATTATTCATTCGTCCTTAACTGTATAGTAATATTTGTTACTTACAATTATAGATTATGCAAAGTTGGAAACCCGATGATTCTAGATTTTAGAAAATGCGTGAAAAAATATATAAATAAATAAATATCCGAGTTGAGGTACCCGTCAGTTGGGAATTAGCCCATCTACAACTACTTTTGCGGGTTGGAATTGGCCCACTGAATACGGTTTTGATTTATAAGTGCATAATTTATGAAATCCGTTTAGACCCAAAATTTAACAAAAAAAAAAATGATTGTACTATTCGTTCTCGTCCTTAAATGTATAGTAATATTCGCTAATTATATTTATGAATTATGCAAAGTTAGAAACCCAATTACATATAACGTAAAAATTAATACATTGATGACGAATCTAGGTTTTAGAATATACATAAAAGTGCATAAAATAAATAAGAATAAAGAATGGAGATGTGCCACGTGGGATCCTGAGTTGAGTTACATGTCGGTTGGGAATTGGTCCTTCTACCTAATTAATTGACCGAATTAAAATTAAGTCAAAAAAATCAATTGTACTATTCGTTCTGGTCCTTAACTGTATAGTAATATTCGCTGAGTTGGAAACTCAACTACAAATAAATCTATATTTTAGAAAATACATGAAAAAAATGCATAAAATGATTTTTTTTAAATAAATAAAAATAAAGATTAGAGATGTACCATGTGGGATTTTGGATTTTCTTTACATATTAAATATAAATATAGAATATAAGATTTGATCTTGTTAAGATTTTGTTTCCATGGCATATATAATATGTAATATAATAAATATGATAAATATAGATTTTAAATTTAGAAAATTTGAGAATTTAGATAAATAGGAACCAAGGAATATGAGGGGTGCCACATAAGATTTTTTAGGTAGAGTCGTTTTCGTTTATATAATAAAACTAGCGTATAATCTGTCGAAAATCGACGGAAAATTATAAAAATTAATAAAATTATTAAATAGTACTAATATGTGATAGATTTAAAAAAATATTATTTGTTAATTATTTTAACGTTAAATAATTCGATTATGCAATCTACTAAACTCGCTTAGAATTTATATCCCTTGAACACATCTCAAATTCAATTATAAAAAGTAATTTTACCACATATTTACGTCTCAAACCCATATGATTATGTTTGTTAAAAATTATAACTAATATATTCTCATTACTTTCGATAATTGTTAAAGCTCTATTCTTCTACAAAACCGATGTGGGCAAAAATATATTTCTCTCTCAAAGGAAAGCAACTCTTAAGTTGAATCTTTTAGCTTTTTATGAAGATAAAGAGGCAAGAGAAGGAGCGAATAGTGAGAGAGAGAGAAGAGATATATAGATAGCGAATTATACTATAAATGTTAAGATTGTATATAACATGAAAGTGACCCTAAATATTCCACATTATGAATTCAATACAAGATTAAAAAAAAAATAAGTTAAACCACCGCTTCACAATCATCTCGTCTATCCCAACGGTTCCGACCTAGAACCGGACTATTGACTACAATACTGATTTTAAATTATATAAATAATCATCTTCCAAATATATTCACAAAAAAATTAATGATGGCATTTGTTTTATTTTTACCTGAAATTAATATTTAATTATATACATAACTATATTCTAAAAATATTCACACAATATTTAATAAATAAAAATTTAATTATAAATTATAGTATTATATAAATAATCATCTTCCAAATATATTCATAGAGAAATAAATGATGACATTCGTTTTCTTTTTTACCAGCTTCGAGAATAACTTTTTTAACTGAGAATAGAACTTCAAGAATTGTTTCACTATGTAGTTGTAGTTTTTCTTTTTACAAAACTTTATATGGAATGATTGCGATTCATAAAATTATTTAGTCAATGATATAAGATAAAAGTTGACCATAAATATCCTTAATTTTATGCGTTCAAAATTATATAATATATTAAAAAAAAAGTTATCCCGCAAGTACTGAATTAGCCCCTTTACGCGCACGATTCTTGGTCGTAATTGACTCGTTGATAAATTGTTAGTAATTTTTCTGCCAATTTTCCTACATATTCTACAACAAAGACGATTAATCAAACAATTTGAGATGATGTGTTTAGGATTATTCAAACTTGTTTGAAATTTATATACTCGTACTTATTTAAAATCCGATTAAAAAATTAGTCATTTGTGTTCTAATCTGAAAAAATCCCTATATTAGTGTGCCGCCACAGTTCTGCGTCAGAATTGGCTCGTTGACGACGATTTTTCTGATTTATAAGTGTGTAATTTATAAAATTTGTTTAGAATTTATATAGATCCAAAAAATTAATAAAATAATGATTATACTATTTGTCATCGTCCTTAATCATATAGTAATATTCGTTAATGAAAATTATAGATTATGCGAAGTTGGAAACCTAACTACAAATAACGTAAAAATTATTTCATGGATGACGATTATAGATTTTAGAAAATACTTGGAAAAAAAAGCATATAAAATGAAAAATTTCATTAGTTAAGGTAACCGTCGGTTGGGAATTGGGTCGTCTACCGCCACAGTTTCGGGTCAGAATTGGCCCGTTG
This sequence comes from Schizonepeta tenuifolia, assembly GCA_029490685.1. NCBI lineage: Eukaryota > Viridiplantae > Streptophyta > Magnoliopsida > Lamiales > Lamiaceae > Schizonepeta > Schizonepeta tenuifolia. Next base: position 108,324,648 of record CM055956.1, read on the forward strand.
ACCATGAATTTGATTTATAAATGTATAATTTATAAAACTTGTTTAGAATTTGTATAGACTCAAAACAATTAAAAAAATTTGATTGTACTATTCATTCTCATCTTAACTGTATAGTAGTAATATTTACTAATTACAATTATAAATTATACAAAGTTAGAAATCTAACTAAAAAAAACGTAAAAATCAATTTATAGATGACGATTCTAGATTTTAGAAAATATATTAAAAAAATGAATAAAATGAAAATTTTAAAATTAATAAGAATAAATAATGAAAATGTGTCACGTGGGATCACGAGTTGAGGTACTGTTGGGAAATGGCCCGTCTATCTAATTAAATGATAAATTAGAAATTCCTTATTTTTTATCAAACTAAATAAAAAAATATTAGACTATTTTCAAATTTAATTCGGTCAACCAATAAATTATCCAAACTATTTTGGAACTATTTATTCTGTCAACTAATAAATTGATTGCCTTATAAAAATAATTATCTATTCGACCAATTAAAAATTGACCAAATTAAATTGACCAAACTATAGGTTTTTCAATAGGTGAAGTTTCATTGAGAAACCGATGTGAGATACAAGATTTTAGTATAAATATTTAAAATCTATTATTTTACATTTAAAAGTTCAAAAATTTGAAAATTTAGATAAATGTGAATGGAGGAATATAAAGGGTGCCACGTAAGATTTTTTCATTGCAAAAATTGTTTTCCTTTTAGTAATAAAATAATAATAATAATAATAATAATAATAATAATAATAATAATAATAATAATGTTGAATTAGATTTGAAATTTCCGTATCCTATATATGCAATCTTAATTTTGGATTTTCTTTACATATTAAATATATATAGAGTATAAGATTTGATCTTGTTAAGATGTTGTTTTCATGACATATATAATATATAATATAATAAATATGATAAATATAGATTTTAAATTCAGAAAATTTGAGAATTTAGATAAATAGGAACGGAGGAATATGAGGAGTGCCATATAGAATTTTTTTAGGTAGAGTCATTTTTATTTATATAATAAAATAGATAGATAGATAGATAATAGATATTGTTGTTCCTACACCAACTCGGATCTTCTTGTTCCAACATTTTCTACACCTTCAGTGTCCTACCATTAAATTCATTATTTTAATTTAAAGATTTAACCTTTATTTCCATGATGTTTTTCTATATTTATATAATATGGTTATTACTATTATTATTATTATGATTATTATTATTATTAAGCAAGTATAGCTTATAGATGGCCATTTCTGGCTCTCAAGTATTATCGATGAGTTAATGATTAATGAAATCAGTTTTTTCCTCAAGAAATATTTATAAATAACAATTTGTACTTAATTATACTCATGCTTGTTTGAAAAAAAAAAGTAATACTCATGATTTGTAAATTTATAAACATGAGAAATTAAAGTGAAATTTTCAACATATAAAAACGTGGATGCATTGTGATAAGTAGAAACACACAGAGAAGCACTTGGGTGCAGTCTGCAGATGTTGCACCATGCAACACCCAACTGCCCGACCCGATTGATCCTGGTCAACCCCCTTTTTCCTTCTTTTTTTTTTTTTTTTTTTTTTCTAGTTTTTCTCCGATGGAGCATTCGGCTCTGCCTTCGCTTCGATTATTGATATAAGGATAATCGGCGGACAACAATTTGAATTTTTTCGGCTTGCTCCGAGGTCTTTGGCTCCCCTCGCTCGAATCTTGACCAAAGAAGAAGCGGCAAACAAAAATTAAAGAGGCAAACAACAAAAAAAAGGCAAAAAAATTCTATAAAAAAACAATTTCTGAAAATAAAATTAAAAAATTACGTAGCGCGTGAGATACACACGCCGCGCGTGGGCGCGCGCGTGCGTCTCACGCTCCGGGTCGGGCGGGTAAGGGTCGGGTGTTGCACGTTACAAATGTTGCACAAGAGTTTTTAATTGTCAGACGCATATATATATCTGCGTAATGCGTTGCGTTTTTGTGTTTGATTGGAGCAAATTTGCTCTTGCAAATTCGGTTTTGGCAGTTCAGTTGGGTGGGAGAAGCCCTAATCCCTTTCGAAGTAAAAGATGTACATACTGTTACTGTACTAAAAAAGTTTTAATTTTTGGAAAGGACCTTCCATGGGGACCAAATTATTCTTGCATAGCATAGGATTGCAATTTTGTAGGGAAAAGTATGTTTTTGTCTTCAACCATTTATCTCGCACACACTATTTGCAGCAGGCAAGCCAATAAGGCTCCCTGCATCGCCGGTCTCAAAGGCTGCTCGAGACGGCATGGAGAACGAGACAGAAGCGATGCAGGTGGAGGCGGCTCGAGTCGCGCGTGCTTTACATGCGCTGCCAAGAAAAAAAAAATTGGAGGCGGCGGAGCACTGGCTGGACGACGGAGGAGAAAAGTAGATGGAAGAGAGAGAGAGATGGCGAAAGGAGAGAAAGGACGGAGGCGGCGCAGATCTATGCTTTGGCGGCGGCGGAGGCGACGGAGAAAGCTAGGGGAACTGGCGAAGGGAGAAAAAGATAGAGAGGGGGAGGGGGGGAGGAATTGGCGAAGGGAGAAAGAGAGACGATGATGAAGAAAATAACAAATCAGGCAAAAAAACAAAGTAAAATAAAAATCAGGCAAAATAAAAGACGATGATGAAGAAGATAAAAAATCGGGCAAAAAAAGATAGGCAAAATAAAAATCAGGCAAAAAAAATCAGTTATTAATCATTTTATTTTAATTAATGTAATGTTTTATTTTATTTGTGTTAATGTAATATTTTTTTTATTTGAATTAATGTAATTTTTAGAATTTAATTAATGAAAAATTCTAATTTTATACTCCCTCCGTTCACAAGTAAATGTCTTGTGCTGGACACGGAGTTTAAGAAAGCTGATAAATGAAAGTTAGTGGGGTAAAAGTTAGGATGTATGAGTAGTGAGATAATGACAAAAAAACAGTGGTAATGACAAAAAAAATGGTATTGACCAAAAAGTAAGAATAAAGTTGTTGGGATGATAAAAAGGTAGAAATAAAGTTGATGTGAGGTGGGGTCCTAAATAGCAAAGGTTAGTAATTTATGTAAAGTAAAGAGAGTAGTGTTGTACGAAAAGGTAAACTGGACATTTACTTGCGAACATGTATACTGTAGCAAACTGGACATTTACTTGTGAACGGAGGGAGTAAAATTAAAGTTAGAGACAGCTTAGAGACAGTTGGGATGCAGTGGAAGTGTCACTAAATTGTCTCTAGTGTTGAAAGTGGAGTTAGAGACGCTTTGGAGACACCTAAATGTCTCCAAAGATTGCAGATAGCCTCAGAATTTAGCTCTTGCAGCACCGAGTAGCCATTTTATTTTGTATAATTTCAATCTCCTATTTTATTTTATTTTCTTTTTTGCTCTGTGATTAGAAACCGCAATTTGTATTATTATTATTATTATTATTATTATTATTATTATTATTATTATTATTATTATTATTATTATTATTATTATTATTATTAATGACAAAAAAATTGAATTTGTGTCATATTGTAGCAATTAGCAAATTACAGAATCATTAATATATGTAGTTGGTTTAAAATAATGATTAGATATATATAGGGTTTACGAGCCAACTCAATTTGAAACTTATCTATAAAGGGACATTCACATCGTGAAAGCAGTGAGATTTACGGTTTCAAATCACCACTTATCGATGCCCCCTTTCCCAAAAAAAGAAACATTTAAATTGCAATTAAATTCATATTGTTTAGTGTGGCTCAGTATAACATTCATAAACTTTAAGATGATTCTTCTAACGTATGAAAATACAATAGAATACAAATTGAGATTGATTTTCATCATTAATTTTACGACTAGAACTTTTGAAATGTTGAGTATTTAACTAGGAGGGTGTTTGGCTAAACTTAAAAGCTCCTAAAAACAGCTTATAAATACCTAAATCCTTTATAGTGAATAGCTTATAAGCTGTTTTAAGAAACTTAAAAGTTCAGCCAAACAGCCTCTAAATTAATACTATTTTTTTTTTTTCCATTTCTCAAACATTTAAAGGTCTGCTTCAACACGACACGAGTTTCAATTACGACGGCGAATCCAGATTATTCTGCCAAAAAAAAAAACCGATCATGAACTGGAATAATAGCGACGTGAAGGAGAATTAAATCGATCTGGTCCCATTTGGATTTCGAAGTTTCCCTAATATAAAGGTAATCACTTTATTGCACGAGTCCATAAAGTCCACAAATTCAAAGTTTGATGCATGTGGAATGATGAATAGAAACAAGAAGGAACCTACGCGGTTGCATGTAGCCGCTATAATTTCTGTAACGGTCAGATGAAATTATTTTTAAACAAAGAACTAAACGTAAAATTGCAACAATAATTCTATCCGAACGTACTATGTCTGGACATACATGCTTGAAATAGGAAAAACATTGTCCGATTGCCTTCAGAATTTCTTTCCTACTCAGACCACCTTCCAAAATATCGATCTCACGCACACCCGCTCCCAAATTTTAGTCTCATCCACACCCAAGTCTTAAACTTGTGAATTTAAATTGGGATGAAATATTAGTAATTAAAATTTAAAAAATATATATTTATTAATAACCAAAGTGTCGAAACTATGAAATCAAATTAAATTGTGATAAATTTAGTGTCAATCACAAAAATGGTCATTTTCTTAGTAAAATCAGAATTTTGACAAGAACATTAAATCTAATAATCATCACTTTTATAGTGAAAAGACAATGATATCCTTAATAAATTACAATAATAAAAATATATTAAAATAAAAGTATTTAAAACTCTATCCTTTTCTCTTTCTCACTCTCCCATCTCTTTAATTTATGAGTATGTTGACGAAATTGTCGCCGGCGTCAACACTGGCACTATCACTTGCATAGTTGTTGTTGTTGTTGTTGTTGTCCCTTCGTTGTCGTCATCTTCTTCGTTCTAAAGATTCATCGTCGAGCATGGAGAATGAAGAAGCATGAACTCAAAAAATTATTAAAATTCGAATTCTGACAGAGTCGATGACGGTTTACGGTGGATTTGTATAAATTTTGTTGATTTATAATGTTTTTTTTTTTCGTCTAAAAAATTTGAGTTATGATAAACACTATTTTCTCCGTTCCGTTCAATATGACACTGTTTGCGTCGTTCCGTTCAATATGTCGGTTTCCTTTTATGGAAAGAAATAGAACTTACTTTAAGCTAAAAATGCATTTTATTAGCACTTTATTGACTAAAAAATATTTTATTAACTAAAAAAACACTTTATTAGCACTTTATTATACTTTATAGTCTTTTCCTTAGTCTCCGTGCCGAAATGAATTAGGCCATATTGAACGAGACAGATGGAGTATTTTGCATGAATTTTAAGTATTATTTTGTGCTCGTTTGTTAGAGATTGCATGTGAATGTGACGGTTCTTAATTTGATTTTCGGTATCTTGAAACGTTCATATTTTCGTGTAGTTTGATATTTTTGTTGCAGGTTTGAGAAGTTTAGAGCAAATTGCAAATACTTGATAATTGGGATAAATTTACAATTATTCAAAGTAGGTAAACTATACACTTTCATCGCTCTTGCTTTATTAGATTCAAAAATGAGATTCCACTATCTTTATCAAGCTCAAAGTTTCATGCAACGATGATGAATAAGTTATTTATAGCTATTTAGACTATTTTAGAACCTATCCAGCTACCAAAGCAAAGCCTAATCGTACTCAGCAATACAAACAAAACTACAGCTATTGATGTTATCAACTGTAACAAATTTGTACTGCTCAGCATGGCTTCTCACATGGCCCGACTCGGCCAGTTCGCCGAGGCCAAGCATGAGATCGCGATAGCGTTGCGGGAATCAGCTCAAGCGAAGCTGGAAAATGCTCGGGCGAGGACCGAAGCTGCTCGGGCCAAACAATATGCACCGACTTGAAAGTTGTCTTCAGGGATACGAGATTCATGACGCTGGAGCAGCTCTATGTTCACATGATGATGGTGGAGGAGGTGAAGCAACGTCGGGGATGGGCATAGTTTTTTTCGTAATTTTTAGTTTTATGTAATTTTTTATTTTTAATTAAGTAGTGTTTTTTTATTGTGTGCGGCATGTAATTTTTCAATTTTCAAATATTAATGGAAAATTCGTATTATTTATTAATTAATGTATTTTAATTTATTTACAAATACATTGATGTAACCGGAAAAAATACATCATATAAAATCAAAGTGGAAAAATAAGTAAGTGATGATATTTAGCTAAATTGCACCTCTCTGTCTTCTTGTGTCACACGAATCGCGCCTCCACCAGGACGCTCCTATGAGATTCTGCAAGAAAAGGAGGGTCGGGAGTGTTTCCCGGCGAACCACCTCCGAAGCCTAAGTCAATTTTCTGAGTTTTTGAGAGGTGAATGTAACAAGAAGTGAGTAAAGTTGTGTTTGTGTGTGTTGAATCTTTTTAATATGTATATATACCTGTGTGTTTTCTTGAGAGTGAAGTTGTCTTGCTATGGTATTTCCTTTCTAGATGTTTACACGCGTTATGCTTCAATTGGCTATGCTATTTGTACCTTCTGACGGTACCATAGACGCATTAATTAAAGAGTCCTTGTTTGCCAGGTGCACCAGCAGAGAAAGAGACCTCAACGAGGGACCTCAACGAGAGACCTCAAGGAGAGACCTCGAGACAGGTCTCTGATGAGAGTCCCGATGAGCTCTCTGGGGGGGTATCACATGAGACCTCAGTACTCAAACGCTAAACTATACTTTTTGTTCTTTATTATCAGTTCCAATCATTGTATCAGCTCTCGAATTGAGTATTTTCGCGATCAAGTAAAGGGCTCAGGTCCCCCGGAGACCTGAGTATCTTTTGAACTACATTATCTACTCCCCCTACTCTAAATTTCGAAAGATCTTTCTTTTGAAAGTACAGAGTAGTCTAACTTATAATGAACTGTCCAGATGCGAGCTTTCCTTTTTAGCAATCTAGATTTTCTTTGGCAGAGACCTGCCTATTTTGAATTTTTAAATCGGCTTTCATCATTACTTTATCGGGTAGTGGGAAAAAACTCTGCAACTTCCCCCTACTTTCACTCAACCGCCTCTCTCTCTCTCTCTTATATTGGGGTTTTTACTTTCACCTTTCTTCACTCTTGCATTTTCCTTAATTTTACTGTGATTCCCTCATGGCTCAATCTTCTTCTCACTCCGAAGAGGACACCGTTTCCAATCAACCTGCATTTCAAACATCTGACATTCAGCCCCACCCATCCTCGCATGAAGATTCTCAGTCGGACACTTCTTCCCATACTCAGTAATGTTACCGAAATCGGCACATTATAAAGAATAGATGTGAAGATAGAGAAAGGTCTGAGTGACTACCTAAATAGCCTTCTTCTCCTTCCTTTGACAGTGGCTAGGACTCTTACTTCTGCCTCCTACGCGATTTTGCAACAGAAAAGGAAAGCCGGTGGGGTTTCCGGCGAACCACCTCCGACGCCCAAGTTAGTTCTTCGTTGTCGGATGAATGTAACAGGAACAATTGTGAGAGTATGAATGTGTGAGAGTGTGTGATATTTTTGTGGTCATACGTATCTATATACCTCCCTGATTACTTGAGGGTAAAGCTCCCTTAATGTGATATTTTCCAGCTACGGACTTTACACGGGTAGTTACTCCATTGGTCAAGACGATTTGTACCTTCTGATAGCCCTGGGGAGGCATTAATTAAAGTGCTCCCGCTGGCCAGGTGCGCAGACTATGTTGGGATACCTCAACGAGGTAACTCGTGGGAGCTCTCCCCAAAACCTACTACGAAGTCTTATGAGAGACCTCGTATGAGACCTGAGCGTATGGTGTTTAACGATTTCTCCCGCAATTACTAATGACACCTCTTCTAGCTCTCCGAAAGGGCCCTGAGTGGGACCTGAGTTACTTTTGGCCACATCATCTACTCCCCCCTACTCTAGATTTCAAAATTCCTTTTTTTTTTTTTTGAAATTTAGAGTAGAGTTCAAACCCATCCGTACCAATTGAGAGCTCGAAGAGGTGACCTGGCGAATTCAAATAAAATAAGCGCTTTGATGACATCAGCTGGTAAACTTTCATTATTTTACTATTATTTTTAGGGAGCAGAGAGACTCTTCGGTTTTACTTTTTCCCAACCGTCCCTACTTCCCTTTCATCTCTTTTAACCCTATCATCTTTCTTTCCTTTCACTTTTACTCTTACTGCTTACTTCCTTTCACTATCAAACGCAAAAATGGAAAAATCATCTTCCCGCTCGGATGAAGATACTACCTCTGATCACGCCGAGATACAGATTCCTGCCATGTCCGCTCACTCTCCTTCTCGCATCGATTCTCACTCCGGGGCATCTTCTTATGCACCAGAGACCGGAGATTGCCTCCAGTCTACTCGCCGTTCTCGCCGGATCGCCCTAAAAAATCCGCCCTCCCTAGTACGCTCTTCAGGACCAAAAGTAGTGGTGGATCTAGTGGAGGAATCAGCCTCTCCTCAAAAGAGCACGAAAGGCATTGACTCGGATCCTCCAGAAACTGCCATTTCTCCTGGTGCAGCGGACCATAGGCCTCGTCTCTATGCTCCCGATGCTATTGCCGGTGAGTCCTCTTTAACTGATGATGAATTATCCTTAGTGAAATCTTGGTTGCAATGCGATGATTCTTTTGAAATACGACTACCCAAAGTGTATGAGCGACCACACTTACTAGATTACCCCGCTGTAGCCTTCTGGTACTAGCAAATAGAAGCAGGCTTGTGATTTCCTTTACCTGAGTTTGTCATTGAGGTCTGTGACCTTCATGGTTTGTGGCCTAACCGTTTGCTCCCATCTGCCATTAAGATACTCCTGACTTTTTATATACTCTTTCGGGGGAACGGTGGCCATCCTACCCCGTCCCTGTTCCAAGCTGTCTATGATTTTAAGCCCGTTGACAATTTTTATTACATAAGCGCTAGTCCAAAGGGCCCTTCTCAACATTTATGTGTGCCCCGCAGCTTGGGAAAAGAGTGGAAAAACAAATACTTTATTGTCATACCCAAAAGAGGGCAATGGCCTTTCTCCTTTGACCCATGGCAGGAGCTCCAGTTGAAAAAGCCTCGCTTGGCTATCAAGGATATATCAGATATCGAACGCAAGGTGTTAAATAAGTTATGTGCGAGGGCTCGGCTGAATCCTTTCAAATTCAATTCCTTCTTGACTGATCCATCGGTTCTTTCTTTCTTTGAACTGGCCCCCTGCGGAGGGTGCTCCTTTAAGCTCGAGGGTGGGTTCTACATGTCTTCCTTTCGCCTTTTCATTGGTTATTTCACCTTGTCACTTTACTTATATATCTCACTTTCCTCTCTTTTTGCAGACATGCCCTGGATACAAGATGTGAAGCTCCCTGGCGATGATGAATTTGACTTTGAGATCCTTCTACAAGAGTAGGCGAGCAAAGAGTCCCAAAGTGCTGAACCCATAGTAACTTCTGCCTTGGCGGCCCCGCCTCTTCCCCCTGTTTTCTCTGTCGAGGAGACTTCTCTAGTCCCATCCCATAAGTCTTCCAAGCTTAAAGTGGTGAAGAATGCTGGCAAGGGGGTTTCTTGTAGGGATCCTCGTCCTGAGGAGCTTTCTCTTAAGGAGCTTCCCCCCATAGAAGGCAAGGGCAAAGATAAAGTGGAATACGGTACCAAAAGGAAGAAGCCTTTCCCTACCAAGCCCCCCACTGGAGCCTTCAAAAAGATTCGGCAGACTTCCAGCCTTGAAGACTCTTCAACTCCATCCACTGAATCTCCCGGCTATGTGTTCAGGGGTCAGACCTCTAGCTCCTTACGTCAGCTCCCAGCTCCAGAATGTCTCTTACTGCTGCAGTCAATACCTCCGTCTAAGGAGGAGGCTAAGGGAAAACCCCCTACACATGCACAACTTAAGGAGGATAGTGCTTATTGTCTTATGCAGGTATCCTTTCGCTAAACTTGCTATGGGGGGTAATTTTTATCTGACTCTTTATATTGATCATTTACTTTCTTCCTTCTCAGTTGATTAGTGCCCATGGAAGACTGTTACAATTCCAAGACAACTCCCAAGAGGAAGAGCTTGAAAAACTGAGGAATGCTTTGGTGTCCTACAAAGTGCAATTGAAAGAGCTGTCCAAGTCGCATGAAGAGCTACAATTACAAAATCACAGCATACTCGAAGCCAGTCATCAATTGTCTTTGGCCAATGAGGACTTGAAGAAGAGAACTCACGAACTTTCTCAATCTGTGGAGAAGATGTCCTCATTCGCCGAAGAAAATGCTTCTCTAAGCTCAGTCAACGCGGATCTTAGCCATCAGCTCACTCAAACCACTCGAAAGCTTGCCGAAGTTGAAGGTCTTCTTAATGCAGCTAACCTTTCCTATCAATCAGGCCATGCTGATGGGCTTCAAGAGTGCCGCAACCTTCTTCTGCGAACTTCTATGGGTCAGAGGGCTTTGCAAATCCTTCATGAGGGCATTCTAGAAGCTTACAAGGCGTCTCCTGAATATCTGATGACTATTCGCCAAGACATTACCTTTCTGGCTAAAAGGTGCGGTATGACCGTGCTTGCTAAAGCTCGTACCATGGGTTTTCATAGTAAAGCACCTACCGCTGCCTCCTTCATTTAAGGGTGATTGCACTACTCCCCTTGGCAACCAGTGGTGGCTTCCTGTTATGCGCACAACCTTTGAAGCCCTGACCATTCCCTGCGACCTTAATGAGGCCTTCTCCAACCTACCTCAGCCCTTTTATGACTGCTTCCCCAGGGACTTCGGTCAGCACTCTACCCCTCAGGGTATATTTTTCTGCGTACTTCTCTTTATTGTTTTCTGCCAGCTTCACAATACTAACAACTCTTTTTTTTTTAGATGCTTCTACCGCTGGCGAGGCTTCGCACCTTTCTGATGCTGCTCCGCCTACTGCCCATGACCCTCCTCAAGCTATGGATGAAGACCCTGCTCACTACTTGGCCTGATTTCTCCTTGTTAATTTCAGAACAATATTATTTTTTGTGTAACTTTTAGAGCTTGACTCTCTTGTTCATTTTGCCATTATCCTGTTTATTCCCCCAAACAACCAGTATTATGCCTATTATTATCTGTTTGCTATTGGCAATTTCTCGTCATACTTCACTTGCTTCTCAATGACTTTTTATAGCCTTATTTTTGCATTTTCATGAGGTATTCTAAGACCCCCTTAGGGGTGTAGGGTACACCCCTACTCCCTCCTACTCTAGATGGTTTCATCTCCTGAACCATTTAGAGTATATTACTTTCTCGCTTTCTTTTATCGTCCACGTGAATAGTCTACTTCTCGTTTTCGTTCATTTTATTATTATATATATATATTTTACCAGCACCTGAACCATATTTGCCTTTAGTGAACGCTTGATCCTCATGGATTTACCTTAATCAAAAAAGGAAAAGTGACTTCCCAGCCTTTATTTACTTCCAACAAGTTCTTTGCGTGCCATTACAGGAATACCCATCTAGCTGTACAAGTATCCTATCAAAAAAGGGAGATAAGAGACCTGACACGTAGGTCTCCTTCCCCTAAACTAACTTCCCAAAATGCTATCGCAAAAATTAAACCAAATCAGGTACCCAAATACCATATCAAACATAATACTTCTTCAAGTTATTTATATTCCATGGCCTAGGCTCCATCTTTCCTTCATGATCCATCAGTTCATATGCTCCCCCTGCTAGGACCTTAGTTACCACAAAAGGTCCCACCCAGTTTGGCTCAAATTTCCTCACCGGGTGCATTGCATCAGCTCTTTTGAGCACAAGATCTCCTTCCTCTAGCTTTCGGGGCCTCACCTTCCCATCATATGCAGCTTTTATGCGAGCTTTGTAGGCTTGAGCTTTCTGACGAGCTCTTTCTCGAGCCTCCTCAATCAGGTCCAAACTTTCCCTTCGCAGGTCTCCATTTAACTCCTCATTGTAGGCCAGGATTCTATGCGATGGGATCTCCATCTCCACAGGCATGACCGCATCCGCTCCGTACACCAAATAGAAAGGCGACTGGCCTGTGGCAGTTCTCTGACCAGTTCTGTACGCCCATAACACCGAATTGAGCTCCTCCACCCATTGAGACCTTTCTCTCTCCAACCTTTTTTTTACACCATTAACAATGGTTCTGTTAGTAACCTCTACTTGTCCACAAGTTTCTGGGCGAGACACGGCAGCGAACCTCTGTTCAATTCCTCTGGTTTTGCACCACGCCTGAGTTCTCTTGCCAAAGAATTGTGTGCCATTATCTGACACCAACACTCTTGGCACCCCAAATCTGCAGCAAATGTTTTTCCATAGAAACTTAATGACGCTTTCCTCCGTAATTGAAGACAAGGGTTCTGCCTATACCCACTTACTAAAGTAGTCTATAGCAACTATAACATGGCACTTTTTTCCTACTGCCATTGGCAATTTTCCAATCAGATCAATGCCCCATTTGTCAAAAGGGCATTCGGCATATTGAGCTCCCAATTCTTCTGCTGGTTTATGGATTAGCGGTCCATGCCTCTGACATTTTGAACACCTCCTTACAAAGGTCTCTGCTTCTTCCTTCAGTTGAGGCCAGTAGTATCTAGCTCTCAGCACTCGTCTAATCAGGTCCCTGTATCCTGAATGGCACCCTGCTTTCCCCTAATGCACCTCTTCCAGTATTCGGAGACCTTCTTCCTCAGTCACACATCTCAGCAGCGGTTGCGAGAGGGCTCTTTTAAACAAACATCGCCCTATTACGCAATACTTCGTGCATATCCTCCTTTTTGCAGCTTTCATTCCATCCTCCAGCTTTCCTGTCCTCAGGAAGTTCAAGATAGGGGTCCTCTAATCTTTCTTTTCTCCAATTTCCTGAACGTTATCAGATGTGTGCTTGGACGCCACCCTTAATAAAGTTATCTTTTCCGGGATCACCTCTCCCATCGAGCTTGCCAGTCTGGCTAAGTGATCTGCTTGGGTATTAAGGTCTCTGGATACCTGTTCTACTTTCAAACGCTGTAAATTGCCCCTCAGTTTCTTCACCTTCTCTATATACTCCATCATCCTCTCCTCCTTTACCTCGTAATTCCCCAAGACTTGCTTTGCCATCAACTGTGAATCAGAGTACATGATAACTTCCTGAGCTCCCAACTCAATTACCATCTCTAGCCCTCTTACAAAGGCTTCATATTTGGCCTCGTTGTTAGATACTCTAAATTCAAACTTCAGGGCATAGCTCAACTCTTCCCCTTCTGGTGTTGTTATAACAATTCCCGCACCGCATCCTTCAGTTGTTACTGACCCATCCACGTGAACTTTCCATTCAGGCCATTGTACAGGTCTCGTGGTTTCTTGGATGAAATCAGCAAGAGCTTGAGCTTTAATCGCCGTTCGAGGCTCAAATTCTACATCATATTCCCCCAGTTCCACACACCACTTTACCATTCTTCCCGATAGGTCCGGTTTGCTCAGCACCTGCTTAAAAGGGAAATTAGTTCTCACTACCACTTTGTAAGACAGAAAATACATTCTCAGTCTCTTGGCCGCTATCATGACAGCTAGCGCAGCTCTCTTGATGTCTGAATAGTTATATTCAGCTCCTTGCAACGCCTTGCTAATGTAATAAATAGGTTTCTGGGACAAATTTTCCTCCCTTATGAGAACTGCACTCAACAAATGATTCCCCACCGCGATGTACAGATATAATACCTCCCCTGCGAGAGGCTTCGTCAATATTAGGAGACTCGCCAAATGTTCTTTCAAGTCTTCAAAAGCTTTCTGACAATTTTCATTCCACTCGAATTTGCTGGATTTCTTCAATATTTTAAAGAATGGAGAACTCCTTTCAGCAGACGCTGATATAAACCTGCTTAGAGCTGTTATTCTCCCATTCAGCTGCTGTACCTCTTTGATACTTGTCGGAGCTGCCATCTCCATAACAACTTTCACCTTGTCTTTGTTTACCTCAATTCCCTTCTGAGTAACCATGTAACCAAGAAACTTTCCTGATTTGACCCCAAAAGTACACTTTACTGGATTCAACCTCAGATTATATTTCCTTACTACTGCCATCACCTCATTCAGGTCTCTGGCGTGATGATCAACTTTCAAACTCTTCACAAGGATATCATCTACATAGACCTCCAATATTCTTCCTATCTGGTCTCCAAAAATTGCATCCATCATCCTTTGGTACGTGGCTCCTGCATTTTTCAGGCCAAACGACATCCTTACATATGCGAACGTACCACATACTGTTACAAAAGCTGTCTTCAGCACATCTTCAGGAGCTAGCTGTATTTGGTGATACCCTTGATACGCGTCCAACATAGACAGTAGCTCACAGCCTGAAGTTGAATCCACTAATTGGTCAATGTATGGCAGCGGGTAGTGGTCCTTAGGACACGCCTTGTTCAGATCTCTAAAGTCAATACACATTCGCCAGCTGCCATTGCTTTTTGCTACCATCATTGCATTTGACAACCATTCAGAATATTGAATTTTAACAATATGGCCAGCATCTAGCAGCCGCATAATCTCTTCTCTTATTAGTTTCTCCTTTTCTGGCCCAAAGGCTCTCTTTTTCTGCCTGACGGGCTTTGCCTTAGGATTCACATTCAAATGATGCACTGCCACCGCCGGGTCTATTCCGACCATATCTCCAGGGTGGAAGGCGAACAAATCCGCATTTTCTCTTAAGCATTGAATGATGGCCTCTTTCTGTTCTTCCATCATTAGCTTCCCCATTTTCGTGGCAAAACCTGTTTTCCTTGGGAATAGCTCTACCATCATCAATTCCTCTTCAACTGGCTGCATACGAGGCTCAAGACCGTGCTCCGAATCTCCCTTCTTTATTTCTTTATCTTGTGTGGAACATCTAATTCTTTGGGCTCCCTTCGCGTTTTGCTTAGCATGCTTAATGGATTTTACGTACGATTCCTTTGAGGTCTCCTGATCTCCAACCACCTCTCCTACCAGGCCTTCTTTCTGAGCAGGAAATTTCATTTTTATGTGGTAGGTAGAAACGACCACCTGAAAGTCGTTCAGTGCTGGCCTTCCCAAAATTATATTATAAGCTGATGGTGTCTCCACTACGAGGAATTTTACCATTCGAGTATTGGTGGCATCTTGTCACAGCCCCAAATCCCGAGGGACGGCAGAAGCCGGAGTGCGACTGGGGTTGGATTAAAGAAGCGGGGAAGAAGGGGGCTAACTGACTAAACATACATAAAAGACATCAAACATTCAATGAACAAGACTTTACTAAAAGAAAGGAAGAGTTAATCGCGAAGGATTACTCGACAAAAGTACATGATAGTAACTAAGTTCAAGTTTACAGACTTATGCTACAGTGATTTGTTCAATATACATATTCTCAAAAAGATTCTAGAGTTTCGCAGCAGAAGTTAGTCATAAGCTAAAGCATCCTATCTTCTCAACTCAACTTCAACCACCGCCGCTATCGTCGCTTCAACCTGCACATATAGAAAACAATGCAGGGCTAAGTACAAAAGTACTTAGTGGGCACGATACCGAAAACATAATCATAGGTATAGATAAATATGGCATTTCATAATTCGTAGCACATCGGGGGTTTTATTAAAAAGGGCCCGTGTCTACTAAATATTTTTTGACTCATTTTTCTCAATTTAGCTTGCAAGCATTTTTCTGGTATGTTAGGTTCAATCTTGACCAATTCTCATTCACCGTGGCTGGTACCCCTCAATAGGATATCACATACACCACAGGTTACAAAGTGCACTAACTCTGGAAAGCACTTAGCAGCTAACTCAGAGCCGATCGTTAGTTAACCTAGTTAGATTAACTGTAAATCTGGAAAACATGAATGTTAACTCAGATAGGTACAAGAGAACTCACATAAAACATAAAACAGTTTATGCCATAATTATCACTTTGAAAACACAGATATCAAAGCGATAAAGAAAGGTTTTTCGAGCATTGCTCGTTTTATTTTATATATAAAAGCCCACCTTGTGATACAGAACTAATAAGTACTAGCTTCCGATCTTCTGATCTTCCGTCCTTTCCTTACTGCTGGCTTCCTCCTTCATCGAAAATAATAATACTCAAAATTGGGTTGTAAAAGATAATCGAACATCAAAAATCGAAAAAGTTTTAGTCGTTTCATTTCTTTAGGCAATTGCATGCTTACTAGTTTCATTTTAATTAAACGGAAACGAGACTCAAACAAATCTCGTTTAGAACTCGAAAGGTCTCATACTCGACTCTTAGGTCAGTAGAGAGGGTAGTCGATAGCTCAATACGACTTAAAAGATCATAAGGAACTAAGTTGGAAAAGAATCAACTTAGGAAAATTACGTTTTAGCTCTTTAGACGATTTAGACAATTTCTCGCTTAACTAAATTCTTTACTTTAACGGATATGGGATGAGATCTCGACTTGTTTAGCACTCAAAGCTCCTTTCTTGACACTGGGTCAGTAGGAAGATAGTCGGCAAGTTATTACGGCTTAAACGATCGAAAGAAACTAAGTCGCGAACGAAACAACTTAGAAGAATGAAATCTGAAAATTCACTGCGCAAGGCAGTAACTCTGGGGACTGCCCAGAACAGGGGATCTGGAAACAGGAGATGAGCCCTTTACTGTTGGAAAGCTTGGGATGTCCAGTTTACGCTCCAATTTACGGATCGCAAATCCGATAAACGAGCTAAAAGTTATTACAGTTTCGGAGAGGGTCGCAAAACTGCCGCGCTAACCCTAGATGCTCGATAGAATCGACGTATAACTTCTTAGGTTCGTTCTAAGTTCTCGTATTCGATTTCTCATGAAACTTTACTCTTAAGGCAGTCATCACGTACTCCCGTACGTGATGAACTCCTTCTCAAAACTCGTCCATTAGTACGACGTTCTAAACGTCGGCTTCCAACTATCAAGTACTAAACCAAAACAAGTTATCAATTCCTCGTTGTAGTTCTCGACTATCACTATAACTCATAATATAATAGCTCGAAAGCTCATGTCGTCAACTACAAAGTCGTTCTCAAGTCCATAATAAACAATATTATCAAGTTAGAATTCTCATTCGACTTCTCGGTTATTAATTACGACTAATTGTTCGTCTCTTACGCGATTTTAAAAGTTATCGGATTTCGTTCATTTTCTACGTCATCAAACATCATCTAACGAGATTCATTTTCATGTACATCATCACTTCATATCATCACTATATCTCAATTTAATTTGAGATCTTCGTCTCTTACCAATTCAATAATTATTTTAGAAAATTCTAATTAAATTCATAGCATCATCTAATGTCATTAGAAACCATATTCTATCATCATTTCATCAATTAAACCAAGCTATATAAAACCCCTAATTTTCTAATAATTTTTGGTACTTACACAAAGAATAAGAGAGTGATTTTCTTCATTAATCAACACCATTTAACTCTTAATCATACTATTATAACATCAATTAATCAATTGAAGTCCAAATGCAACATGAAATTGAAAATCCCCAAATTCCTAACCCTAAACCCTAAATCGGTTTTCATCAATCAAAAGGGCTTTCGATTTCTTTTTGTTTTAATCCCTAATCGAACACTTCCTAAGCATGATTATAACATCAATTGAAAGATTCAAACATCCTACACAATTGCCCTAAAATTTCGGTATTATCAAGGCAATTAGGGTTCTTGATTTCATCCAATTTTAATCCCTAATTATCACATCTAACACATCTAATTTCACTAATTCAAGATCAAACATCTAGTTCATCTTTCCTCAAACTTGATCCAAAGAAGAAATTAAAAAGAAAAGGATTTTGGATGGATAGAAACATAAAGGAGAGGATTACCTTGATAATTAACAAAGGAGAAAAGAAGTTCGATGGTCGGATGAAGACTTGTGAGGAAACTCTTGCTCAAGAACTTGATCTTCAATGGAGAAATGAAAATGGGAGGGAGAGAGAGGAGTGCAGCCGATGGTTTTGGGGAGGGAGAGAGATATGACTTAGTTTGATATGTTATAAGTTGAATAAAACCTAATAGGTGTAAAGTGATAAGTAAAATATCTATATGGTGAGTCATGGATAAAAACTATATAAAAATGAAATATCAAGCTAATGTGTGAGAGGGAAGTCGGCTGCCATTAGTAATTTTTAGGAGAGATACGTGCTTTTCCGGCGCGATACGACGTTACGGAAAACGTTAGACGAAAAACGTAGCTCGGCACAAAATCGTCACGATCCGATTCGACCAAAAATTTTAACGTACTAAACTTAATCGGAAAATAATATTAAAAAAAAATTATTCCGACAAAAACTCGGGACGACACAGTCGGAGTTTCGTCCGAAAAATCATAAAAACGAACTTTTTCGGGCAAGTTCGTATCGCTATTTCGTGAATGTAAAAATCAGATGGTTTTCCGTTCTGAGTTCACGAACTAAAAATTTTTCGTACGCGCTAACCCTAAATACAGTAGTCGTCTAGCTGACTTCCGTAATTTATTTTCGGAAACGGATTCGACCGTTAGTCTTAGAATTCAAAATCGTAAACTTAGGCGTGCAAAGCCATTATTATTATTAACTTTAAAATTTTGAGATCGTAAGGAATTTCCGGGGCATTACACATCTCCACTTCCTAAAGTTACTTGGAGGGTTACCTCTCCTTTTAGCTGTATCTCTCCACCTGCAAACCCGTACAATGCGGTATTTATTGGTACCAAGTCAGCATTGATTTTCATTTTCTGAAAACAAACCCAGAAAAGCACATTGACTGCACTTCCTGTGTCCACGAAGATGCGCGCCACCCTCCAGTTAGCTACCTCTGCACTAATCACCAAGGCATCGTTATGAGGTTCCATGCTGACCACATCTTCTGGTCCAAAACTCACATGCGCCTTTGGATTCGTTTCTTCTCCTGGGAATGAATCCACGACATCAATTTCCATTCCTACCTCTTGTGCTAGCTCCTGCACCTCCCTGCTTACACGGGCTTTGGCGGCTCTTGCCTGGGCTTTGCGAGCTCTCCATGAGTCTCCATTAACGTTTCCCCCCATGATCATGCTAATATTTCCCCTTTTGGGAGGGGGCTCTTCCCGCCGCGGAGGGATCCTCTCCCTGTGATCCGGCTTTCTTTGCTCTGGTTCATTTCTCTTGTATCCTTTCTCTCTTTCCTTCTTGACAAACTGAAGCAGAGTATCATCTTTCTTTAACAATCGCTCAATAGCGTCTTTAAGGTGTCTACAAGAGTTTGTGTCATGCCCATAGTCATTATGGTACTTGCAAAACAGCTCTGATCGCGGATTACGTGGGGCTTCCTTGTAAGTTCTTGGAAACCTGAATCGAGGAGATCTAGCGGCAACCTCCATGACATCTACCAAGGAAGCGTTCAAGGGCGTATACTGATCAAACCTCTCTTGAGGTCTCTTAGGTTTCTGCCCCCCTTTATCCCTTTCAGCTCTCGGGGCTGTGGGCACCCTTTTTTCCGAGGTCTCATTTTTAGGAGCAGGGGATGGTTCTTTAGCTCTCCTGGCTTCTTGTGCCTCCTCCAGATTGACATACTTGTTAGCTCTTTGCAGCAACTCCTCAAAATACACGGGAGCTCTCTTGTTCAATGAATTGAAAAATAGCCCAGGAGCTAATCCTTGTATAAGCGCCTGCACCTTCACGTCATCTGAAGCTAAAGAGCTGCTGCTTGAGAGCTGCTATTTCAGCGGCTGCAATTTTATCTCGGAATCTCACTACCTTTTCTCCCTCTTCTGCATATTTCCATAACAACAATGGGAGGAAAAAAGTTAAAAATCATTAACTCGATTACTACGAGTACTGTTCAGACATATCATCGATACTACTGACCATTTTCAGATTCAGTGCGCGGACTATCATATCCTTCCCCTTCACTATAATTCTCATTTTCAGGTTCCTCCTGCAGTCACACCTTCAAATTACTTATTGTTGTTGTTGTTTTTTTTTAATAAAGCTTAGTTCGCCCCCTGGAGAGCTAATCGTTATCACAATTAGACTGAAGAGACTCATACCTCTTTTGGTTTTTCTCTAACGATACTGCTAGCTTTCTTATTCTGGCTTTCTGGCGAAACCATGGCCTTGGATATTGCCTGCTTCACCATGGCACTAATTTGATCCATCGAGATCGTGCAAGTAACGTTTGGTTGAGAGGGAGTTTGGAGCTCATCCCCCTGATCCTCTGTATCCTTGCGAGCTTTCTCTTTACATGGGCTTTGCGACTTAGAAGGCCCCTCTTTACGAGGTGTGGCCGGCTTCGGTGCAACAGCCCTGGGCGCATCATGATTCCCTTCATTGTCCTGCCTTTTTGGGGAGCTGTCATCACCTACAGCTCCATCAAAGGAAGGTCCCAGATCTCGGACCACCATGTCATCCATGGCTGCAGCATAGGATTGTCAACAGTTAGCTGTCTACAGCTTACAAGAAATACTTACAGGTATTCAACACCTTGTTCTTTTCAGAGAAGCTATAACCAGGCTTCCTCGAATTCGGGAGATTCAGAGGACATGGTTCACCATGTTCCTCCTCCCTATCCCACTTCCTCAGCTTGAGCTGAGGTCGCATGAAACCCACTTCAGGAGTTTCACGGTTTGCTATCTCGTATCGTGAGATTTTTCGAAGTTTCTGCATCGAAATTGCTAGATATTTTCTAGCGCCCTGGAGGGGCAAGCCCGGAGTTCGCACCCATACCCCACCAAGGTCTTTACAGCGAGAATTAAAGAATAGGGAATAAAGAAACTGGAAAAAGGCTACACTTATCACAACTTTCAACATTTCAAACTCAGCAGGAGCAACTTCGAAAAGCTTATTTAACAAATTTCAGAGGTTTCTCAAATTTCTCTCTTTTTTTTTTTTAAAGAGGAACCAGAACACAAGACACATCAAATATTGCTTGTTTTTAAAGAACCCAGAAACTTTTTCGCTCACCACATCTAACTAAAAATTTCTTTGAAACACCAAAAACAGAATAAAATCCGCTAGACTTTACTGCAATTCTTTTCAATGACACTTTAAAGAGAAAGAATCCTAAAGGAAAACGTTGTTTCCCACAGACGGCGCCAGATAATGTTACCGAAATCGGCACATTATAAAGAATAGATGTGAAGATAGAGAAAGGTCTGAGTGACTACCTAAATAGCCTTCTTCTCCTTCCTTTGACAGTGGCTAGGACTCTTACTTCTGCCTCCTACGCGATTCTGCAACAGAAAAGGAAAGCCGGTGGGGTTTCCGGCGAACCACATCCGACGCCCAAGTTAGTTCTTCGTTGTCGGATGAATGTAACTGGAACAATTGTGAGAGTATGAATATGTGAGAGTGTGTGATATTTTTATGGTCATACGTATATATATACCTCCCTGATTACTTGAGGGTAAAGCTCCCTTAATGTGATATTTTCCAGCTACGGACTTTACACGGGTAGTTACTCCATTGGTCAAGATGATTTATACCTTCTGATAGCCCTGGGGAGGCATTAATTAAAGTGCTCCTGCTGGCCAGGTGCGCAGACAATGTTGGGATACCTCAACGAGGTAACTCGTGGGAGCTCTCCCCAAAACCTACTACGAAGTCTTATGAGAGACCTCGTATGAGACCTGAGCGTATGGTGTTTAACGATTTCTCCCGCAATTACTAATCACACCTCTTCTAGCTCTCCGAAAGGGCCCTGAGTGGGACCTAAGTTACTTTTGGCCACATCACTCAGGTTAAAAGGAAACAACACTCTGTCCGCCGCTCTCGGCGGGTGACGTTCAAGAATTTCTCAAGTTCGACGCCTTCTTCCAATCCTGAAGAGATTATAAATTTAACCGAATATTCTCCCCCATCCAGTCAGGAGGTCAAAGAAGCAAGTTCCCCACTACCCCCCGCTGAAACTTCTCCTTCAACGAAGATTTTTGCCCTCCCCGCTATGGCTCCGAATACCATTGCAGGTGAATCCTCCCTGACTCTTGTAGAATTAGAATCAGCAAGATCATTGTTGAACTGTGACGAATTTTTCGATATTAGCATGCCTGAACCATATGACCGCCCTCATCTGCTAGATTATCCCTCGGTAGCTTTCTGGTATAATCAAATAGAAGTCGGCTTAAGATTTCCTCTCCCCGATTTTGTGACCCAAACTTGTGATCTTTACAATTTATGGCCTAACCAATTTCACCCTTCTGCTCTCAAAGTCCTCCTTACTTTTTTCATCCTACTTCGTGGTAATGGAGGCTTTCCTACCCCTTCTGTATTTCAAAATGTATACGACGTGAAACCTACTGGTGCTTTTTACTATGCCAATGCTAGACCCAAGGGTCCCGCTCAACATATATGTCAACCCTGAAGCCCGGGTAAAGAATGGAGAGACAAGCATTTTGTTGTCACTCCAAAACAGGGTCATTGGCCTTTTGCTTACCCCTCATGGCAGGCGCTTCGCCTGAAGCAACCTCGTCCTGCCATTAAGGATATTTCTCTTACTGATCTCAAGGTGTTAACCAAGTTAACTCAAAGGGCACAACTCGTCGCTTTTCCATTCAACTCCTTGCTATCCGACTCTAGCGTGCTTTCCTCCTTTGGGTTAGCACCTCGAGGAGATCATTCTTTTTCCATCGAGGGTGGGTTTTATTTACTTTTACCCTCTTTCTCTCTTTTTCTTTCTTTTCTAGGTTCATCTAATATTTTTTCACATTCCATTTTGTGCAAAACGAGTTGGATTCAGGATGTAAAGCTCCCTGATGATAAAGAATTTGATTGTGCCATTCTACTAGAGGAACAAGCTCGCCAAGAATCTCAAGATCGCGATCCTTCGCACTGGACAAGCCAAATTTCTCCAGCCATTCCAACGTCTTTGCAATCTCAGTCGGCTCCTCTTACATCTTCCAGTGCCATTATCAAACCCACAACTACTAAGTCGCTGAGTCGTGATTTTCCTTCCCAGAGCCTTGGTAGAGATAAGGCTGCTTCTGGTGGGCTTTCTTCCTCTTAATAAACCAAAATGGACGCTTCCGCCAACCTCAAGAGGCCTTTTCCTCCACGACCTCCTAGCGGCATCTCTAAAAAGTCTAAGCATACTTCAATCCACAGCAGCTCTTCTCCTAAGAGTATTGACTCATCGGGTTATGCTTTCAGAGGTCAAACCTCCAGCTCCCTTCGCCAGTTGCCCCCCTCGGAGTGCCTTTCCTTACTACAGGCCATCCCTCTCTCTGAAGAAGAGGCTGAAGCTGGATCTCCCTCTCTGACTGATCTTCAAAAGGAAAGCGCTTACTGCTTGGTGCAGGTATCACTATTATTATGCTCTCACTTTAAGGGATCATTCACCCTACATATTATCAACTCCTTGCTTGAAACGTCTAATGTTCCTCCTTCCCCGTTCGATATTGTTGTAGTTAATCAACGCTCATGGTCGACTGCTGCAATTCAAAGATAATTTTCAAGAGAAAGAGATGGGGAAACTGAGAGAGGCACTAGTGACCAGCTAAGTACAGCTACAGAAATTGGCCAAGGCAAATGAGAACCTGCAATACTAGAACCAAGATATCTTGGACACCAGTAGCAGGCTTTCCCTGGCCAATGACTATCTAAAGAGGAAGAACCACGAGCTACTCATGTCTTAGGAGAAGATGTCCGCTTTATCTGAAGAGAATACATCTCTCAGCACCGTGAATGTAGAACTTAGCCATCATTTATCTCAAGTTAGCAAAGAACTTGAGGGAACCAAAAGCTTTCTTCAAGCTACTAACCTTTCCTATCAAACAAGTTATACTGAAGGTGTTCACTGGTGCCGTAGCTATATCTTCTGAACTTCTCTAGGTCAGAAAGCTCTTCAAATCCTCCACGAAGGTCTCTTGGAATCTTTCAAGGCTTCTCCTGAGTATTTGTTGCCCATTCGCCAGGATATTGCCTGTTTAGCAAAGAGATGTGGCATGATCGTGTTGGCCAAAGCTCCCAGCCTTGGTTTCAAAGAGCCTCTTGAGGTAGATCCTATCGTGAAGTGCCTACCTCCACCTCCCTCGTTCAAAGGTGATCCCTCCATCCCTCCATGAACGGCTTGGTGGCTTCCAGTCATGCAAAGGGCCTTTGAAGCTTTTACTGTTCCTTGCGATTTGCAAGCAACCTTTTCTGAGCCACCTGAGCCCATTTATGACTTCTTCCCAAAGGACTTCTCTCCCACTACCAAACTGCCAGGTATCTTATATCCTATCTTGCTTTTATGCACTTAGTTTCGTATTCGTTATTACCACTCTTCGCCCCTTTTGGTCATCCGTTTCTCATTTTTCTCTTCTTCCTTTTTTTAGATACATCTTTGGCCGTGGGACCTCACAGGTTGCTGGTGACGGGCTAAGAGGGCTGGAAGGTGCTCCTGGGTACGAGTCTGCTGACGTTGATAGAGCTAACCCTGCTGATGATGCTGCAAGCTACTTAGCTTAGATTTTGTTTGTCTTTAAACTTTGAACAATATTTCTACCTGTTTCAGTACTGGACAACTTTCTTTTCTTTTTTGTGTCGTGTTTCCTCTTTGGCTGCCTAAACAATTACCCTCTGTTTTGCTATCATCTTCTATGTATGTATGTTGTGTTCCTTATTCCTCAGCTTAAATTGCCATGTTTGTTTCGTTATTATATATGCCATTTTGCATTATCATGAGGTACTTCTAGACCCCCTTAGGAGTGTAAGGTACACCCCTACTCCCCTTACTCTAGATGGTTTTATTCCATTGTTAAACCATTTAGAGTAAATGTTTTGTTCCGTTTTACCGGATGTTATACTTATTACCTTATCTCAACCTCACAATATTGCTTATTATCGCGTAACGAAATGCAAATAGAAATAAAAATAAGAAATGACTTCTCAACTTTTATTTATTTGCAACAAGTTCTCTTCGTGCCATTATAGGAATACTTGTCTAGCTGAGCAAGTATCCTACTAAAAAAAGGCAGGACATGAGATCTGGCACGTAGACCTCCTCCCTTCAAGGCAAAATTTTCAAAGTTTTCGTTGAAGCCTCTAAACATAATATTTCTTCAGATTGCTTATATTCCACGGCCTCAGCTCCACATATCCCTCCTGATTTATGAGCTCATACGCCCCCCCCCCCCCGGGGAGCACTTTGGTTACCACGAAAGGTCCTTCCTAGTTTGGCTCAAATTTTCTCACTGGGTGCATTGCATCAGCTCTCTTGAGCACGAGGTCTCCTTTCTCAAACTTCCTGATCTTCACTTTTGCATCATATGCTGCCATTATGCGAGCCTTATAGGCCAAAGCTCGCTGGTGAGCTTCCTCTCGTATCTCATCAATCAGGTCTAAGCTATTAGCTCTCAAATCCTTGTTCTGATCCTCATCATATGTCAAAATTCTATGCGTTGAAACCCTTACCTCCATTGGCATGACAACATCAGTGCCATATACTAGACAGAAATGAGTTTGTCCCGTAGCTGTCTTTAGCCCAGTTCTGTATGCCCACAGCACCGAGTTTAACTCTTCCACCCACTGGGATCTTTCCTTCTCCAGTCTTGCTTTGATACCGTTAACTATAGTTCGATTGGTGACTTCTACCTGCCCACATGTCTCAGGGTGAGCAACAGCAGCGAACCTCTGCTCTATCCCCCTAGCTTTACACCAAGCTTGCATTTTCTTTCCAAAGAACTGCGTTCCATTATCAGATATTAGCACTCTGGGCAAGCCGTATCTGCAGCAAATATTGTTCCATATGAACTTTATAATGCTTTCTTCTGTTATCGAAGATAATGGCTCTGCCTCTACCCACTTACTAAAGTAGTCCACTGCTACTATGATATGGCATTTTTTCCCCACTGCCATAGAGAGCTTGCCTATTAGGTCTATACCTCACTTATCGAAGGGGCACTCCGCGTATTGAACTCCCAGCTCTTCTGCAGGTCTATGAATCAACAGGCCGTGCTTTTGACAGCTAGGACACTTTCTTGAAAGCTTCAGCATCTCTTTTCAAAGAAGGCCAATAATACCCAGCTCTCAGCACTCACCGGATTAGGTCCCGAAACCCCGTATAGCATCCTGCTATCCCCTGATGCACTTCCTTAATCGCTTGCAAACCCTCTGCCTCCGTCATACATCTGAGTAACGGTTACGAATAAGCTCTTCTGAATAGATGTCCTCCAATTATGCAATACTTAGCGTAGATTTTCTTCTTTCCAGATCTTTCTCATTCTATCAGTTCTCCCATTCTTAAGAAATGTAGAATGGGTACTCTCCAATCACTCTTTTCTTCTATCTCATGGATGCTCTTCTCTATCTGACACTTTGCCATTCTCAGTAATGTTACCTTTTCCGGTATCGAACCACTTAAAGAACTAGCCAATTTAGCGAGGCAATCCGCTTGCGCATTGAGGTCTCTGGGTATCTGTTCTATCTTCAGGTGCTGAAAGTTCTTACTTAGGTTTTTGACCTGTTCTACATATTTGACCATCCTTTCTTCCTTGACCTTATAGTTTCCCGACACCTGCTGAATGACCAACTGAGAGTCAGAGTAAATGACAACCCTCTGAGCTCTCAACTCAGCGACCATCTCCAGTCCTCTAACAAACGCCTCGTATTCAGCTTCGTTGTTGGAAACTCTGAATTCGAATCTCAGTGCAAAGCTAAGCTCATCCTGGTTTGGTGTTATTATGACAACTCCAGCGCCACACCCCTCAACTGTCATCGAGCCATCCACAAAGACTTTCCACTCAGGCCATTGCATGGGATGAGTAGTTTCTTGAATAAAGTCTGCTAAGGCTTGCGCCTTGATAGCTGTGTGTGGCTCAAATTCTAGATCATATTCTCCCAGCTCCACACTCCACTTTACTATTCTTCCTGAGAGGTCTGGCTTACTCAGCACTTGTTTAAAGGGGAAAGTGGTTCTTACCACTACCTTGTGAGCTAAGAAATACAATCTTAACCTCCTCGCTGCTGTCATCACGGCCAGGGCAGCTTTCTCTACATCTGAGTATCTGTGCTCAGCTTCTTGTAGAGCCTTACTAATATAGTAGATGTGCTTGTGCTGAGAGCCCTCCTCCCTTATGAGGACCGCACTTAGTGAATGGTCCCCTACAGAGATGTACAGATACAAGGTTTCTCTTGAGATTGGTTTAGTTAGTACTGGCAAGCTTGCTAGATGGACCTTCAAATCCTCAAACGTTTTCTGACAGCTCTCATCCCATTCAAATTTGCTAGCCTTTTCAGTATCTTAAAAAATGGAAAGCTTTTTTCAGCCGAAGTTGATATGAACCGACTGAGCGCCGTGATTCTTCCATTTAGTCCATGTACCTCCCTTACATTAGTAGGAGCGGTTATTTCCAGTACAGCTCGAACTTTATTTTGATTTACTTCGATTTCTCTTGGGGTCACCATGTATCCTAAGAACTTCCCCGATTTGACTCCGAACGTGCATTTCGCTGGATTTAACCGCAGATTATACTTCTTTACTACAGTCATAACCTCCTCTAGGTCTTTAGCGTGGTGCTCTGCCCTCACACTTTTCACAAGGATATCGTCCACATACACTTCTAGGATCTTTCCTATCTGGTTTTCAAATATTGCATCTATCATTCTTTGGTAAGTAGCTCCTTCATTCTTTAAACTGAAAGGCATTCTTATTGTAGAGTCCAAAAAATAGACCCAACATTCGATTAACACTGACAACACATATAGAAGGTAACCATGCTCTACCTGTCTTCACAAATCTCGTTTATATGATAGCCAAGAGCTCAGAATTAGCTTGTGTCCCTCCTCGAATCATACAAGAAGAAAGAGTCCGGAGGTTTTCCGGCGAACCCCCTCCGACGATCAAGTCAGAATGAGAAGGAGTGAGGAAATGAGAGAGAGTGCGTGAGTAATATGGTGTGTTGAGTGTTTCAGTAAAAGTAGCAGAACCTTCCCGTAAAATGTGAATGAGGTTGGTATTTATAGGAGAAATGACTAGCTTGGAGAATAAGCTATATTCCCAGCTGTCAGTACTTACTCCAATGCCACATGGTTGGATGTGATTGTATGTGGTGTCAGGCTGGCTGGAAAGGACACGGGAGACCTGATCGGGTCTCAGGTCCAGGTCTTAGGTCCAGGTCTCAGGTCTCAGGTCTCAGGTTTCAAGTCTCGGTTCGAGTATCGAGACCTGATAATTTTGTGCCACATTATCTACCCCCCTACTCTGACTGATTCTTCAAGAAGAAAGTTGGAGTAGTTGTTTCTAATTCATGGAATCGCACTTCATTTATTCTTTACTTCAAATCTTGCTTGAACCATTTACAAACTATGAGTCCTGATTTCTAAGACTCGTATCGTTCGGCTTATGTTCAAAGCTGTTTTACTAAGCACGTGCTTGAGCTTACTTTATTCACCTTACCTTAAAGTTCATCTCTCAAATTACTCGCTTAAGCTTACTTCATTCAGCATGTTCGACAGCATGACGAAAACTATTGCTCAATTCCAAAGTTTAGTTTTGCTAAATCTTATCCTTCAGATTCTGGACTCAGGTCTCCTCACGACCTTAACTTAGATTCAGAGTTCAGCTTCTCGCTGAACCTTAGTTCATCGGAATTTAACTCAAGCTATCTCTAAATTTCAGCTCTTGCTAATACCTAAACTTCACTTTTACGGATCAGCCTTTTATGAGTCTTGCTTCTAAATTTCATGGTACTCCGTCACGATTAGGCTCACTTCTATAGGCTTAGGCCAAGTTGATGCTCGTGTTAACTAATGTTGTAGCTTAGGCTAATGGCTCGGTATGCAGCCACTCCTTATCTTGTAGAGGTTCATTTTATCATCAATTTTCACCAAAGCTTATCTCTTAGGCATGGAACTCAAGTTTGAGTTCATCCCACGTTCAACTTACTTACCCTCAATATTCAGAGTTCAGCTCCCTTTCTGAAATGAGAACTCACACTCTCGCCGATTTCTTTCAAAATTTAGCTCTTGCTGATAGTTTACATCAATACTTTGAGTGCAGCTCGTGCTGAAACTTACCTCTGAGAACTCAGGATCCTACCGAGTTCTCTCAAAGTTTAACTCTTGCTGACACATAATTTGACTATTCAGACTTCACCTCGTGCTGAAATTCACTTCTTTGACTGAGAGCTCAGGCGTCTGCCGAGTTTTCTTCAAAGTTCAGCTCCTGCTGATATTAGATTTTAGTATTTAGAGTTCAACTCTTGTTGAAGCTAACTTCTTAGGCTAAGAGTTCAGCTCCTCCTTAGCTCATTCAAAGTTTAGCTCGCGCTGGAGCTTGACTATAATAATTAGAGTATAGCTCTCGCTGGAGCTGACTTCTTAGGTTGAGAGCTCAGCTCTTACCTAGTTCATTCAAAGTTTAGCTCACACTAGAGCTTCTTCCATGGTCAGGAGCTTGGGCTTTTTCCGGTATCTCTCGAAGTTCAGCTCATGCTAATACTTTGATTTTGTTACTCAGAGCTTGGCTCGAGCTGGAGCTCGTATCTCAAATTGATAGCTAAGGTGCCCGCTGAGATCTTTCGAATCTCAGCTCACATTGGAGCTAGATTCATAGGCTAAGGGTTCAGGTTCATACCTAGTTTATTCCAAGTTCAACTCACGCTGGAGCTTTTTCTATGGGCTGAGAACTCAGGCTCTTGCTGAGTTCTCTCAAAGTTTAACTCATGCCAAAGTTTCATTTCAATTTCTAAATTTAGGTCTCTTCTTGATCATTTTTCACCTGGAGTTTGGCTCACACTACGCCCTAATTCATCAACTTTATACTAAGTTGATGTTGAAGCTCTTCTTTCGATTTCTAGATTCAGGTCTCTTTTTGACCTTAATCGAAAATCCACAATTTAGCTCTCGTTGAACCTTCATTCAACTTTAAGCTCAACTCATTTTGAAAATCATCTTTTTAATTCTAAATGTAGGTCTCTTAATTCTCGACCTTATTCTCAAATCCACAATTCAGCTCCCACTAAATCTTTTTCATTTAATTCTCATGATAAAGCTCACTTAAATTTCAGCTAGTGTAATGGTTAATATGAGAGTAGTTACTTTTGAGTTTCACTCTCTATGAACAATATGTCATTCATTCTCTAAACTTGTCTTTATGAAATTCATCTTTAAAATTTTTCAATTCAGACTAGGACTTTATATCTCAATCGACGAATATTGGCTCTTGTAAAAATTCATTTTGGCTATGCTTGAGTTAGCTTTTACTGAAGCTTATCCCTCATATTTTCACTTCTTATTTAATTTTTACTTCTTTAGTAGCTCAATTAATGCTGAAGCTTATCATTGAATTCCGAATTGAGGTCTCATCTTGACTTTATTCCACGTTCACAATTTAATTCTCATTGATTCTCATTTCATCCAATATTTAGCTCAGCTACTATTGCAGCTCACCTTTCAAATTCTGGATTCAAGTTGCTTTAGAACTTTAATTTAAATTTCAAATTCAGCTCTCGCTGGATTTTACTTCACTCGATTTTTACCTCAGTTCATTTTACAAATTCTATATTCAGGTCTCTTCGTGACCTTAATCCAAACTCAGGTCGAGCTCTCGCTGAATATTATTTCAAACCTCAGCTAATACTGAAGTTCTTCTTACAAATTATGGATTCAGGTCTCGATCTGACCTTTATCCATATTGAGGATTCACCTCTTGCTGAAGTTAATTTCTCAAGCTGAGGACTCAAGCTTCTGTTGAGTTCTCGTGAGGTTCATCTCTAGCAGCAAGGTACTTACTTGTATCTGCGCACGCTATACTTTTTTTCTTACCATGATTCTAAATTTGATAGTAGTTATTTTTCAAAAAAATTTATTTTCATGAGGTAGTTTGGACACCCCATAGGGGTGTAGGGTACACCCCTACTCCCCCCTACTCCTAGTGACTGGAGCTCCCTCTCTTATCATTCGGAGTAAAATTAGTTTCACATATATTCATGACACAACCGTCGTTTAAGCTGCGATAAAATACAATTTGTATTTCACTCCTATGCCTACCCCTAGGAACAGCTAGTTGGCAAGTACAGGGTCGATCCCACAGGGAGTTGCTCGCAATAATCTCTGGTTAGGTCACAAAAAGGTTGTGTTGAGTATCTATCTACTATGGCCTTGGGTAACTGTCACTATCACCTTTGGCAAACTGCTGAAAGTAAATAACTGTAACTTGACAAGCAAAAAGATTAGTAATAAAAACAATCCAGATTTAGGTTTCGAATCAATGAATATAACTTTATCTCGATCATCGGTTCAAAGATATTTGTTGCACATGTATGTTAGTGGTTATAGGCTAAAACTATGCAGGGTCCCCACTGTCATATCACCACGTACGCTACATAGTCCGCCCAGCTCTATCCTTACGTTTAGGTCTTGATAGGCATACCTTAGCGAATCCTCTTGCTTGCCCAAAAGTCCACAGGTATTCCACATTTATAAGGCACATGTTGGTCAAGCAGCATTTGGTTCTCGATGGGCTCACTCCGGCAACGGGTGAGATACGAGGACCTCTCTTCCAGCTTTCTCCAGCATTGACACATCTTTGCAGGTCTAGGCCAAGACTACAACCCGCTCTTGCCGCTCTCGAGGAACGTAAGGCAATTGCGACCAGCACTTGATAACCCTCCTGCGATGTAGGAATCCGTATGTGCCCAGGGCTCGTTGGCCTTCCGAGTTACCTGTGACCACCGAACTTCTTTGTAATCGTTGCCCAATGCGTCGGGAACACACTTATGCAACTATCAAGAACACTTAGACCCCACGAGATTTACAAGTTATACATTATATCATCTATCATAAACCTAGATTTAAAGGCTTAGCTAGACATAAAGTAAATAACGAAAGCAAAAGAGATATAGAAAAACATACTTGAATTAATAACGATAAGCAAAAGAAGTTCTCCCTATTGGGACTTAACAATAAACGTAAACTGTATCTAAGAATAAAAGCATAAATTGTTTGCTGCGGAATACTAAAGAGATAAAAGCTGAAAAAAAATGTATGTTGCGCCTCGCATGCATGCATGTATTTATAGAGTACAAAAACTAGGGCAAACCCACAAACGGGCCTTCTAGAGAACGGGCCGGCTGCTTCCATGTAAAGCTCGATGGATAAGGTTGGAAAGATCTCCTTCCTTATCGCCAAAATAGTGTTGCTACTGTAGTAGGAAACTTTGATCGCAATCTTATACCGCAAGGAATTTGTTTCCTTATAGGACTCTAACAACTGCATCTTCACGCACCAGCACCGTTGCCCAAGCTCTGCACTCTGCCTTCCTCAGTCTCTCTGCCATCTCTTGCCCACGGTAGTCTACACCTTGCCTTCTAGGGTGAAACACGCAAACATCTATATTGACCATACCACTGAAAGTGGAGCAGCTCTTCATCTTGATTTGGACTTATGCCCTCGGTAGCTTGAGCCACGAGCACGACTACTATGGTCATTGCCTCGTATCGCCAGTTCCTTCTCTTTTTGCATATTTTAACTCCAGTCTTGCCCAATACCTGCCTTTCCTTGCCCTGCCAACTCAAGTGTCCTCCCAGACACAAAACAGACACAAAAGACACTAAAACAGACTCGATCTAGACCTAAAACACACACGACAAGAGCAAAAAATATGAGCTCATCATACCAACACACTTAAAGTCATGCCTGTCCTCAAGCATGGTGTATGGCTTGCCCAAACAAAAGGAAAACAGAAAAGACTCACAAACTAGACTCAAAACACAAATAGAGGTTAGCACATCAAAGAATAAAGAGATAAGATAGAGCATAATCCAGTTCGCATACGACTCAAGAAAATAATCCAATCCAAGCAAATCATCAAATAGGTCAAAAATGAACAAGTGAGCATTTTCAAGGATGTTCCTCACCAACACTCTCACTCTTGTGTATGGGGTAGTGTTTACGCTCAAGATATGCCATTCTTAACCACACCATAGGCTTGCCTGCCTGCTATTCTCTCCACCTCTTAGACTAGGTTCGAAGCACTTATCATTAGGTTTTTTATTTGGTTGTAACTTGGCATTGGCAAGGGTAGGAAGTATTTGGAACTAGGCTTGAGTCATTCGGACTTAGGTTGGCCAAGCGTAGCGGCCAACCTTAGCTTCTTTTCCTTCGCCATTTCTTCTTGCGGACCTTAGCACAACTTATTTAGGACTCCCTTTTTTTTCTCTTTTTCTTTTTCTTTCTCTTTTTTATTTTTTTTATTTTCTTTTTCTAAGTCCTTTATTCACTAGCCCTTACATTTTTCTCAAAGGCTCAACTGATTTTTTTTTTCTCCCTTCATCTTATGCACCTAAATCCTTATTGACCGGGTAGGATATAGTGTATAGGCTGCATATATCTGATCAAAGAAATTATAAAAGGTCAAAGGGGTTTAACAAGGGGAATTCAGTTGGACAGGCTTTTTGGCTTCGTTGGGCTCACAAAAGAAAGAACATGCCTAATTCATCTAAGTTCTTCTAGCCTAAGTCAATGAGGTCTCGAGAAGTAAACAGACAAGTTCTAGGTAGCATTCAAATAAGCACATCATAAATCACACAAGAAAGAAACTGCTTGGTCATAATCATGCAGTGTAAAGCTCAAATCCTCACAACGACATGCTCACAAGTTCGTTCGTCATCCCTATCTACATACGATCATGCTTGGACATAGAATATACATATGCTCTCCTCATATAACTCAGAATCAAACCATGCTCAAACGTTATCCAATCATCCTGAACATGCTTGACCTCTAAAACGCACACAAAAGACGCTCTTTCCACCCACACACTTTACTTGGGCAAAGTCGGTGAAAGGCACATACTGACTCTAAACAAAAACTCACAAAAACCAGACGCTCTACCCCTCTTACCCACACACTTTGCCTATGGCAAAGCGAGTGAAAATTAAGGTAGATCACACAAACTCAGACTCTAAACAAAACTTTTAAAAACATTTAGACTCAAAACAAAATACGAAAAATACAAAATAAAACACGAAAATAAAAAAAACCTAAACTACTAAAACTGGGAGGACAAAATCATTGGGCAGGGGTAGGACCTGACCTGGTCGGGTCATTCTTCAAGGCACTCATGATATCGGCAAGGGCTTGCTTGTTCTCCAATCCAAGTTGCTCCAGTCTGGCATTGCTCTCCTCCAGCTTGGTCAAGCGCTCCATCACCGGTGCTGCGTCTTGGGCAGGCATCGGCGGGGTACTGGGCGCGTCACCTCCAACTGCCTGAGGTGTAGTATCAGCAACTTGGGCAGACTCATCGGGTGGAATCACAAATACCAGCGTTCCTTTATCATCTCTTCCACATACGCCCATGGCAGTCAAGCAAGCGAGGTCCAGGCGCTCCTCTTGCATTGGCTGTAGCTGCGTATTGGCTGGGTCAAATCCGTGCATCTCCTTGGCATAGCGAGTCACCAGGTGGGCAAGGGAGAACCTCTGATTGCAGGAGTTCATGATATCCTTGAAATGGTGCATAGCAAAAGCCCCAAAGTTGAGCCTCTGCTTGTGCACCATGCTTAACAGTATGAAAATCTCCTGCCGCGTGACTGAGTTGCTGCTATCCTTCTTCCCGAAGAAGTTGTAGGCCAGGATTCGGTGACACACCCTCAAAGCATCATCCTTCATCATATGCCCCTTTGCCGTGCCAGCCTTGAAGAAGGGGTCATCACTGAACTCCGCCCATTTCCTTGCCCACTCATCAGCATCAAATTGAGGAATGTACCTCAATGCTCCCTTGTACTCCTCTCTCCTGATCGAGCGAAAATCCTCCATGCCCAAGGCCTGGCTCAAATCATTCACGGACAACTCCTCGCTTTGCCCCATGAATCTAAACTGCATGCACTTCATGTTGTGACCTCCCACCGTAGGACTCTTCACCTGCAAACACTGGTAAAACTCATAAACCAACTCCGGGTACACTCTCTCTTGCCACTCTAAGAACTTCTCCCATCCAATCGCCGTGAAATACCCCAGTACTTCTTCCCAAACCCCCAACTCCTCCAATGCGATTCGATCTACCAACTTGGGGACAATGATTCCCCTCTTCGGCATCTTCCCTACTCCACGGTTCGAGGCTCTGCCCGGCACTAAGATGCGCTGCTTGGGTGGTGCAGTTGCCACCTCTTTGCCCTGGGCAACAGATCCTACCCCCTAAGCCTTCTTGGTTGGGGGCTCCTCCGACTCCTCTTTCACTTGATGTTCCTCCTCCGTAGCCTCTGAATCATGCTGTTCTTTCATAACCGCATCTTCTTTGCCGTCTCCGATGAGCACAATCTCTTCCTGCTCCAGCGCCTTGCCAAACGATGCGTCCGCCTCAGACGCGGCAGTTTCTTCTTCATTGAGCGACGGAGCAGGCATGTCCGTGAGCATCCGTGCGACATCATCTTTTTCCTCCATGTGCGATCCAGACATCGATGATGGCTTGGTTGGAGGTTTTCGAGAAGCTTTGGTGGGAGTGGTAGTGTTTGAAGTAGCTTTGGGTGACTTGGGGTTTTTAGCCGATTTTAAAGCCTTGCTGCTGGGGGTGTCGAAGAGTTCCAATTTGAATTTAGAAGATGAATGAAAATTGTGTGAGAGAGATATAGTAATAGGCTAAAAAATAGGGTATAGGCGTGTGAGTTGGCAGTTGCAGCAACTGCCAACGGATGGGACGTGCTGACGTCAGCCATATTCTCCTGTTTTTCTTGCCTTGCATTCACCGGGCTCAGACTCTCCTCGACCAATACGAACTCTTCGCTTGCCTAACTTCTCTACATACGGCTACACACATAAACACAAAACGCACTTCCAAAACAAAAACTCCTATCCTATGATTAGAAAATTAAAATAAATTACTGAAAAGAAAATACGTAAAGGGAAAAATTGAAAATAAAAACTCACTAGGTTGCCTCCTAGCCAGCGCCTTAGTTTACGTCGTGGGCACGACGCAGTTTTTCTTGCCCCTAGATAGGCATCATCACATGGACTTCCTCCTTGTCCACCTCTTTATCCTTTTTGTCTCCATAGAAAAGCTTCAACCTCTGACCATTGACCCTAAAATGTTTAGAGCTCTTTGGGCAATAAATCTCCACAGACCCATTAGGAAATTGGGTCACCACTTCATATGGTCCAGTCCATTTCGTTTTCAGCTTGCCCTTCATAAACTTGAACCTTGACTGATACAGCAGAACTGCTTGCCCAGGCTCAAACTTCTTTGCCTTGATCAACTGGTCATGAGCCTTCTTCAGCCTTGTCTTGTACAAAGTGGTATTATCATAAGCCTCAATTCGAATCTCCTCTGACTCTTGCAACTGCAACTTCCTTTCCTTAGCAATATCATTCCAATCGTAATTGAACTTCCTCAGTGCCCAATATGATTTATGCTCTAACTCCACAGGCAAGTGACATGGTTTCCCAAACACCAACCGGTATGGTGACATGCCCAACGGTGTCTTGAAAGCTGTAAGGTACGCCCAAAGTGCATCGTCCAAGTGCAAACTCCAAATCTTTCCATTTTGCCCAATTGCCTTCCTCAATATGGTCTTGATGATCCTATTTGTCAGCTCTGCTTGCCCATTAGCTTGCGGATGGTAGGCAGTGGTAACTCGATGATGGACTCCATACTTTTTGAACAAGTTGTCAATGGTGGCATTGCAAAAATGTGTCCCTTGATCACTTATAATCGCCCTTGGAACCCCATATCGATTGAAAATATTCCCCTTAAGAAAAGTAGCAACCACTCGGGCATCATTCGTTGGTGTAGCCTTCGCCTCTACACACTTTGACACGTAATAAACTGCCAAGATGATATACTGATTCCCGCTTGAGTTGGGCAAAGGTCCCATAAAGTCCATCCCCACATGTCAAAGATCTCCACCAGCATGATTGGAGTCATGGGCATCTCATCCCTCCTAGTTGCATTCCCTTCTTGTTGACACTTGAAACAATTCTTGCACCATTCGTAAGCATCTCTTTCGTGGGCCAAAAGAATCCACAATCAAAAATCTTCCTTGCTGTTCTCCGGTGCCCAAAGTGACCTCCACACTCCCTGTTGTGGCAATGCTTCAAGATACTCTTGGTTTCCCAATTGGGCACGCACCTCCTTAATCCTTGGTCAGCACACTTCTTCCATAAGTAAGGATCATTGCAAACGTAGTGTTGACTCTCCTTGAGAATTTTCTGCCTTTGATAGTGTGAAAGATCGTTTGGAACTTCTCCCGTACTTTTGAAGTTGGAAATGTCGGCGTACCAAGGTTCTCCATGAAATTGAGCTTCCGTCATGTATAGATGTTCGTCAGGGAAAGTTTCCGTAATGGGCATGGAATCTTCTTCTCTGACTATCCTGCTCAAGTGATCCGCTACCAAATTCTGAGCTCCACTTTTATCTTTGATCTCCACATCGAACTTTTGCAAGAGCAAAATCCAACGTATAAGCCTTGGCTTCGACTCCTTCTTATTCATAAGGTATCTCAGCGCTGCATGGTCAGTGTAAACAATTGTCTTGCCTCCGAGTAGATAAGACCTGAGTTTTTCAAAGGCAAACACAACCGCCAAAAGCTCTTTCTCCGTGGTGGTATAATTGATTTGAGCTACATTAAGAGTTTTAGAGGCATAATAAATAACATGGCTTTCTTTACCTCTCCTTCGACCAAGCACTGCTCCCACGGCATACCCACTTGCATCGCACATCAACTCGAATGGCATACCCCAATCAGGGGGCTGTATCACAGGTGCCGTGACCAAGTATTCCTTCAACACGTCAAACGCCCTTTGACAATCTGCATTGAAATCCCACTCTACTTCATTCTGGAGCAATCTCGTCATTGGTTGGGCAATCTTAGCAAAATCCTTCACGGATCTTCTATAGAATCCGGCATGTCCCAAAAATCCTCTCAATTGCTTGACATTGGTTGGATAAGGCAGCTTGGAGATTACATCAATCTTCACCTTGTCAACCTGTATCCCTCTTTCTGAAATCACGTGCCCAAGCACGATGCCTTCTCGTACCATAAAGTGACACTTTTCATAGTTCAACACCAAGCTCTTTTCCACGCATCTGCTCAACACCAACTCTAAATGCCCAAGACAAGCCTCAAATGACTTCCCATAGACGGTGAAATCATCCATGAAAACCTCGATGCAATTTTCCAATAAGTCTGAAAATATACTCATCATACACCTTTGGAACGTGCCCGGGGCGTTGCATAAACCAAATGGCATGCGGCGATACGCAAACGTCCTGAATGGGCAAGTAAAAGTTGTCTTGTCCTGGTCCTCTTGGGCAACCCATTTCTGCATATATCCAGAGTATCCATCCAAGAAGCAAAAGTACTTGTTCCCTGCCAACCTTTCCAGCATCTCGTCAATGAACGGTAAAGAAAAGTGATCATTCCTCGTTGCCTTGTTAAGCTTCCTGTAGTCAATACACATCCGCCAACCAGTTTGGAGCCTTGTAGGCATAAGCTCATTCTTCTCGTTCTTGATCACTTGTATTGCTGACTTTTTGGGCACCATGTGTACCGGACTTACCCATTTGCTATCTGGAATTGAGTAGATAATGCCCAAGTCTAGCAGCTTGAGTAACTCCTTCATAACCACTTCCTTCATGGCTGGGTTTAACTTCCGTTGTGGATCTCTAGTTGGTTCAGCATCATCTTCCATCAAGATATGGTGAGTGCAAAGAGATGGACTAATGCCTTTGATGTCGGCAAGGGTCCAACCAATTGCATCTTTGTAGCGCATAAGGACATCTCGAACTCCATCTTCTTCTTTCTTGTTCAACTCTGAACTTATAATCACTGGCAGTGTATCATTCTCTCCCAAAAAAATGTACTTTAAATGAGCGGGGAGAGATTTGAGTTCCAACTTAGGTGCTCGAACA
Source organism: Schizonepeta tenuifolia (assembly GCA_029490685.1). NCBI lineage: Eukaryota > Viridiplantae > Streptophyta > Magnoliopsida > Lamiales > Lamiaceae > Schizonepeta > Schizonepeta tenuifolia. Next base: position 108,363,449 of record CM055956.1, read on the forward strand.
AGTAAAGGCACCAATCTGTCTTCATCTCTGATCTTGGGCAAGGCATATGGTGACAGTCGGGGTCCATCTACTCCTTCTGCTCCTAAGTACTCTAAAGCTCGACTAACCTGGTAAGAATTATCCGGGCTTTCTTCAACTCCTCCTTGGATGACCGTGTCCAAGGGATCTTGACTTCCAAGAAGAAGGACTGCCTCTTCTATAGCTTGATCAACATGGTCAATATACTCGACCATCTCCGTGTCTTGGGGGTGTTCCATTGCCTTATATAGATTGAAAGTAACTGACTCCCAATCAAATTCACATGTTAGCTGCCCTGAGTTGCAATCAATTCTAGTCTTGGCAATCTTCATGAATGGCCTCCCCAATGGCATAACTGGTGCTTTAGCTCCTGTCTTGCCCAAGTTGAGGACATAGAAATCTGCTGGGAAAATTAAGTCCTGCACCTTGACAAGCACATCTTCAAGTATGCCCTCATGGTACACATTAGATCTATCCGCCAATTGAATAACCACTCTGGTAGACTTGAGTGGTCCCATAACATCTTCATCGTACATGGCCAATGGCATCACATTGATTGACGCCCCCAGGTCAAGCATGGCACGCTCAATCTTCATATCTCCTATTACGCAGGGAATGGCAAACATCCCTGGATCTCCGCACTTCTTGGGCAAGTTTTGCTTCAGAACTGCTGAAACACTTTCTCCCAAGAGAACTTTAGCTTCGTCCGCACTTTTCACCTTCTTTGAGCAAAGCTCCTTCAGAAATCTGGCACACTTGGGCATGTTGCGAAGTGCTACGAGGAGGGGCAGGTTGATCTCCACCTTTTGGAAAATCTTGAACATCTCGGACAACTCTTCATCCTTCTTGTTTCTTCTCAACCTGGTAGGAAAAGGAGCACGAACAACAGGGTTAGGCTTGACATAAACAGATTTTGGAACTTCTACTTCTTCTTTCTTCTCCTCATCTACTTCCTTATCTTTGCCCTTTACTTCTCTTTCTTCTTCCTTGGGCAGCACAGTATCGGCACCAGGCATCTGATCTCTATCGGGCAACGTCTTTCCTCTTCTTAGCGTGACTGCATTGACTTGGGCCTGAGGAGGCATTTCAGGTTGGGCAGGTAGCTCTCCTTATCTCTTCTCGAATCTGGTCATAGCATTGACCAAGTTAGTCAGTTGGTTGGTCATGCTTTGAATGGCTCCCCTTGTCTCCGTCCTAAACTTCTCAAGCTCCTGCTGCACTCTGATATTATCCTTGGCCAAGGAAGTCACTTGGTCCGTTAGGCTTGGGTTATTCTGATCTATAGGAGGATACTGCTGCTGTTGTTGTGGTTGTGCCTGTTGCTGTTGCCCAAACCCTTGGTAGTTGTTGTTTCCATACCTTAGGGTTTCATGATTCCTCTATCCTGGGTTGTAGAATTGCGAGTTCGGATCATATGGCCTCCCTTGGTTATTATTGTTGTATCCAATTGCATTGACCTCTTTCTCCAAGCTTGGGCATTGATCCGTTGCATGCGAGATTGCCATACAAATTCCACAAGCTCTCACCGCCTTCTTATTGTTGCCTGATAAAACGGTTACCAGGGCATCCATCTTGTTAAACATCTGGTCAAGCTTATCCTCCATTCCAGTTGAAGTCGGTGGTGCTTTGGCTGCAGTTGTTGATAGCTTGGGCAATTCTCTCCCGTCATCCCTTAGCTCCTCTGCCATCTCAGCAATCATCTTGAACACGACACTTGGCTGCTTTCTCACAACTAACCCTCCACAAGCTGCGTTGACCAATACCCTTTCACTCGTTCTTAGTCCAACCACAAAACATTGGATCAAGTCATGATCCGCAATTTGATGGTGTGGGCACTTTGCCAGCATCTGCTTGAATCTGTGGAAGTACGAGTAAAAATCTTCTCGAATGCCCATCTTTGTGATACCCCGAGCTTTTGTAGCTTTTGAGAGCGTTATAACTAACCGAGTAAGTTAAAAGGTGTGAAATTTCGGAATAAAAATTTTCTTTTCTAAATGAAGAACAATGAGTAATCGTTTAGAATGCTTTATGCGTTTTGTGTGAATTTATCTGTTTAACTTCTTGAAATGATGATGTGATGTATTGTTAAGTTTGTTTATATGAAAATGAGTATGAGATTAATTTCTAGAAAAACCCCGAAGAATTTGTTTAATTGAAGAAGAATAATGTTGATCGCCGAGAAAATTCTATGCGCCGAAGAATTTAGAATAGAATAGAATTAAGACCTTTGAACCTAGAATTTCTTCTAAGGTCATTGAGATAGGATAAGAGCTTATCCGAGAATAAATTTGAGAAGAGTAACGAGGCATTAATATTTAAAGGATTAATAACAGATTAATAAGCCGACTAAATTCTTTTAAGTTTTAAAAGACTAAAATGATCGGAACCGTTAATCTTTTAATTGAAACGTAAAATAGGATTGAGATGCTTTAGTGTCGGAAATGAGACGAAGAGGGATTAGACCCGTTTATAGCATAAATGATTTAATACGAATCGTTCTATCCGGAAAACCTTTACGACCAGGTAATTAACACCCGTAACGACACGACGAGGACAAGTGTCATCACATCTCTTTCCCTCTCATGCCACCTCACCATCTCTCTCCCATCTTTCTCCAATTTTCAATGCTAATTGTGATGATTATTTCTTCTCCACAATCTTACCAAAAGATTACATGCAAAGCACATCACATCAACTATCAATCACTTAAAACATTTCCAACTTCCAATGCTAATTGTCATCATACTTTATTCCTTATGTTGGAATTCAAATTCATGCACCTTATTCAAAGAAAGAAGAGTTCATTCATCCACACTACCTCTCTCTCTCTTTCGAACTCTCTCTCTCTCAAGCAAAGAAGAAAAACAAAACACTCTCCCTCCCTATTCTCTCCCTCACTCCCGGCATTAACACACACACACACATACATTTTGGTTTTCTTCCATGCAACCTTGAATTCAAGCTTATCATCCATGGAAATGAAGTGAAGAACATCATCCTCCATCTAGTTCATTCATATCTCCAAGAAAAGGTAATAATCCTTCAAGTTTTTGAATTGAAATTCAATAATCATCCTCCAATTTTCTTCATTTTTGGCTCTTAAGCCCTAAAGAGATGGATGATTAATCATTTTGTTATTCTTTTCTTTGAGGATTCAAGAAGAGTTCTTCCTTTCATTCAAGCTCAAGCTTTGGAGCTCAATCCCCCATCTTTCGATCCCAAGAAGCCAAGAGAAGAGATTCGATTTTAAATTAATGTATGATTATCCATTTGATTAATTGTATATATGTATATCTCTAAGTCCTAAAAGAAAGAAAACATGCATGCATGGTATTTATTTTATGTTTAGGCAAACTTAGGTTGTTAATGTGAAGATCGAGTGAGAAGAAATCGTTAGGAGAATCGAACACTAGATTTTAATCGGTGAATTAAGAGAAGAAAAAGAATTTAAATCCCTAAAAATTGATGAAAACCGAAATTAATAGAGAAAATAGGAAAATATGAATCCTTTGAGTTATTGATATTTTGATGCTTGATTTGTGATTTTTATCATGTTGAGAATGGAATTATATGCATGAAAAATTGAGAAATAAATTGCCCTAAAATGTGCATAAATGCCGTGGGTTTTAGGAGAAAAAGAAGGATTTATTTTGTTGATTTTGTTGATGATTTGAGTGATGTTTTGATAATGAAATTGTTATGTGAGATGTTGATGTAATCATACATGTTGTTAAGTTTAAGAAAATGGAATTGCATGTTGAGTTTTTGAAGAAAATAATTTGTGATAATATAGAAAATTTAATATTTTGATGTTATAATATATGCTAAAATGTTAGTTGAAATCGTAGATGAAAAGAGAATTTTTGGTAAAAAGAAATGTGAAGTTTAAAAGCTTTTAAAATATTAAGAATTGAAGAATTCATAAAAAGATATTTCAAATAAATGTTCTTGTAATAAAACTTGAAGATTTGAATTTTTAATAAATTAAATCAAAAAGAAATTTTATAACTTAACTAATAAAATAAACTAGTTTTTATAAAAATGTTTATTGAATTTTAAAGAAAATTGCCAAGTAAGAAAGTGGTTTTAAGTTAAAAACAAATAAGAAAGATTTATTAAATAAGTAATCAAGAATTGAGAAAATCGAGTTAAAAAGAATTAATTAATAAGAAGTAAAAAGAAGTTTTAATCGAATGAAGAAAAGATGCTAGACGAGTTAAGTTAAATACTCGTATAATCAAGACAATAATAGTAGCATAAGATGTCGAGTAATGGTTTTAAAAGAAATCAATTAAAGTAAATTAATTGAGTAAGTTATTTTCAAACCATGCGAATTAAAAATAAACTGAGAAAAATTATCGAGTTAATAATTAGAAAAATAATAATTGAGTTAAGAAATGAGAATCGAATTAGAAATGGAAAGGAAATTCCAATTTCATAAGAGTTAATAATAAATTAAGAGAAATTTTATTAAATGAATAAAGAGTTTATACAATGCTTCATAAGATAACGAACTTGGAAAAAGCGTTGTTATAAGCCGAGAAAAGATAATTGATATCATTTGAGTTTTTATAAAAAGAAATGCATCATCAAACTAAGTTCTATTGTACAAGTGAATAAATGTTAATGTGTCTTGAAATGTGTTTGATTTATTTAGATTTATTATGTAATTAAATAAATGTTTAAGTGCATGATATTAATTGTGACGTAAAGAATTACTAAACTATTTGTATGCAAAATGATTGAGCTATTGATTGTTAAATCGAGAATTGATTAAAGTCTTTGAAAGAAAACTCGAGTCATGGAATGTAGATAGACGACGTTTCATAATTAAAGCGAGAAGTATAAGACGTTGGTTAGTAATGTTATCCAATCATCAAGTAGAGTTAACGGTTTAAAGACGAGAACATGAGATCCTTTAGAAAGGTTAAAGCGAAGAGAAAAACGACTCAAGTAGAAGTCCTTCAGTTGAGTCCAACACCTTTTTGTCCGTCTTTACGTATCTTAATTACTTCAACCGAGTAAAAAGACTCAGTTGGAATCTCACAGCTGAGTAAGCAACCTCAGCTGGAAGAGTGGTGCTGTGCGGAATGTGGTGGAAATTAACAACTCGTAAAACAACTCACGCTTTTGTGCAAGGTCGGTCAAAAACCAAGACTGTTGATAATGCTAAGATCAGTTTGTATGCTGGTTAGAAGGTCAGATGAATATGCAAGAAATAAACAAAATAAACACTAGCACACAGAGATTTACGTGGTTCGGAGAAACTTCCTACGTCCACGGGGAGTTGTGAGTCCACACAACTCTGTAAAAGTTCTTCTGGACAAACCACTCAGCTTACGAGGGCTGAGCAACCGTTAAGGATAAGTTTGCGGGTACTTATCAACCTTACAGTTTAGTTTTCGGGTACTAAACAACCTATTTACTCAGTTGCAGGAAGAGTAGGATCCTGAACCTTTTCAGGTGAAAGAAAATGGGGTTCCAACTAAAAGCTCGAACACGAAGTGAGCTATGATCTAACACTCTACGAACTCTCACTAAGTGATGTTCTCAAGGTTCGATCTAAAGACACAAAAACTAACTAACTCTAGAACTCTCAACAAGTGATGTTCTAAGAGATTAAATTCAGTTCAGCTCATGAAGAATATTGCTCTTTCTTTAGCTCTTTGGTTTCTTCTCGCGTGTGTGTCTTCTTTTTTTTTCGAATGAATGAAGGCCTCTATTTATAGGGGAGAGTATCAACTAGCCGTTGGATGAGCTGTTGATCTCTGTTCTTTGAAAGCGATGGCTTGTCTCTCATCTCTGCAGACTTTCCCGATATGGCATCTGTGCTCTTCTACTTTTCATCTGAGATAGCCTTGTGTTGGGCCAAATGGGGTAATGACTGAACGGTCAAACCCTCACGTGACTTCCTTTTTGAAATTCAAATCTTAACAACAGACTTCCAACAAGGAGTGGTCGGTTAAGACTTTCGATCTTCAACTAACTTGTTCTTCAGCCGATGTTCTATCTAACAACTAACAGTTGAACTCTCAGCTGACTTCATCTTCAAGCTGTTGATCTTCTCGGTTGAGTTCTACAACTGATGTTCTGAAACTGAACACTCAGTTGTCTTCCTTGTATTTGATCAATTAGGTTCGAACGCTCAGATGGCTTCCTTTCATCTGATGTTCTCTTCCCCCATACTGCTTTTCATCCGATGAACACTCAGTTGTTTTTCTTACAACTGATATTCTATCTCTCGAATGTGACTTCCCCTTTTTGGATACTTGACTATTGATCTGAACTTCAAACGTAACTTCCTCCTTCTTGATTCTCATCTGACGAACGTTCAGGTGATGTTCTTATGTCTTCCCCCTTTTTGCATTCTGATGAAGTGAACGCTCAGTTGTCTTTTTTACAACTGATGTTCTATCCGAGTGAAGCCTTGTTGCCATCTTCAGCTGGAGACCTGAAAAGATAAAATCTTGACAATGCTCAAACAGCGAGCCTAACTACTTATATTAGGTTCTGGCAACATCTACTCGGTTGGGGTCAGTTGGTTTTGGAATTCATCAAAACTCTTACTAACAAATTTCCCAACAGTCGAACTGTGAAGGATCGAGCCGGACGGATCATTAAGCAAGGACAAATAGCCCTTAAAATCGCCTAGCTAAAATCTTCGGAAATCAGGTGGGCTTTTCTGAACCAAAACTGCCGATGAATATATATATATGCTAATGAGTATTGTTATGATTGATTTTAAATGCGATTGACTTGCTGTTTTTATTGAAGTTTGGTATGTGTTATCATCTGTTTATGTGAAGATGTTATTATCCTGTGAGAGGCAGGAAACCCACGTGTGGTATGTTCAATGTTGAGGTGACTGTGAGCCTTGCTTCGGTTGGACCGGTCACAGTGTTCGAGAAAGAGACCTACTTCTCGGCACAATAAGATTGTTGTGACAGATGATGCATACTATTATATGTTATGTTTGACTGCGCAGTCTGTTTAAAAAGAAAATGTTTTTAACATGCACAAGTAAAACTGTTTTAAATTGTTTAAGTACTTGTGATGTTCGGCAAGGCAAGTTCAATTGTTATAGCTTTAAAAAGCATCTTTATCCAAATGTTTTGGCATGTGTTCACTGAGTACGAAGTACTCAGCCCTGCGTGTGTTTCTAAACGTGCAGGTTGACTGGATGGCGATGGCATGGATACTTGGTGGTGTGGTGTGGTTCTTTTGGTTGAGTCGAGTCGAATATCAGACTGGCGTTTGTACGTCTTCATACGTGCAAATGTTGGGTTTTGCTGCTAGTTTCCGCTGCAACTCTTTTGAATTGATGTCTATTGATACTTATACTCTGATACTTATGTTTTTTATTCCGAGTGTTGTACTCGATGATTTTGAATACTTGTTGAATTCTTAACTTCTTAACTTGTGCTTCCGAGCGATGGGCTCGTTAACTTCAAACATTTTGTTGAATTTGGTTCTCTTGACTTGGTATATTTTCACACTCTCATTTTGTTGAAATCTTACTCCGTCAGCATGAATTTCTTATGTCTTTGAAAGCCTTATTCGATTGCATTGTTTTTCATTAATGTTTCCCTGAGCATGTTCCCTATGTTTGAGTTGACTGTTAGTTAATTAGGTTGTGTTGTTGTTCGTAAGTCGCACCTCGAGAGTCGGGGCGTGACAATCTTAATGCTTGTAATCATCTTCCTCATCTTCTGAATTCGGGTGGCTGAAAAGTATTTCTCCAAGAATTTCTGTTGCAACTCTTGCCAAGTGGTAACACATCCTGTGGGCAATGAATAAAGCCACTCCCTTGCGTTGTCTTGCAAATAGAATGGGAAGGCAATGAGTCTTACATATTCGCTCAGATTTCCAACAGTATGGATGGTTCCACAGGCCATCTCGAAATCTTGCAAGTGTCTTTGTGGATCTTCGCCTGGGTGATCGTTGAACTTGGGCAGGATCTGTATAAAATGGGACTTCAGCTCCCATGCACGCGTGGGCGTAGGCAAAGTTATGCCTGAAGGCCTCAGGTTCATGGTGTTAGGGAACACCATCTCCCTTAAGGTTTTCTCCTCCTCCACTGGGTTCTGCATTGACGCTTCGCTTCGATTATCTTCTTCTTCTTCTTCTTCTTCTTCTTCTTCTTCTTCTTCTTCTTCTTCTTCTTCTTCTTCTTCTTCTTCTTCTTCTTCTTCTTCTTCTTCTGCTTCGCTTGACAAGGACAGTTCTTCCTCATCAAAGAATTCCTCTGGAATTTCTTCTAATGTCTCTTCCGTCCTCCTCTTCTCTGCTCGAATCCTCCTCAAGGTCAGGTCGATGTTATCGTCGTACCACGTTCCTCCTCTCTTTCCTGTGAGGTTAGTTTCTTGCATAAAATCAGATTAAAGAAAATAACAAAATAGAAATTACCACTGTAATCAACTCCCCGGCAACAGCGCCAATTTTGATGCAGCCGTCGTTTAAGCTACGACAAAATACAATTTGTATTTCACTCCTATGCCTACCCCTAGGAACAGCTAGTTAGCAAGTACAGGGTCGATCCCACAGGGAGTTGCTCGCGATAATCTCTGGTTGGGTCACAAAAAGGTTGTGTTGAGTATCTATCTACTATGGCCTTGGGTAACTGTCACTATCACCTTTGGCAAACTGCTGAAAGTAAATAACTGTAACTTGACAAGCAAAAAGATCAGTAATAAAAACAATCCAGATTTAGGTTTCGAATCAATGAGTATAACTTTATCTCGATCATCGGTTCAAAGATATTTGTGCACATGTATGTTAGTGGTTATAGGCTAAAACTATGCAGGGTCCCCACTGTCACGTAGCCACGTATGCTACATAGTCCGCCCAGCTCCATCCTTATGTTTAGGTCTTGACAGGCATACCCTAGCCAATCCTCTTGCTTGCCCAAAAGTCCCCAGGCATTCCACCTTTATAAGGCGCATGTTGGTCAAGCAGCATTTGGTTCTAGATGGGCCCACTCCGGCAACGGGTGAGATACGAGGGCCTCTCTTCCGGCTTTCTCCAGCATTGACACATCTTTGCAGGTCTAGGCCAAGACTACAACCCGCTCTTGCCGCTCTCGAGGAACGTAAGGCAATTGCGACCAGCACTTGATAACCCTCCTGCGATGTAGGAATCCGTATGTGCCTAGGGCTCGTTGGCCTTCCGAGTTACCTGTGACCACCGAACTTCTTTGTAATCGTTGCCCAATGCGTCGGGAACACACTTATGCAACTATCAAGAACACTTAGACCTCACGAGATTTACAAGTTATACATTATATCATCTATCATAAACCTAGATTTAAAGGCTTAGCTAGACATAAAGTAAATAACGAAAGCAAAAGAGATATAGAAAAACATACTTTAATTAATAACGATAAGCAAAAGAAGTTCTCCCTATTGGGACTTAACAATAAACGTAAACTGTATCTAAGAATAAAAGCATAAATTGTTTGCTGCGGAATACTAAAGAGATAAAAGCTGAAAAAAAATGTATGTTGCGCCTCGCATGCATGCATGTATTTATAGAGTACAAAAACTAGGGCAAACCCACAAACGGGCCTTCTAGAGAACGGGCCGGCTGCTTCCATGTAAAGCTCGATGGATAAGGTTGGAAAGATCTCCTTCCTTATCGCCAAAATAGTGTTGCTGCTGTAATAGGAAACTTTGATCGCAATCTTGTACCGCAAGGAATTTGTTTCCTTATAGGACTCTAACAGCTGCATCTTCACGGGCCAGCACCGTTGCCCAAGCTCTGCACTCTGCCTTCCTCAGTCTCTCTGCCATCTCTTGCCCACGGTAGTCTACACCTTGCCTTCTAGAGTGAAATACGCAAACATCTATATTGACCATACCACTGAAAGTGGAGCAGCTCTTCATCTTGATTTGGACTTATGCCCTCAGTAGCTTGAGCCACCAGCACGGCTACTATGGTCATTGCCTTGTATCACCAGTTCCTTCTCTTTTTGCACATTTTAACTCCAGTCTTCCCCAATACCTGCCTTTCCTTGCCCTGCCAACTCAAGTGTCCTCCCAGACACAAAACAGACACAAAAGACACTAAACCAGACTCGATCTAGACCTAAAACACACACGACAAGAGCACAAAATATGGGCCCGTCAATTCATCAACATTTGTCTCGCCATATAGCTGATGACTTAAAGTCAAATTGCTGAAACAATGAGCCACCATGGGCTAAGAGAGCAACATCATTCTCGAATTATTGAAAGTACTGTGGAGAGTGCACAATTTGGTCATGACACCCTGGGCAAGTATGCGCTCGAGAGCTCTCTTCAGCACTCGAGATTTTTTTTTTATTTTTTTTTAATTGTGAAGTAATCAGTTCTCCTACTCTCTCAGGTGCTTTGAGAGAGTTGTTATACAGTGAGTGATCATGTAACATACCAACTGCTGCAATTCCTGTAGGCTGACGGCTCATCGCGAAGTAGTCACGCATTCTACTCTCTCATACGCTTCAAGCGAGGTGAGAGGCTCGTATTTCATCATGGGTAATTATTTAACATGCTCTCTCTTGCGATTCGTGCAAGCTGAGAGGCTTTTCAATGTGAGTAATCTCATAAAATGCTCTTTATTGCGATTCGTGCAAGCTAAGAGGCTTTTCAATGTGAGTAATCGCATAACATGCTCTTTGTTGCGATTCGTGCAAGCTAAGAGGATTTTTAATGTGAGTAAGCACATAACATGCTCTTTCATGTACTTCTGACGAGAGACCTGATTTTCAATGCGAGTGATCATGTATCATGCTCTCTCTTGCACACATGCTTTGAATGGACTCGTTCATATTTAAAAATTAAAATATGTTCAATCAATGGAGTAGATAACAAAATTCATCATTCAAGTCATCTAGAAAAATCAGTCATCTTGAATTTATTGTACAAAAGTGTAGGTGTATACCTTACCCCTCCCTTATTCTGATTGACTTCATTCTTAAGTTGATACTCAGAGTAAGGTTGGTTTTACATTCACTTCGTAGGAGCTTGAGCTTTTCACGCAATAGATGTGAGGGCTGGAGCTCAAGTTGCTGGAGTAATAGCCCCTCACGCGTGCGGCTGCGGTTGTCGAGGTTTTATTGGCAGGTCTCTACTGTCATCAGGATCTCTTCATGACCTCTGGGTTCGTCTCTGATACTTAGTTTCTAAGTTTACTTCTGATTGCTGCTATCTGCAAAAGATGTTAGTACTTTCTGGGGATCGAAGTAATCCTTTACAATTTCTGCCTATACTTTATCAAATGTTAAGAACAACTCTTAGCATGCTAGTTGCGCAAGGGCATGAATAGCACAATCATTCTCAAATAATTGAGTGAGTTGTCGAAACACATGTGCTCATATTATTCTTCATTTCCCAATTCAAAATTTCCATAATCATAAAAGCATCAAGTGCAGTCATCACAAAGAGTCGACAAAAAGAACAATTTTTAGAGTAGCCAAGCAAACATCCACGAACTTACTGCTAAATATATTATGAAAGCTCATTCCATAAACTTGTCATTACATTAACCACAACTCTAATCATGAATTCAGACTTTCTAATGAACATGTGCAGCCTTCATAAGTTTTTGTGCCTTCATTTCTTACCATAAACAGACATTCTCATGCAATTCCAAGATCGTTCTTTCTCACTTAATACTAAGATCAAGCATATATTGATATAAGTGAGAGATAACTCCAAAAAGGTCATACTTATAAACTCGTCAATGATACATTCCAAAAACATGAGCACACAATGTGATAAACAAATTCAAAGGAGATATGTTGTCGACCCAGCTCATCTATGTCAAGTTAAGGTTGACTTTCAAGCCAAAAATTCTGACCTTAACTATAAAGTACAATGGGATTATCTGTAATAGCTAACTTAACTTCTAGATACCTGTTTTTTAGGTTTGGCGACAGAGGCATTCAGTAGCTATTGCACTAGGCTGCTGATCTCATCCTTGATCACCCAATTCCGTATCGTTGTTTATTGTCACCAAAATTGGTACAACAATTGCATTGTCTCTCAGCTTTTGTGTTTCACTTTAGCTATATCATCCACAAACTAGCCACACTAGAACACTAGAAATGGTGATCAGATTTTGTGAAATGGAGGAAAATTCATAATAATCCACCACAATTAGTTCATTGATTTTACTATGCATTTTCGGCATATTAATACCTCAAACATGGGATTCACTTGACAAATACCAACTCAAGTTAATGCCAAAAAATTGTAAAGTAACGACAATATCGGCAAAATAGGTATAATTGTATCCATAAAGTAGCAATAATAAAATATTACTATGATAATCCAGATCCTGAGGAAAATATGCAGGAGTGACATTTCCTCGAATAGTTGGTGCTCAATAGAAACAACCCCCAAAGATACAGATTTCAAATTCATCGCATCAACCAAAACCACCTTACTTATGGTGTATTAATCAAGAACATGTAGTAATCTATCTGAACAACAACTGTACATTTGAACAAAACTCAATTTATTATTAGGCTTATACTAGCCCTTAGTATAATCAAAGCTTAAAATTTCGCAAAAAGTTCCAATGCCACAATCAACACTTATGACTCTCACATCCACATTTACAATTCATAAACCAATCAAGAACATCAAATGTCAGTCAGTCACGTATCAGATGACATTCCAAAATCGAATCAAGAGAATCGTTATAACTAATCCCAATTTAAATTATGAGCACTTAAGAATGCGGATACGAAATTCTCATCAAATTCAACCGCATAGAACTCATACATTTGCCAACAATTATTCGCAAACTGACAACAAATTAGAACTGAAATCGTTGCTCCAGATTTTTTCCAAAATAGCCGAAACTCTTATGGGCATTTTCACAAACACTTGGTCAATCACAAAATCATGTATGTAAAATCAGCACAAACACCAACAAATCAGGTGTTTAACAATATATGGAATACTAGATTAAGAAGGAAATTATAATACAATTATATTCTGCGATAAAAAAATTCCATGTTTTAAACTCAAGTTCCACCTATTGTTCATAATCAACAATTTTTAGATCTAGTACTTTGCAAATTAATCCTTCAACGCATTTACAAAAAATATGCACCAGGGACATTCACATCTGGATAATGATAATTCTTTAACATGCATGTTCGAGTAAAATCTTTTGAATCTAGATTTTGTAAAGAATGGTCAAAGTGCTATTGGGCATTTTCACAAATAGTTGGTGTTCGGTCAGGATTATACAAAATTCATAAATAAACCAAACTAAAAATCAACCAACATCAATAATATTGAGAATTAGCACAGAAAAATAGTAGGTAGTTACGGATATTACGAGATTCAAACCAAGAAATCAGTGTACCAACTCGGTTGTGTGAGCTTGCACCGAGGCCTGTAGTGCCGGATACTAACGATGCAGAAAGTCGGAGGTTCAACAGAAATAGCTGCGTGCTTAGCAGATGCAGCGGCAGATAATTACTGTGTTACTTATTAATTCAGGTTCTACTCAAGAATCTGGTGGAAGTGAGTCACCTACTGTCAAATACAAAGCTACCTACACCACAAGAGAAGCAAGAGTAGTGAGTGTCGTCTTAAATCAATTTGAAGAGAAGAAGACGAGCCAATCAAACAGCTCCATCCAGACAAAATTTGAATTGAGAATCGATGTTCAGCAGCAAGGTGCCGAGTAGCAACAACCTAACGAGTAGCAGCAACAGGGCAGTCAGCACTAGAGTTGAAACAACAGAGACTCGGCCAAAAATCTATCCCAAATGAGATGGAATAGCAGCAGCAGCAACTATGGAACGTCGGAACACCAATGGGTCAGCCAATCGAAGGTGATGGTGAGCTTGGATTTTAATTTTACTGACCGGAACAGAAGTGGCGGCGCCGGCAGTGGTTGGCCGTCGAAGCCTCTACTTCTCCCAAAATCAGTAAACCTCCCACCAACAGAAACGTCGGAGGGATGGGATGAAGGATACGGGTTCAGAAAAATGATTAGCCGGCCGCTTTAGCCCCCCACGCCATTAATCTTGACGGAAACTATCAGCGCCCTATCTCAGATCTAATAATATGAGGCTGGGAGTTGTGCGAACAAGCAGAAAATGAGGAAACTCGCGCTTTGGCACCCATTTTCCACAGACGGCGCCAGATGTAGAGTCCAAAAAATAGACCCAACATTCGATTAACACTGACAACACACATAGAAGGTAACCATGCTCTACCTGTCTTCACAAATCTCGTTTATATGATAACCAAGAGCTCAGAATTAGCTTGTGTCCCTCCTCAAATACTACAAGAAGAAAGGGTCCAGAGGTTTTCCGGCGAACCCTTTCCGACGATCAAGTCAGAATGAGAAGGAGTGAGGAAGCGAGAGAGAGTGCGTGAGTAATGTGGTGTGTTGAGTGTTTTAGTAAAAGTAGCAGAACCTTCCCGTAAAATGTGAATGAGGTTGGGTATTTATAGGAGAATTGAATAGCTTGGAGAATAAGCTATATTCCCAGCTGTCAGTACTTACTCCAGTGCCACATGGCTGGATGTGATTGTATGTGGTGTCAGGCTGGCAAGAAAGGACACGGGAGACCTGATCGGGTCTCAGGTCCAGGTCTTAGGTCTCAGGTCTCAAGTCTCGGTTCGAGTACCGAGACCTGATAATTTTGTGCCACATTACTTATGTACGCGAACGTGCCACATATGGTTACACAGGCTGTTTTGACCACGTCGTCAGGGGCTAACTGTATGTGGTGATACCCCTGATACGCATCAAGCATGGACAACAACTCACACCCCGAAGTTGAATCGACCGGTTGATCAATGCATGGCAACGGATAATGGTCTTTTGGACACGCTTTGTTTAGACCTCTGAAGTCTATGCACATTCGCCAGCTGCCATTGCTCTTTGCTACCATTACTGCATTCGACAACCACTCAGAATATTGGATTCTAACAATATGGCCAGCATCTAACAACCATTTAATCTCTTCCCTAATCACTTTTTCCTTCTCAGGCCCAAAGGATCTTTTTTACTGCCTCACTGGCTTTGCTTTCTGATGCGTCCAGAAATGCACATCATGTAAATATCAGAAGATTAAGTCAGTATTCTGGGTTTTTCTTTGGGAGGTGAATGTAATAGGAAAAATAAGTCTGAAAAAATTGTGTGTTTATGTGTGTGTTGGATTTGTAATATATACTCGTGTGTTTTCTTGAGAGTGAAGTTGTACGACTACCAACTCCTTTTTTCTTGGTCTTTACACGTTCAACTACTCTATTGGCTGTGGTGTGATTATACTTCCTGACGGTACCAGGCGGGTATTAATTAAAGTATTTTTCGTCTGTCAGGTATTCAGTTAGGAGAGAGCTCGACATCAGGGACCTCAAGGCAGATCTCTGGCTGGATCTGGACGGGAGATCTCCAGGCAGGTCTCTGAGAAGAGATCCCCACGAGAGATCTCAGTTTCTTTATTAGGTCAGCTCCTCGATAAGGTATACGCAGCGATTATGTAGAATGCTCAGGTCTTCTCGAGACCTGGGTATTTTTTGTCCTTATCATCTACTCCCCCTACTCTGGATTTCAGGAGGTCTACTCTTGGGAAATACAGAGTAATTTACTTCACATAATCGATGTAATGGGGGACCTCCTTCAGCAATCCGGTTTTTCCTCGTGGAAATCTGCTCATTTCAAATTTTCAAATCAGATCTCTGCTGACCGTTATTTTATTAAGTGGAAAATTGGGGGGAAAACTCTTCGACTTACCTAACTTTACTCAACCGTCCCCTTTTTCCCTTATACCAGGGTTTCACTTTTATCTCCCTTTACTTTTAGCCACTTCTTCAATTTTTTACTGCAATTCTATCATGGCACAAACTTCTTCCCTTTCCGGAGAGTACACCACCTCTGATCAATGCGAGCCTCAAGCGTCCGACACCCAGCCTCCGCCTTCTTCGCCCGAAGACTCTCAATCAAACACATCTGCTCACACTCAGGTCAGAAAGAAGAAAGTTGCTGCTCGCCGCTCCCGGCGAATAGCTGTTCAAAATCCTTCCAGTCCAACACCTCCCTCCAACCCTGACGAGGTCATTAATCTAACCGAAGGTTCTCCCCCGTCTGGCCAGGGGGTTAAAGAGACAGATTCGTCACTCTCCTCTGCTGAGATTTCTTCTTCTTTGAAGGTTTCTGCACCTCATGTTATGGCTCCGAACACTATATCAGGTGAATCCTCTCTAGCTTCTGTAGAATTAGCATTAGTAAAGTCGATGTTGAACTGTGATGAGTTGTTCGACATTAGCATGCCGGAGGTGTACGACCGCCCCCATCTTCTAGAATATCCTTCAGTAGCATTCTGGTACCATCAAATAGAGTCAGGTTTAAGGTTTCCCCTTCCCAACTTTGTGACTCAAGTTTGCGATTTATATGGTCTGTGGCCCAATCAGTTCCATCCTTCTTTTTTCAAAATTTTGCTGACCTTCTTCATTTTGCTTCGCGGAAATGGGGGCGTCCCTACCCCCTCCCCATTTCAAACTGTGTATGACGTGAAGCCTACTGGCTCCTTTTACTATGCTAGCGCTAGGACTAAAGGTCCTGCTCAATACATATGCGTACCCCGTTCAGCGGGAAAAGAATGGATGGACAAATACTTCATTGTTACTCCCAAACAGGGTTATTGGCCTTTTACTTATCCCAGTGGCAGGAACTTCACCTGAAGCAACCTTGCTCCGCTGTTACGAGTATTTCACCCATTAACCTCAAAGTGCTATCGCAATGATCTCAAAGGGCATGGCTCGCTCCCTTCCCATTCAATTCCTTGCTATCTGACTCTAGTGTACTTTCCTTCTTCGGGTTGGCACCTCGAGGAGATCACTCTTTTTCTATCGAGGGTGGGTTTCAGTTGTCTTTTTATCTTTTCCTTTTTTATTTCTCGAGCCTTTCTAACATGAATTTCATTCTTCGCACCCTGCTTGGTGTAGGAACAAGCTGGATTCAGGATGTGAAACTTCCTGACGATAAAGATTTTGACTTTGCTATTCTGTTGGAAGAACAAGCGCGATTGGAGTCTCAGGATCACGATACTTTGCATCCCCTCAATCAAGCTTCCTCACCTACTGCAGCATCTGCACCGCCACAGTCAGCTCCCATTGCAACTTCGGGGGTCATCATTAAGCCTACAGCCACTAAATCACTCAGTTTAGATGTTCCCTCTCAAGGCTTTGGCAAGGACAAGACTGCTTCCAGTAGGCCTTCTTCCTCATCTCTTAAGGAAAAAACCAGAGCAGACACCTCCACCACTCTTAAAAGGCCACTTTTTCCTCGACCTCCCTCTGGTGCTGCTAAGAAATCTAAACACACTCCTCTCCTCAGCAGCCTTCCTCCTAAGGGAACCGATTCATCCGGTTATGCTTTCAGAGGCCAAACTTCCAGCTCACTTCGTAAATTACCTCCCTCTGAGTGTCTTTCCTTACTGACAGCTATCCCTCTCTCAGATGAAGAGGCTGAAACAAACCCTCCCTCTCTACGCCAGCTTCAAGAGGAGAGTGCCCATAATCTGGTGCAGGTATCGTCACCATTATGCTCTCATTCTCATAGGATATTTTATCTTTAGGTATTATCACATCTTTGCTTTTATCTTTCTAATGCTTCTCTCCCTCTTTCTTGACACTATCGCAGCTGATCAGTACTCATGGCCGATTATTGCAATTTCAAGATGTTGCTCAAGAGAAGGAGGTGGAGAAGCTAAGGGAGGCACTAGTGGCTAGCCAAGTGCAATTACAAGAGTTAACTAGGGTGAATGAGGACCTGCAGCACCAAACCCAAGACATCCTGGACACGAGCAGCAGGCTTTCCTTGGCTAATGACGATCTAAAGAGGAAAAACCATGAGTTACTCATGTCGCAGGAGAAAATGTCCGCTTTATCCGAGGAGAATACATCTCTTAGCCATGCCAATGCCGAGCTCAACCATCATTTGTCCCAAGTTAGCAAGGAACTTGAGGGGAGCAAGAACCTTCTTCACGCTGCCAACCTTTCTTACCAGTCAGGTTATACTGAAGGGGTTCACTACTGCCGCAGCTACATCCTTCGGACCTCTCTGGGTAAACAAGCACTGCAAATTCTTCATCAAGGTCTCTTAGAGTCTTTCCAAGCGTCACCTGAGTACCTGTTGGCTATCCGCAAAGACATTGCCTCTTTAGCAAAGAGGTGTGGTATGACGGTACTAGCCAAGGCTCACAATTTGGGTTTCAAGGAGCCTATAGAGGTGGATTCGATAGTGAAACATCTTCCTCTACCTCCCTCATTCAAGGGTGACCCCTCTACTCCTCTAGGAATGGCTTAGTGGCTTCCTATCATGCAGAAAGCCTTCGAGGCTCTCACAGCACCATGCGACCTGCAAGCCATTTTCTCTGATCCACCTGAGCCCATCTATGATTTCTTTCCAAAGGGCTTCCTTCCCAATAGCAAGATATTAGGTATCTCATGCTCTATTCTGCTCTCATATACCCATCCTTACGTTTGTTACTATAACGCCTCACTTCCTTGACTAATCCATTTCCTACTTCTTTTCTTCAGATGTGCCCTCAACCGGTGGGACTCCACAGATCCTTGGTGATGTATCAGGAAAGCTGGAGAGTGTCCCTGAAGATGAGTCTGCTGATGCTGCGAGGGCTGACCCTGATGATGACTCCACCAACTTCCTAGCTTAGTTGTTATGTAGTTCATGTTTCAAACAATATTTGCTTAATCCACTATGTCTGTTTTGTTATTGTTTATCTACGTATTTCTTTCGTTTTGCATTTTCATGAGGTATTGCGGGTCCCCCCTAGGGGTGTAAGGTACACCCCTACTCTAGATGGTTTCATCTTATTGTCAAACCATTTAGAGTAAGTACTTCGTTTTATTCTACTATGTGTCATATTTATTATCTTATCTCGGCTTCACAATTCCCACTTATCACAACGCAACGATATGCAAACGAAAATGAAAATTAAGGAAAACAACTTCTCAGCCTTTATCTATTTACGACAAGTTCTCTTCGTGCCATTACAGGAATACTTGTCTAGCTAAGCAAGTATCCTATCAAAAAAGGTGAGGATGAGACCTGGCACGTAGACCTCCTCCCCTTCAAAACAAAGATTTTCCATAACACATTTCTAAACATAGTATTTCTTCAGGTTACCAATGTTCCACGATCTTGGTTCCACATATCTTTCAGGGCTTGTGAGCTCATATGCTCCGCCAGGGAGCACTTTGGTTACCACAAACGGTCCTTCCCAATTTTGTTCAAACTTTCTCACCGGATGCATCGTATCAGCTCTCTTGAGCACCAGGTCTCCCTCTTGAAACCTCCTGGTCTTTACCTTCACATCATATGCAGCCTTCACGCGAGCCTTGTAGGCCAGAGCTCGCTGATGTGCCTCTTCACATACCTCATCGATCAGATCTAAGCTATCAGCTCTCAGCTCTTTGTTCAGGTCCTCCTTATAGGACAGGATTCTATGCATTGGAATCTTTACTTCCATTGGCATGACGGCGTCAGTACCATTTACCAAACAAAAAGGAGACTGCCCTGTAGCTATTTTCTGTCCAGTTCTATACGCCCACAACACTGAGCTCAGCTCTTCCACCCATTGAGACCTCTCTTTCTCTAGCCTCGCCTTGATACCATTCACTATGGTCCTAATAGTGACTTTCACTTGCCCACAAGTTTCTGGATGAGAAACAGCAGCGAACCTCTACTCGATTCCTCTAGCTTTACACCAGGCTTGAGTTCTTTTTCCAAAGAATTGCGCTCCATTGTCAGAGACCAGCACTCTCGGCAGGCCATATCTGCAGCAAATATTCTTCCATATGAACTTTATGATACTTTCCTCCGTTACTAAAGATAAAGGCTCGGCCTTTACCCACTTGCTGAAATAATCCGCCGCTACAATGATGTGGCATTTCTTTCCCGCTGCCATGGAAAGCTTGCCTACTAGATCTATGCCCCATTTATTGAAGGGACATTCTGCATACTGAACTCCCAGCTCTTCAGCGGGCCTATGAATCAGTGGCCCATGCTTCTGGCAACGGGGGCACATTCTTACGAAGACCTCAGCATCCTTCTTCAAAGAAGACCAATAGTACCCAACTCTTAGCACTCGCCGGATCAGGTCTCGAAACCCCGTATAACATCCTACTATTCCCTGATGTGCTTCCTTAATTATCCGGAGACCTTCTGCCTCCATTACACATCTCAGTAAGGGCAGTGAGTAAGCCCTTCTGAATAAATTTCCTCCAACCAAGCAGTACTTGGCATAGATTTTCCTTTTTTCAGTTCTCTCCCCTTCTAACAGTTCTCCCGTTCTCAAGAAATGTAGAATAGGTGCTCTTCAATCGCTTTTCTCTTCTATTTCATGCACACTCTTTTCTATGCAGCTACTGGCCATTTTCAACAACGTCACTTTTTCGGGCACCAGCACATTCAGAGAGCTGGCCAACCTAGCAAGGCGATCTGCCTGCGCATTGAGATCTCGAGGTATTTGCTCTACCTTCACATGCTGAAATTGTTTACTCAGGTCTCTGACCTGTTCCACGTATCTAATCATCCTATCTTCTTTGATCTCATAATTTCCTGAGACCTGTTGAACTACCAATTGGGAGTCAGAATGAATGACGACCCTCTGCGCCCCCAACTCAGCTACCTTCTCCAGCCCTCTGACAAACGCTTCGTACTCAGCTTCGTTGTTGGAAACTCTGAACTCAAACCTCAACGCAAAACTGAGTTCGCTCTAATCCGACATTATTATGACAATTCCGGCACCGCACCCTTCAATCGTCACCGATCCATCAACAAAAACTTTCCACTCTGGCCATTGCATGGGCTGAGTGGTTTCTTGGATAAAATCCGCTAGGGCTTGCGCCTTAACAGCTGTGCGTGGTTCAAATTCCACGTCATATTCCCCTAGCTCCACACTCCATTTCACCATCCTTCCTGAGAGATCTGGCTTGCTCAATACCTGCTTAAAGGGGAAACTGGTTCTCACTACCACATTGTGAGCTAAAAAATACAACCTTAACCGCTTCGCTGTTGTCATCACAGCTAAAGCAGCTCTCTCCACGTCTGAGTATCTGTACTCAGCTCCCTGCAAGGCCTTACTGATATAATAAATGGGCTTTTGCATAGAGCCTTCCTCCTTTATGAGGACTGCGCTCAGGGAATGGTCTCCAACAGATATATATAGGTACAAAGTTTCATCTGGGGTAAGTTTAGTTAATACTGGCAAGCTTGCCAGATGAGCTTTCAATTCTTCGAATGCTTTCTGACAGCTCTCGTTCCATTCGAATTTACTGGCCTTCTTCAGCACCTTGAAAAACGGAAAACTTCTCTCTGCTGAAGTAGATATGAACCGACTAAGCGCAGTGATTCTTCCATTCAGCCGTTGTACCTCCCTTACATTGGTAGGAGCAGCCATTTCCAGCACAGCTCGTACTTTATCCTGATTTACCTCAATTCCTCTAGGGTTTACCATATATCCCAAAAACTTTCCTGATCTAACTCCAAATGTACATTTTGCTGGGTTCAACTGCAAATCATACTTTCTTACAACTGTCAAGACCTCCTCTAGGTCCCTGGCATGGTGCTATGCCTTCACGCTTTTCACAAGAATGTCATCCACATACACCTCCAAAATCTTCCCTATTTGGTCCTCAAATATCGCATCCATCATTCTCTGATAGGTAGCTCCGACATTTTTTAGGCCAAAAGGTATTCTTACGTATGCAAACGTACAACATATAGTTACAAAGGTTGTTTTGATCACGTCTTCAGGGGCCAGCTGTATCTGGTGATACCCCTGGTAAGCATCAAGCATAGATAGCAACTCACATCCTGAAGTTGAATCAACCAGCTGATCGATGCAGGGGAGCGGGTAATGATCTTTCGGGCATGCTTTATTCAGGTCTCTGAAGTCTATACACATCCGCCAGCTGCCATTGCTTTTAGCTACCATTACTGCATTCGACAATCATTCAGAGTACTGAATTTTAACGATATGATCGGCGTCTAACAACCGCCTGATCTCTTCCCTGATCACCTTTTCCTTCTCAGGCCCGAAGGACCTCTTCTTCTGCCTTACTGGCTTCGCCCTGGGGTCTACATTTAGATGATGTAGAGCTACAGATGGGTCTACCCCTTTCATATCTTCTGGGTTGAATGAGAACAAATCTGCATTCTTCCACAAGCATCGGATTATCGCCTCTCTTTGTTCTTCAGTCATTTGCTTTCCCATCTTCGTGGTGAAGCCTGTTTTTTCCGGGAACAGTTCTATCATCATCAGGTCTTCCTCTACTAGCTGCATTCTCGGCTCTAGGCTTTCGCCCATACCTTTCATCTTTGTATCTTTATCCTGCAGTGGACGTTCTGCTACTGAGGCTCCTTTCACCCTTTGTTTGGCATGCTTTATGGACTTCACGTAAGATTCTTTCGATACTTCTTGGTCCCCAGAGACCTCACCTGCCAATCCCTCCTTGAGAGCTGGGAATTTCATTTTCATGTGGTAGGTAGAGACCACTACGTGGAAGTCATTCAATGCTGGTCTTCCCAATATTATATTATACGCCGAAGGTGTATCTACTACTAGGAACTTTACCATCCGAGTGTTCGAGGTCTCACCATTCCCAAGTGTTACCTGAAGGGTCACCTCCCATTTGGGCTGTATTTCACCTCCAGCAAAACCATATAATGTTATGTTCACCGGAATCAAATCAGCATTAATTTTCATTTTCTGGAAACAATCCCAGAAAAGCACATTTACTGCACTTCCAGTATCCACGAAGATCCGTGCCACTCGCCAGTTGGCTACCTCAGCACTAATCACAAGTGCATCGTTCTGGGGCGTTGCGCTCATCAAGTCATTGGGACCAAAGCTTACACACGCTTTTGGGTTTGTCTCCTCTCTTGGGAATGAGTCCACCACGTCAATCTCCATGCCTATCATTCCTGCTAATTCCTGGACCTCCTTATTCACTTGGGCTTTAGCAGCTCTCATATAAGCTTTATGAGCTTGGCCTGAGTCTCCGTTAATATTTCCTCCCATAATCATGTTGATATTTCCTCTTTTCGGGGAAGGATACTCTCGCCTAGGGGGAGTTCTCTCCCCCTGGTCAGGTCTCTTCTGCTCAGGTTCTTTTCTCTTATAACTTTTCTCTCTTTCTTTTTTGACAAACTGGAGTAAGGTATCATCCTTTTTCAGTAATCGCTCGATAGCATCTTTCAAATGCCTGCAAGAGTTCGTGTCATGACCGTAATCATTGTGATACTTGCAGTACAGCTCAGATCGCGGGTAGCACGGAGCTTCCTTATAAGTACTTGGAAACCTAAAGTGAGGAGACCTGGTAGCAGCTTCCATGACCTCTACCAAGGACGCATTGAGGGGGGTATAATGGTCAAATCTTTCCGGGGCTCTCTTAGGTTTCTGCCCTCCCTTATCTTTTTCAGCCCGTGATGCTGTGGATGACCTTTTCTCCGAGGTCTCCCTTTTGGAAACAGGGAGTTGTTCCTGTATCTTTCTAGCCTCTTGAGCCTCCTCGAGGTTGACATATTTTTTAGCTCTCTGCAGTAACTCTTCGAAGAACAGGAGAGCTCTCTTGTTCAGCGAATTAAAGAACAAACCCGGTGCTAAACCCTGTATAAGTGCCTGCACCTTCACATCGTCTGAAGCTAGAGGGACCTGTAATACTTCAGCGTTAAAGCGAGTCACATACTCCCGCAAGCTCTCTGAGGGTCCTTGCTTCATTGCCATGAGTGAGGAGGACGTCTTTATATGCCTCCTCGCACTAGCAAATTGGTGAAGAAACATGAACTTGAACTCAATGAATGAACTTATACTGTTGGGAGGTAATTGAGAGAACCATTGTTGAGCTACCTTCGACAGAGTCGTAAGAAAAACTTTGCACTTAACTCCCTCTGTGTACTGATGCAACATTGCACCATTTTCAAACCTCATCATATGCTCATATGGATCTGTGGATCCGTCATATTCCAACACCAGTGTTTTGAAATTCGAAGGTAGCTGATCTTCTCTGATGTCCTTTGAAAAAGGAGACTGGCTATCACCCATTTTAACAGGCTTCTTAGGAGATTTCCTAGGTGAAGAGGCCTTCCGCTGGAGATCTTTCAATTGCTGTTTGATGATTGCAATCTCAGCAGCAGCTTCCTCATCTTGAGGTCTCACAATCCGTGTTTCTTCTTCTACAAATTTCATTGCAAAATAAATAATCATGATTTCATTAGCGAGTAAGTCACTTTAGGAATATCGCTAATATCTACTTTCTCTATTTATTCACTGACAATTTTCTGATTCAGTCTGAGGGCTCTCATACCCATCGCTTTCATATTGACCTTCGTCTACGAGTTCTCCCTACCAAAGGCAATAAAAATATTCAGATCGCGAACATTTATTTTCGTATTAATGAGGCTTAAACCACTTCCTCGACATCTCGTCGTGGCTAAGATCTTACAAGATCCATCCGCACCTTCTTAGCTTTTTCCTTTGCTATGTAGCCAGATCTCTTATTTTGGCCCCCTGAGGGATCCAAAGCTTTGGATACAGCTTGCTTCACCATAGCACTGAGTTGATCCATAGATACCGCATAGGTGACACTCTACTGCGCAGGTACTTGAGGTTCCTCTCTCGTAACCTCCGAACCTTTTCGACCTCCTTCTTTCTGAGGAGTAGTCGACTTAGAAGCCCCTTTCTTTTGAGGTGTCGGCATCTTTGGTGGATCCACCTTCAGAGTATTCTGATTCTCCTCCTCAGTACGTTCTTCCGAGAAGCGATCATCGCACACCACTCCTTCAGGTAGGGATACTTGACCTCGGACTGATATATTTTCCATGATTTGAACCTGCATTTCGAGGTTTTCAGATATCAGTACCTAGCCAAAGCATATCATCAAGGGCATAACAGGTGTTCAACACCACCCTTTCCCAGGACCATTATCAGGTCTTGCTGAGTATTTAAGGAACTCAAGGAATGCAATTCAACATATTCCTTTTCCTAACCCAATTTCCCAATCTCTGTTGGGGTTGCGTGAGACCTGCTCTAGGGGTCCTACATTTCCTTTGGTTTCACTCCTCCGTACTACGAAGGTTCTCGAGGTTCTTTCTCATAGTAGAAAATTCTGTTTATCTTTTTGCCCCACTAACGGTTTTAAACCGTATTTCGAAATGAGGAATTTTACGAAAACACAAGAGATAATGATGAACCCATATTTGTGTCCATCTTTTCTTGTTTCTTTCTTGTGTTTTTAGTCTTTATCGAGTCATTATGTGTCTGGAAGGACACGCAAGTCGAGAGATAGTGTGCAGGGGAAGAACAAGTGGATGCTGGGCAAATTCGATGGAAAATCTGTTGTTGAGATGGCGATACGATGCAAATGGGCATAGGGCTGGAAGCTTGTAGCTGGGCAACATCGAAACATCCTTTCTACAAGTCAGGAAGCACCTCCTCATATCCTTAAGCCAACAAACAGAGTACTCAGAGGAGCCAGGATCGTGGTCAACACCGGAGGCAATTCAGGATGCAGACGATGAAGGGCAAGATGAGAGTCGAGCAGCAGCAGCAGATTTCTTTTCCTTCAAGGAAGAGGATAAGGATCGGATGTTTCCTTCCTTATCCTAGCCAAGCCAAATCATGGAAGATATCTACCACGCAAGGAAAGAAGGATCGTGCATGCGAAGGAAAGAGAGAGAGGCGGAGGTTGTGATATGCATGGGAAGAATCCTTATTCAACAAGGAAACTTTCCTAAACTCTAGAATCTCATCGCCTATATATATGGCCGACTCTATCATGTAAGAGAGCTCTTCGAATTCAGTAGTTTTTAGATTAGTTTACATCCTAGTTTGAGTGGAAGTAAGGAAGAACAAGTCCTACGGGCGATTTACAGTTTATTACGTTCGTTTATATTTTCTGCACTTTAGTTTTAGTTCTTGGCGTGAAGCCAAGACCCTTTAGATGCTGACGACGCTTTTGGGCAGCAACCCCTTTCCAGATTTATGCTAAGTATGCTTTTCTTTATTTGCTTTGTGTTCTTATTTAATATTATGTCTAGCTAAGTTTATTGTTTGGGTTGGATGTAGATGAAGTGATTCTAAATTACTCGTTCAAACTTGTGAGGTCTAATTGTGTTAGTTCGTTAATTGATTTTATTCGCGAAACACTTAGGATTAATTCTAGACTTAATTGATATTGAAGTTGATTGATCACCATCTAGATATTGAGATTAAGTCATCAACAGAAATTGGGATTAACACGAGAGTGCCTTTCGTGCCTAAGAAGGTAAAGGGTGTTGGAGAGCAGTCGGTATTGACCTACCTCTTGGCTGTCTTGGGTCTATTTATTCTTAATGCCTGTTGGGCAGCATCGTTACTGAAGTGTCTTCGTGACTTTGCTGATCAAGAGAGGAGATCTAGCCTTCTGGTCAAGATCTGTAAAATTGATTAGACATAGGTTAAGTGTGTTAGCATCGTGACTTCGTGACCTTAGGGTGTTAACTAATCTTTGCCTTAAAACAAGTGATAAAATCAGTTAATTGAATATCTTTGCACCAATGAACGAGTGAAGAGTAATTAGGATCATGGATTCGAAACCCAATCCAAACTCTTTTGTTATTTGATATTGTTATTTGTTGAGTACAGGTTATTAAGATACTTTGTGACCAAAACCCTTTTGTTGAGCAACATCTGAAGAACAGATTACACCAGGTCCCTTGGGTACGATCCCGCTTGCCGCTGACTACTACCTTGTTGGGCAAGAGGTGTTTTATAAATATTATTTGTACGAAGTGTGTGACGACAGCGCTCCGTCAAATTGGCGCCGTTGTCGGGGACTTGGTTTTAAGCTAGTTTGTTCTTCTAGCTTGTGTGTGAGCACGGTTTATGCCCAAGCCACATCTACGAAGTGACGGAGATCCACAAGATCACGGTGCTTGCCCGGAGGTGATAGCTAGGAGAAATCGAGCAGAACAACACAAGAAGAAGAGAGATCTGGAGGAAGGCGTCAACGAACCTTCAGAGTCGCAGAGCTTGACAGACGATCAGGATACTGAGCAAGAAGTCGAATCTTGCTCAACAGCCAGTTCAGACAGTGAGAAGTCAACATCCAGTTCAGAAGCAAAAACATCAGCAATCATGGCAGGAACACCGGAGAGAACCATCCGTCATATCATGTTCCTTGACAACAAGGGAATCCGACCAACAAGCATCCAGTTGCCCACCATCAGTGGAAATTGGGAGCTCAAACACTCGCTGATACACATATTGCCCAAGTTCAATGACCATCCTTGAGAAGACCCCCAAACTCATCTTCAAAACTTTGAGATGGCGATTAGCACAGTAAGGAACAATGCCAATACTACTACCAGGAACAATGGGGATAGACAAGGATAAGTTGTTAGGAACGATGCTGAAGTTATGAGGAACCAAGATGCTGCCCGAGACACCTTTCCTGACTACGTAAGGTTGTTCACGTTCCCGTTCTCACTTCTTGACGGGGCACGTGAGTGGCTTTACACCTTGCCAGAGGGAAGCATTGATACGTGGAGCAAGATGCAGCAGGCCTTTCTTGACAAATACATACCCGTTGGCCGGATACAAAGTGGGAGGAATGTTATTTCATCGATCAAGATGGGGGGAAGTGAGTCATTATATGACTACTATGAAAGGTTCAAGAAGTTGTTGGCAAGATGTCCTTAACATCGGATTCAAGATATCGATTTGATCAAATATTTCTTGAAGGGATTAAGGGCATCAGGGAGAAAATACATCATTGCAGCGTGTGGAGGAGCTATAGTCAATCAACTACCATCTGAAGTGTTCAAGAAGATTGTTGCCATGGCTGAGCAATCCCGAGATGAAGATGATATCCCAAGAGGGGGGTACGAAGGCAGCAAGGGCAACCAAGACAACTTGGTCAGCACCATGAAAGACTTCATGACCAAGATGTCTGGCCAGATGGAGGATTTGAATAAGCAGGTCAATGGCAAGGAAGTTCAAAGAGCTGTGAAGAGAAGTGAAGTATGCCAGGCAACATTCACATGTCACCTCAGAATGTCCCAGTTGGTTCGTGGAAGAAGGAGAAGAGGTGAAGGCAATAGGTCAGAACCAGCAAGGAGGAGGGCAACAAAGGTTCCAGTATGGCAATAACTATGGTTATAGGCATAATCAGCACGAGAACCTGAGGTATGGCAACAACCACTATCAGATACCTCCTGCCCACCAACAACCGCAGCAGCCTGTTGGGCAACAACAACAATATGTGCCTCCACCTCAACAACAGCCTCAACATCAAAATAATTATGTACCTCCATATCGAGAACCAGCAAAAACCGAGTTCATGAAGGAGACCATTGATAGGTTCACCAATGAAAACCAAAGGCTGAGGAGAGACTTTGAGAACTTCCAACTAGAAAGTAGAGGACAATCAAACAACCTTCAAGCCCAATTGACTCACATCAACCAGACCTTGTCAAGATTGGTAGAAGATAAGCTAGGCAGACTTCCTGCCCAGGTAGAGGCCAACAAGGAGCAAGTCAATGCTGTAACGTTGCGCAATGGGAAGAATTTGCCAGAGATGTTGCCCAGGACCCAACCTAAAGAACCAGCTCGAGTAGAGAAAACTAAAATGAGTTCAGGAGATATCAATGACATCTACGAGGAGTTGAAGGTAAAGAATGAAGAAGGGATAAAGGCCAACAAGAACCCAGTCTTTGATAATGAGGAGGATGAAGCCTTGTTTGATTACGTAAAGATGGAGAGATCAAAGTTGGGATTTGACAAAGATGATGTGATGCTGGAATCTTTGCAGGCTAAAAAAGAAGCAGAGGCTTTGGCCAAGAGGACCGTTCCGTGCACTACCAAGGCCAAGATCCCATATCCCAGACGTTTTGCCCACGATCGTGATCAAAGGGAGTTGGAGGACATGATGGAGGTGTTCAAGAAGGTGGAGATCAACCTACCGTTGTTGATGACATTGCAATCTATGCCTAAATACGCAAAATTTTTGTGAGAGATGTGCCAAAAGAAGACAAAGTACCCAGATAATGCCCGTTTTCATGTGGAGAATGTGTCAGCCCTAATGAATTCCTAGATCCCGACCAAGAAAAGGGATCCAGGCATGTTCGCTATTCCATGCACGATTGGTACTACGTCAATATCCAGGGCGATGCTTGATCTTAGAGCTTCGATAAATGTGATGCCAAGAGCCATGTTTGACGAGATAGTTTTGGACCTCTTTCTCCTACACGTGTTGCCATCCAATTAGCAGATTTATCCACAGTCTACCCGGATGGAGTGTTGGAGGATGTGTTGGTCAAAGTGGGAGATCTTCTATTCCCAGCCGACTTCTATGTTCTTGACATGGGAAAGAAAACAATCAAGAACCCAGTGATCTTGCTCGGGAGGCCATTCTTGAGGACAGCATGTACCAAGATTGATTGCGATACTGGGAAGTTGACAGTCCAAGTAGCAGGAGAAGTAGTAGAGTTCGATGCTTATAGGAAAAATCAAGATGATGCCGTGGAACACCTCAACACCCTCTGTGCATGTGGAAAGCAAGTGGAAACTTTGAATAGCTTAAGTTATTTCGTAGAAGACAATGAAGAAGCAATCCAGGCGGAATTCAACTCAGTTCAGGATCTTGACCACGATCCTGATCAGCATGAGGATAATGAGGAAGATGGTGCTCTGATGCAATTCTACGGAGGAGATGATGGAGATCATGAAGCAGGGGAAGAAAAACCCCTTGATGAGTTTGATGAGGAACTTGAGGAGTTACCCCATGATGAGACCGAGGAGTTAGTAGAGGAATTTTGGCAACAAACAGTTCTTGAGGAGGATGCAAGCTTGCAAACAGAAGAGGATCTTGCCCAGAACGAAGAGCCAGTAGATGTAGAGGAATGCAATTACGCCAGGGTTCCGGGCAACATCCAGCCTCAGGGGTTTGAACCACTCAATATCCCTAAACTAAAACCGGAGGACAGGTTGATGCCATCGTTACAAAAAGCCCCTACATTAGAGTTGAAACCTTTGCCCAAGCACCTGAAATACATCTATCTTGGCAAGAACGAGACCTTGCCCGTGATCATATCATCAGAGTTATCGAGCATGGAGGAGGTCAGAGTTGGTGAGGTGTTGAGCAAGTACAAGGAGGCAATAGGATGGACGTTGCCCGACATCAAGGGCATTAACCCTTTGGACTGTGTTCATCATATCTTGCTCGAGGAGGATGCTGCCCCAGTAAGAGATCCACAACGAAGATTGAACCCAGCCATGAAAGAAGTGGTTATGAAGGAGATACTTAAGCTTCTTGACTTAGGGATCATCTACCCCGTCTCCGACAGTCGGTGGGTGAGCCCCGTGCACGTGGTGCCCAAGAAGTCAGGAATCTAGGTGGTCGAGAATGACAAGAAAGAGATGGTGGCCATGAGACTACAAACTGGATGGCGAGTGTGTATAGATTACCGGAAGCTCAACCAAAAGACGAAGAAGGATCACTTTCCTTTGCCCTTTATAGATGAGATGCTTGAAAGGTTAGCTGGTAATAACTATTATTGCTTTCTTGACGGTTATTCTGGTTACATGCAGATCTAGGTTGCTGACGAGGATCAAGGCAAGACCACATTCACGTGCCCGTTTGGCACTTTTGCATATAGGAGGATGCCGTTCGGTTTATGCAACGCTCCAGGGACATTCCAAAGGTGTATGATGCACATTTTTTCAGACCTTCTTGAAGAGTGCATCGAAGTCTTTATGGACGACTTCACTGTCTACGGCAAGACCTTCGACACATGCCTCAACAACTTGGATCGAGTCTTGAAGAGATGCGTTGAGAAGAGCCTAGTGTTAAACTACGAGAAATGCCATTTCATGGTCAAGGAAGGAATAGTTTTGGGGCATGTCATATCGGGAAAAGGAATTGAGGTGGATAAGGCCAAGATCGACATCATCGCCAAATTGCCTTACCCAAGATCTGTGAAGGAGTTAAGAGGATTCCTTGGGCATGCTGGATTCTATAGAAGATTTGTCAAGGACTTTGTCAAGATCGCCCAACCAATGACGAGGTTACTTCAAAATGAAGTGCCATGGGAGTTCAATGAGGAATGCAAGAAGGCGTTCCATGCCTTGAAGGAGAACTTGATCACAGCCCCCATTATCCAACCCCCGGATTGGGGCATGCCTTTCGAGTTAATGTGTGATGCCAGTGGTTATGCCGTATGAGCAGTTCTTGGGCAAAAACGAGGTAAGGAGAGTTATGTTATTTACTATGCATCGAAGACATTGAATCCTGCCCAATGCAACTATGCCACAACGGAGAAGGAGTTGTTTACCTTTGAGAAGTTCAGATCATATTTACTAGGAGGCAAGACCATAGTGTACACCGATCACGCGGCATTAAAGTACTTGGTGAGCAAGAAGGAGTCCAAGCCGAGATTGATTAGATGGATTCTTTTATTGCAGGAATTTGACATAGAGATCAAGGACAAGAGTGGTGCCCAGAATCAAGTTGCCGACCTCCTAAGTCGAATCCTCTAGCCAGACGATGGGATACCGATCAATAAGACCTTTCTTGACGAGCATCTGAGTCTTGCCCAAGATGAACCATGGTATGCAAACATTGTGAACTACTTGGTGACTGGAGAAATTCCCTCCGATCTTAGGCATTATCAAAGAAACAAGCTGAAACATGAGAGTCGTTTCTACCTATGGGATGAGCCATACTTATGGAAGGAATGTGCGGATAAAATAATTAGAAGGTATGTCGAGGATAAAGAGCAACAAAGCATTCTTGAGCATTGTCATAACAAGGAGTGTGGAGGACACTTTGGGCACCAACGTACTGCAAGGAAAATTTTGGAGTGTGGTTTTTATTGGCCAACATTGTTTAAAGACTGTTACGAGTGGGTCAAGATGTGCGAGAAGTGCCAAAGGGAAGGCAACATCACGAGAAGGAACGAGATGCCCATGATCCCGATCTTGCCCGTGGAAGTTTTCGATATATGGGGCATGGATTTTATGGGACCATTGCCAAGTTCCAAAGGCAACAAGTACATCATATTAGCAGTGGATTATGTCTCGAAGTGGGTAGAGGCTCGTGCTTCATACAAGGATGATTCGAAGGTGGTTTCTAACTTCTTGAGAACTCAAATTTTCAATAGGTTTAGCGTTCCTTGAGCTATAATCAGCAATCAAGGGACTCATTTTTGCAACGCCATGGTGACTGCCTTGTTCAAGAAGTATGGAGTTACCCATCGTGTGTCAACAGCCTACCACCCACAAGCCAATGGACAAGCGGAGTTGTCTAATAGAATAATCAAGACGATATTGAGGAAGACTGTGGACACAACAAGGAAGGATTGGAGTATGCGCTTGGATAATGCCTTGTGGGCGTATAGGACTGCCTTCAAAACACCTTTTGGCATGTCCCCTTATCGCATGGTCTATGGCAAGAGATGTCACTTGCCCGTGGAGCTGGAACATCGTGCGCATTGGGCTGTTGCCCAGCTTAACCTCGACTGGAATGAAGCAGGGGAATCAAGGAAGCTCGAGATCCAGGAACTCGACGAGATCAAACTCCAAGCATATGATAATGCCGGTCTATACAATGAACGGATGAAGAAGACCCACGACCTCTTGATCAAGGAAAATGAGTTCCATTTTGGGCAACATGTGCTGCTCTATCAAACAAGATTTAGGCTTTCATTGGGGAAGCTTTCGACCAAGTGGGCAGGACCCTATGAAGTGCAAGCTCAATTCCCTAATGGAGCTGTTGAGATCAAGAATCTCAAGAACGGGAAGATTTTCAAAGTTAATGGCCAGCGCTTGAAGGCCTATCTTGGGCAAGAACAGTTTGTTGAGGGGGAACCATCTGGGTTTCTTGTCGAGGAGGACCTCTGACTTCTAAAGAGGGGGGTGTCGTGCCCAAGACCTTAAATGGAGCGTTGTCCAGGAGGCTACCTGGTTAGTATTTTATTTATTTTATTTTTAGTTTAATTTTGTGTTTTTATTTAATTATCTTATTTCCATAAAAATATTAAAATCCAAAAAAATTCATAAAATCATGAAAATCCAAAAAAAAATAGTGTAGTTTAGCTAATTTATGTTTTACGTATTTTATTTTTAAAGCATTTTATGATTGAGTCTAACCATAAGGGGAAGTTCGTTCCAGAGTGTATTTGTGTTTCTAAGTGTGCAGAAGATGTTGAGCAAGATGCAGGCTGTAGATCAGGATCCACTTTAAGGGAAAGAGCTGTGGGAGTAGAGCTAGGATTCTGGGCAAGAGCTAAGTTGTTGGTCAACAACGATTGAGGCGGTTACTGTACCCCTAAAACTACGCGCCCTTTAAAACCACCCTACCACGTCTATACCCCCACTACCCGATTTCAAATTCAAGTCTGCAACTTCTCATCTTCTCTCTTCTCTCTCCATCAAAACTCTCAAATTCCCTACAATGGTGTCTACTCGTCCCAAAAACAAATTCAACAAGATCCCTGCCGGAACCAATTTTGACCTCACCACCGAACACCCCACTACCACCACCACGAAGCCCAAAATCATCACCAAGAGGAAACTACCTATGGAACCCGCCAACCCTTCTGCTGACCAACAACCAGAAATCTCGATCGGAACTACCGTACCCAAGAGTCCGCCGGTCGACGCCACGCTTCTGATGAGCGACGAAAACCCTAGCCTAATGGAAGAGGCGGAGAAGCAGCAGGAGGAGGAGATGCAATCGAAGCAGGTTTCTGAGCAAGAGGAGTTAGAGGAAGAAGCAGAGGAGGAGGAACACGACGGTGAGGATGAAGAAGAAGAAAAAGGCGATGAGGGAGAAGGCGACAACGATGATGTGAATGAAGCCATTGACGCAGTGGCGGCGACGTTGGCAGCGGAGGCATTGGTGGAGGCAAAGACCAAGGCAAAGGAAAGTCCGGCGAAGAAGAAGGAAGCCAAGACGGCTAAGAAACGCCCTCACGGTGGCGAGGGGATGCCGGTGAAGAAGCACAAGTCTGCTACTTCGGACGCCGGGTTTTTCAGCCGTCGATTTCGAAGGGAACTGCCGCCAGCAAGCAAGAAGAAGGCGACGATGTTGAGGAGGAAGGGGATGATGAGCAGTCTACCCCAGCAAGTGCTAAGAGTAGAAAGAAGAGGAAGGGGCCCACGGTGATGACGTGTAGCAAGCCCATAGAGTGGAAGGTGACTGCACCTCGAGTTCTCGACTTCAAATTCTACGAGAACTTGGGTGTTGCCCAGAAAGTAAGAGAGTTGTTCAAGGGGATTGGCTGGAGTAAGTTTTTGGAGTGGCCTGTGGAGGTCTACGAGGAGGAAGTCAAGGAAGTTTATAGCACAGCGGCAATAACAAGTGACCCTGAGAACGGGGTGAGCATGATTTCCTTCTCGTTGTTGGGCGAGAAGTATGAGATTCAAGTCAATACCCTCAATCAGATTCTCGAGATGGTGAGTCTGCGAGATTTGGCCAGGAATGAGTTCATGGAGGCCAGGACCAAGGTGCCATCCCCAAGAGATGTGGTTTATGAGGAGCAGTGGAAGGAGATCAGCAATGGGACGCCCTATTATGGAGCCAACAACAAGGGTACTGAGCTAAGAATGCCTGCCCTGAGACTTTGCCACCGCATCCTTGCCTACAACTTGTATAGCAAGAGTGACAGCGGCAACAGCTTGAGCAACAAGGAGCGATATCTACTGTGGTGTATGCACACCAAAACCAAAGTCAATTTCGCGGCGTTCCTTGGTGAGCAGCTCAAGACTGTGTTGGCAAAGCAGGAGTTGGGATGCACTTGTGGCCATTTTGTGACAGTCTTCGCGAATGGAGTTGGGGTCTATGGTGATCTGAAGGAGAAGCTGAAGATGTCGGTCAACATGTTGGGAGAAATTGCCTTGAGAAAGATGAATGACATCGAGATCAGGAATGGCATATAAGTGTTTGTTGATCATTCCAAACCAGCATCTAGCAGGCGACCACCAGTGGGCAAGAAGGAAGAGGCAAGCACCAGTGCAGCGGTGCTGCCCAACATTGAGATCGAGACCAGGCTGGCCAATGTGGAGAGGTTGTTGACCGAGATCAGAGATGCCAAGCTGGCATTCTTTGCACACCAAGGATTCAGGTATCCACCTGAATCTTCTCTTTGATTTGTGTTCCTCCCTTTTATGTTAGTTTAGGATTTTATTTTTCGTTTTTGTGTTTCATTGTTGAGTCTTGTTTTGTGTTATTTAGTGTCTTGTTGTTCGAAAGGGCGATTTTACTGTCTTCACCCACAATTTGCCCAGGAAATTGTGTGGTGAAGATCCTATTGCCTTCTCGGTTGTGTTTGTTGAGTCAGTTGATTTTTGTTTGATTGTTGCCCAACATTTTACCCACTTTGCCTAAGGCAAAGTGTGTGGGTGTTGGGGTGTCAGTTTGTGTTTTTAAAGTTTGTTTGTGTTTTTAAAGTTTGTTTGTGTTATTGATCAGCATGTTAGCATGAAAGTTAGAATAGGTTTATGGATGATGCCGTATGTAAATAGGTAGGACGGAATGAGATATTAGGCATTAACTGTGAGGATTTGAGCTTTTGAAATGCTATATACATATGCAGCATTATTCTTTCTTGTGTGATAATGATCAGTTGACATGTGTTGATCTAGAACTTGCCTGCATCTCTTAATTAAAGCTTCATATAACTTAGTAGAACTACTTAGATTAATTAGGCAATTTTTGTTCAAAGAATCCCATAGCTAAAAAAATTCTCTACCATAACATCTATCCTTTGATTAGCCCCCTTGAGCTTGGATCGTATTCTTTCAATTCACTTATAGAAGCCTGAATTTTAGCCGTCCCGGTCAAGAACTCAGGTCTAGAAGAACAAGAGATGAAAGGAAATATTGGGTAGCACATAGTGGGCAGAATCACCTAAGATAGAGGTGTTGGGTTAAAAAAAAAAAGAGAAAAGAAAAAACATAAATAAATAAGAAACTCAGAATAAATGTGCTAAATAAAGAGGAGTAAGGAATCAAGGGTAATGTGTTGCTCGAGAACCTAGTTCTTGACTTAGCCAATTTCCATATTATCCTACCTTTTGTCATAAGCCACATAACAACCTAATGAAGACCTAAGGATAAGTAGTTTGAATTTGTTCGAAGAAGTAGAGATGTAGAGGGCAGGCAAGCCTATGGAAAAACTTTGTTGATGATGGTCAAGAGCGTAAACACTTAACCTTATACACTTGAGAGATGAGTGCTGGTGAGGATGTCCTTGTTGCTCAATAACTCTATCTCGACCTGTTTGATGGCAATATCTGTTACATATTCTGTTTTGACTGACATGTGAGATGCTGATTTGTTTTGAGTCTGTATTTTCTGTTTTGTCTTTTCTGAGTTTGAGTCTTGGGCAAAGTCGCAGCTATACACTTGAGGGCAAGTGTTATTCAAGTGTGTGGGTGTGATGAACCCATATTTGTGTCCATCTTTTCTTGTTTCTTTCTTGTGTTTTTAGTCTTTATCGACTCATTATGTATCTGGGAGGACACGCAAGTCGAGAGATAGTGTGCAGGGGAAGAACAGGTGGATGCTGGGCAAATCCGATGGAAAATCTGTTGTTGAGATGGCGATACGATGCAAATGGGCATAGGGCTGGAAGCTTGTAGCTGGGCAACATCGAAACATCCTTTCTACAAGTCAGGAAGCACCTCCTCATATCCTTAAGCCAACAGACAGAGTACTTGGAGGAGCCAGGATCGTGGTCAACACCGGAGGCAATTCAGGATGCAGACGATGAAGGGCAAGATGAGAGTCGAGCAGCAGTAGCAGATTTCTTTTCCTTCAAGGAAGAGGATAAGGATCGGATGTTTCCTTCCTTATCCTAGCCGAGTCAAATCATGGAAGATATCTACCACGCAAGGAAAGAAGGATCCTGCATGCGAAAGAAAGAGAGAGAGGCGGAGGTTGTGATATGCATGGGAAGAATCCTTATTCAACAAGGAAACTTTCCTAAACTCTAGAATCTCATCGCCTATATATATGGCCGACTCTATCATGTAAGAGAGCTCTTCGAATTCAGTAGTTTTTAGATTAGTTTGCATCCTAGTTTGAGTGGAAGTAAGGAAGAACAAGTCCTACGGGCGATTTACAGTTTATTACGTTCGTTTATATTTTCTGCACTTTAGTTTTAGTTGTTGGCGTGATGCCAAGACCCTTTAAATGCTGACGACGCTTTTGGGCAGCAACCCCTTTCCAGATTTATGCTAAGTATGCTTTTTTTTATTTGCTTTGTGTTCTTATTTAATATTATGTCTAGCTAAGTTTATTGTTTGGGTTGGATGTAGATGAAGTGATTCTAAATTACTCGTTCAAACTTGTGAAAATTGTGTTAGTTCGTTAATTGATTTTGTTCGCGAAACACTTAGGATTAATTCTAGACTTAATTGATATTGAAGTTGATTGATCACCATCTAGATATTGAGATTAAGTCATCAACAGAAATTGGGATTAACACGAGAGTGCCTTTCGTGCCCAACAAGGTAAAGGGTGTTGGAGAGCAGTCGGTATTGACCTACCTCTTGGCTGTCTTGGGTCTATTTATTCTTAATGCCTGTTGGGCAGCATCGTTACTGAAGTGTCTTCGTGACTTTGCTGATCAAGAGAGGAGATCTAGCCTTCTGGTCAAGATCTGTAAAATTGATTAGACATAGGTTAAGTGTGTTAGCATCGTAACTTCGTGACCTTAGGGTGTTAACTAATCTTTGCCTTAAAACAAGTGATAAAATCAGTTAATTGAATATCTTTGCACCAATGAACGAGTGAAGAGTAATTAGGATCATGGATTCGAAACCCAATCCAAACTCTTTTGTTATTTGATATTGTTATTTGTTGAGTACATGTTATTAAGATACTTCGTGACCAAAACCCTTTTGTTGAGCAACATCTGAAGAACAGATTACACCAGGTCCCTTGGGTACGATCCCGCTTGCCGCTGACTACTACCTTGTTGGGCAAGAGGTATTTTATAAATATTATTTGTACGAAGTGTGTGACGACAGCACTCCGTCAGATAAATAAGTTTAAGAGATTACACTAAGATTCGCAGGGAGGTTTAAAATACAGAGATTCCGAAATCACTTTACTCATTCCTTTAAAAACAGCAAAAGCTTTTGAAAGTAGAAGCATAAATAGACTAAAATACTCAGATCCAGTTTCTTAGTACTTTCTTTCTCTTCAATTTTAAACTCGAACTCGACGTCGTTAAAAGAAGGACATATAAAAGGAGTTTTAGAACGAAATTCCGAGGCAAAATTCCGTTTCCCACAGACGGCACCAGTTGATGCGTCCAGAAATGTACATCATGTAAAAATCAGAACACATAAGCGGATGAAGGTTAACACTAACCTATTCCACAGCTCTTTTCCATCCCAGATGGTTAGAATCGTCCTCTATGGAGGAGTCCTGGCGTGGCTCTGCAACAAAAGGAGGGCCGGGGAGGTTTTCCGGCGAACCACCTCCGAAGATTAAGTCAGTATTCTGGGTTTTTCTTTGGGAGGTGAATGTAACAGGAAAAATAAGTCTGAAAAAATTGTGTGTTTATGTGTGTGTTGGATTTGTAATATATACTCGTGTGTTTTCTTGAGAGTGAAGTTGTACGACTGCCAACTCCCTTTTTCTTGGTCTTTACACGTTCAGCTACTCTATTGGCTGTGGTGTGATTGTACTTCCTGACGGTACCAGGCGGGTATTAATTAAAGTGTTTTTCGTCTGTCAGGTATTCAGTTAGGAGAGAGCTCGACATCAGGGACCTCAAGGCAGATCTCTGGCTGGATCTGGACGGGAGATCTCCAGGCAGGTCTCTGAGAAGAGATTACCACGAGAGATCTCAACTTCTTTATTAGGTCAGCTCCTCGATAAGGTATACGCAGCGATTATGTAGAATGCTCAGGTCTTCTCGAGACCTGGGTATTTTTTGTCCTTATCACTTTCAGGTCTACATTCAAATGATGTACAGCTCTACCATCATCAACTCTTCCTCTGCTGGCTGCATTCTAGGTTCCATGTCTGTCTCTACACTTTTCATTTTAGCATTTTCATCTTGCGGTAGACGCTCTACTGCTAAGGCCCCCTTCGCCTTTTTCTTGGCATGTTTAATGGATTTTACATAAGATTCTTTCGATACTTCTTGGTCCCCTGAGACCTCGCCTACCAACCCCTCCTTGTGAGCTGGAAATTTCATCTTCATGTGATGGGTGGAGACCACCACCTGAAAGTCGTTTAATGCAGGCCTTCCCAATATTATTTTATACGCTGAAGGTGTATCCACCACTAAGAATTTCACCATCCGAGTGTTTGACGCCTCTCCACTTCCTAATGTCACCTGAAGGGTTACTTCTCCTTTAGGCTGTATCTCACCTCCAGCGAAGCCGTATAACACCGTGTTTATCGGCATTAGATCAGCATTGATCTTCATCTTCTGGAAGCAATCCCAGAAGAGCACATTCACAGCACTCCCCGTGTCTATAAAGATTCTTGCTACCCTCCAATTAGCCACCTCAGCACTAATCACCAGTGCATCATTATGGGGCGCTGCGTCAACCAGATCTTTAGAACCAAAGCTCACACATGCCTTTGGATTCGTCTCCTCTCCTGGAAACGAATCTACCACGTCAATCTCCATGCCAACTGCCTCTGCTAGTTCCTGGACTTCCTTTCTTACCTGAGCTTTAGTAGCTCGCACATGGGCTTTGCGAGCTCGGCCTGAGTCGCTGTTAACATTTCCTCTCATAATCATATTGATGTTTCCTCTTTTTAGTAGGAGATCTTCCCGACGAGGAGGGGTCCTTTCTTTCTGATCCATTTTTCTCGGTTCTGGTTCATTTCTTTTGTACCCCTTTTCTTTTTCTTTTTTGACGAATGGAGTAGCGTATCATCTTTCTTTAGCAAACGCTCAATGGCATCCTTAAGATGCTTGCATAAGTTTGTATCATGACCATAATCGTTGTGGTACTTGCAGTATAGCTCTGATCGCGGATTGCCATGAGCTTCCTTATAAGTGCTTGGAAATTTAAAGTGAGGAGACCTAGCTGCGGCTTCCATGACCTATACCAAAGATACGTTGAGGGGAGTATACTGGTCAAATCTCTCTGGGGCTCTCTTGGGCTTCTGCCCTCCTTTATCCTTTTTAGCTCTTGATGCTAAAGACGACCTTTTCTCCGAGGTCTTTCTTTTGGGAACAGGGGATTGTTCTTTCACCTTTCGAGCCTCCTGAGCTTCCTCGAGATTGACATATTTTTCAGCTCTTTGCAGCAACTCCTCGAAGAATAGGGGGCTCTCTTGTTCAACGAATTAAAGAGTAAGCCATGTGCTAATCCTTGTATGAGTGCCTACACTTTCATATCATCTGAAGCCAGAGGAACTTGCAACGTGTTGTGGCACAAAATTATCAGGTCTCGGTTAGAACCTGAGATCTGAGACCTGAGACCTGAGATCTGAGACCTGAGACCTGAGACCTGAGACCTGGACCTGAGACCCGATCAGGTCTCCCGTGTCCTTCCCTGCCAGCCTGACACCACTACAATCACATCCCGCCATGTGACATTGGAGTAAGTACTAATAGCTGGAAATATAGCTTATTCTCCAAGCCATTCATTTCTCCTATAAATACCCAACCTCATTCACATTTACAGAAGGTTCCTTCTACACAATATTCTCCACACAAAAACACTCACGCACTCTACAATATTATCTTCAAGAATGAGCAAATCTGACTTAAGCTTCAAAGGGTGTTCGTCGGAAACTACCCCCGGCGTTCATTCTTTTGTAGGCAAACACACATCGACATGAAGCGGAAGCGTAGCAGTTCATCTCTTGGCCCCAGATTCACAACAAGCGAGCAGCAATTTCCTCTTTTCTTATGTGGAGAATGTTCTTGAAGATGTTGGGCTGATTTTAGCCGTAGTTAGTTTATATGGTGCGTCACTTTTTGGGACGCAACATCTGACGATTTCCCGATCGCGTAACCTACAGATCTGTCAGATCTGAAAAGAAATGGTACAGGAAACCAGATCTGGAGATCTCCTTCCATGGGTGTTCGTGTTCAACCCCTGGCCGAATCCTTCCATTGTGACGCTGCGATTAGCCACTCACCGTTGTTCTGGTCTGGCCCGTCATCTCTGTGAGGCTCTCTATGTCCTCCGGCTCTGTGTGACGATAGTCTCCATCATTGCCCGTTTCTTTGCAAGCTCATGCAACCGGGTTGCAACGCTGATTTCTTGGTTTGCATTTCGTAATATCTACATCTACTTACTGTTTGGTGTGTCAATCGTTGGTATCGCTGATGTTGGTTGATCTAGTTTTGATTATTGATGGATTTTGCATAATCCACTACTTATGAAAAATTCCCGTAGCACTTTGATTATCTTGCAATATCTTTGCACTTGATTCTCCTATTTGCTGCCATATCTTGCTCGGTTTGAAGTGTGTGAATCTAGATGTCGTTGAAATCTGATTAATCTGTCAACTACTTCATTGATTTTGCTTTAAAGGTGTGATTCTCTTTTTTGGTTGATGCGTTGAATTTTGGAAAATTTATAGCTGCTGGTGTTGTTTCTTGTGAGCACCAGCTGTTTGAGAGAATGTCTCTGAGAAAATTGAGCATATGTGCCCCAAGAAATTTGGTTGTCATAGTAAGGCTCTTTTGTTATTCTTTTGTGGAAACAATTGCACATGTTTTCCTGAAATATTTTGGCATGAAACTGATTTGATGTTTATTAATTTAATCTCGTACTTAAAGCATTGAATATGTCAGAAGTGACTAGTAAATTCAATAAATTGATCATGGTTTGATTGTTGTGAATTTCGGCACATCTCATAAACTCTTTGTAGCACTCCAGTTTGAGGACACATATATGGTTGTTGAGAATTTTAATTTGTTAATTCATTGCTTGTAATCTGATTGCTCGATATAGCGACTGATAATATCCTTTGAAAATTCTCGTTTTCTTGATGTTTCTATCTCTAATTGCACTAATCCTCGGATTGGTGTGGATTAACCAATCTTTCCATTGAGCATGAATTTGAGTGGGTATTTGTTAAGTTAATCTCATACTTGAAGCATTAGTATGTTGAATATGCCCAGTAAAATCAATAAACTAGTTGTGGTTAATTGTTCTGAATTTTCCTCCATTTTACAAAATCTGAGAACCATTTTTAGCTTTCTAATGTGGTTGGTTTGTGGATGATATGGCCAAAAGGAAGCGCAAAAAGCAAAGAGCCAATATAACGATCATTTACATTTTGGTGAATATAAGTAGTGGGATGGAATCAAGTGATTAAGGATGTGGTCAACAGTCGCGCGGTTGCTAGACGTTTCTTTGGCCAAGCCTCAAAAGCATATACTTGGGAATGAACTTGGAGGCTACGGAACATCTCGTCATACTCCATGAGTAAGGTCTATATTTTTAGCTTGAGTTAAGCTTACTTTGCTTGATAAAAATAGTTTTGACAACATACCTCTACTGAGTTTGATTATCGTGTTACATGCTTATGCTTCTGGAATATGTCAGTAGATTAAGATGAATTGGAATCGCTGATGATTTTGTCAGAAGGATCTTTTTGATATAGAAGTTGTTGCTCATTTTGCATTTGCATTAATGTGTATTCGATTTTGGTGCTAAATGAAAGAACTGAACTTAAGAATTACATGAAGAATAATAGTTTATTTTTTGTGAGAATAAAAACGTATGAAGACATCATGTGTCCATTAGAAGGGATAAATTTGGGACTTCTTGTGCGTAGTGCAGGAAGAGTTTTGAAACCATAGTAAAATATGAGGTTGAGAAGGAATTGTAAGTGTAGATTCGTTTCTACACTGAAGTTGAACCTATTTGCCTAGTAGATCTGGAAACCTGGTCATATTGATCCATATTATGCCCCTTATGATGAAGCTCACTTGTCTATGTGGTATTGCTAGTTCATACTAGAGTTTTGACTAATACCACGAAATGTTCATGAAAGACCTTCAAAATTTATTTAGAAGTAATTTTGTGATTGTTCGTATGGGTATGTGCTAACTTGGGCTAAAAGCTAGAAATCCTTGAATCCTATTGCAAAGAATAATACGAGCAGATCTGAGTTCACCAGCTCACTCTATATCTTGAGAATAAATTGTATTTTTTATGCACTTATGTATTTGGTATGTTAAGAGTTGTTTCGGATATTTGGCGAGGCGTACGGGAAAATCGAAAATGATTACTCCCCATAGAATACTAACACATTTTGCAGATAGCAACAACCAGAAGTAAGCTCATAAACTAAATATCAGGGTCGAATTCAGGGGTTGCGAAGAGATCCTGAGGACAACAGAGACCTGCCAATAAAACCTCGGAAACCTCAGGTGTAGCAGCCTGACGCGTGATAGGTTATCACTTCAGCAACTTGAGCTCAAGCCCTCACATCTTTTGCATGACAAGCTCTTACGTATTGAATCTAAAACCAACCTTACTCCGAGTGATAACTTAATAATGAAGTCAATTGCAGTAGAAAGGAGTAAGACGTACATTTACTCTTTTGTACAATAAATTCGAAATGATTAATTTTTTATAGATGGCCTCAATGATGAATTTTGTTGCCTATTTCTTTGATTGAGCAGATTTGAACTTTTTTAATATAAAGGAGACCACTCAAAGCATGAGTGTAGAAGAGAACACGATACGCGATTACTCACGGAAAAAATCAGGTCTCCCGTCAGAAACCCATTGAGGTCACAAGACGGGATCACTCACATTAAAAAGCCTCTTAGCTTGCGCGAATAGCAACAAAGAGCATGTTATGTGATTATTCACATTGAAAAGCCTCTTAGCTTGCACGAATAGCAACAAAGAGCATGTTATGTGATTACTCACACT
Organism: Schizonepeta tenuifolia; assembly: GCA_029490685.1. Lineage (NCBI taxonomy): Eukaryota > Viridiplantae > Streptophyta > Magnoliopsida > Lamiales > Lamiaceae > Schizonepeta > Schizonepeta tenuifolia. The sequence goes on from CM055956.1 coordinate 108,407,369, forward strand.
GAAAAGTCTCTCAGCTTGCATGAATCGCAACAGAGAGCATGTTAAATAATTACTTATGATGAAATATGAGCCTCTTGGCTCGCGTGAAGCACATGAAAGAGCAGAATACGCGGCTACTTCGCGATGAGAGGACAAACTACATGAATTGCAGCACATGGCAAGTTACATGATCAGTCACTGAAAAACAGTTCTCTCAAAGCTCTCGAGCGCTGCAGTTCATCTCTTGGCCCCAGATTCATAACAAGCGAGCAGCAATTTCCCCTTTTCTTATGTGGAGAATGTTCTTGAAGATGTTGGGCTGATTTTGGCCGTAACAGTTAGTTTATATGGTGCGTCACTTTTTGGGAGGCAACACAACGCCTCAGCGTTAAAGCGTCTCACATATTCTCGTAAGCTCTATGAGGGTCCTTGCCGCAATTCCATGAGTGAGAAGGACATCTTTATGTGCCTCCTCGCACTAACAAATTGGTGGAGAAACATAGACTTGAACTCAATGAATGAACTTATACTGTTGGAAGACAGCTGAGAAAACCATTGTTGAGCTACTTTCGATAGAGTCGTAAGGAAAACTCTACATTTAACTCCTTCTGTGTACTGGTGCAGCATTGCGCTATTTTCAAATCTCATCATATGCTCATACGGATCCGTGGAACCATCATACTCCAACATCAGTGTCTTGAAGTTTGGAGGTAATTGATCATCTCTGATGTCTCTTGAGAAAGGGGATTGGCTGTTACTGGTTTTAACAGGTTTCTTAGGAGACTTTTTAGGCGAGGAAGCCTTCTTTTGAAGGTCTTTTAATTGCTGCTTGAGGGCTGCGATCTCCGCAGCAGCTCCCTCAGCTCGAGATTTTACTACCCTCGCTTCGCCCTCTACACATTTTCAACACAAAAAAGGCAGCCAACATAGATGACTAATCATTGTTTCATTAACAAACAAGTTATTCGGAAACAAAATCTATTTTCTCTATTCGTTCACTGACCATTTTCTGATCCAGTTTGAGGGCTTTCATACCCATCACTTTCATATTGGTTTTCCTCAGCAGGTTCTACCTGTTGGGGAAAATAAGAGTATTCAGATCATGAATAACTATTCTCACGTCAATAAGGCTTGAATCACCTTATCAACTTTTCATGCTAGTCAAGGTTTCACAGGGTCCACTTATACCTATTTAGATTTTCCTTTCGCTGCATTACTATATTTCTTGTTTTGGCCCTCGAGCGGAATCAGAGCTTTGGACACAGCCTGATTCACCATAGCGCTCAGCTGATCCATAGAGAGTGCGTACGTAACATTCTGCTGTGCAGGTGTCTGAGGCTCCTCTCTTGACCCTCCCGAACTTTTGCGACCCCCCTCTTTCTGAGGGCTCGCCGATTTAGAGGCCCCCTCTTTCTGGGGCGTTACTAGCTTTGGTAAAGCTGCTTTCCGATTCTCTTCCTCGACGTGATTCTCCGAGGAGCTGTCATCGCGTACTACCCCTTTTGGTGGGGATTCCTGGTCTCGGACCGACATACTCTCCATGACTAAACTGCATTTCAAAGCTTTCAGCTATCAATCAATAGTCAAGGAGGAACATTAAGGGTGTAGCAAGTGTTCAACACTACCCTTTTCAAAAGGTCATTATCAGGTCTCACCAGACCTTTAGAGAATTGAGGGAACACGATTCAACATCTTTCTCTTCTCTATATTCTTATCTCAATTGAAACTGGGGCCAAGTGAGACCTACTCTGAGGACCTCACATCCCTCTAAATTTCATTCCCTCATGCTAAGGGGGTTTCTGGGGTTCATTTCTTAAAATCACCCAACTTATTGCCATTTCTTAATAGCAACAGCTTCATCTATCTAGTCACTCCACTAACAATTTTTTGCGAGATTATGAAATGAAGGTTTTAAGAGAAGATAAGAGAACTCACGTGGAAAAAAAGAGAGGGATTACAACATAAAGATTTTCAAGTCAGAAATCCGTCCCTTTTAGAAACAACAAAACTTCCATTAGGAAAACTGGGAACTGACTATTTTATGAAATGTTTCAACTTCGCTACTTCTACGTTTTCATAATACTTTTTCCTGCCCGAAAAATCTTTTACCACCATTGAGGGGTTCCCTTAGGAGGGGGAAATCTCCCCTTCCTTCGGGTTTAAGCTGAAATCCGACCATATTGAAAAAGGAGTATAAAGAACTCACCACGTAAACATTTTTAAGAAAAATTTTTGAGAAAAAACTCCGCTTCCCACAGACGGCGCCAGATGATGTAACCAGAAAAAAATACATCATATAAAATCAGAGTGAAAAAATAAGTAAGTGATGATATTTAGCTAAATTGCACCTCTCTGTCTTCTTGTGTCACACAAATCGCGCCTCCACCAGGACGATCCTATGAGATTCTGCAAGAAAAGGAGGGCCGGTAGTAATTTTCGGCGAACCACCTCCGAAGCCTAAGTCAATTTTCTGGGTTTTTGAGAGGTGAATGTAACAGCAAGTGAGTAAAGTTGTGTCTGTGTTTGTTGAATCTTTTTAATATGTATATACTCGTGTGTTTTCTTGAGAGTGAAGCTGTCTTGCTATGATATTTCCTTTCTAGATGTTTACACGCGTTATGCTTCAATTGGCTATGCTATTTGTACCTTCTGACAGTACCATAGACGCATTAATTAAAGTGTCCTTGTTTGCCAGGTGCACTAGCAGAGAAGAGACCTCAACGAGAGACTTCAAGGAATGACCTCAAGGAGAGACCTCGAGACAGGTCTCTGACGAGAGTCCCGATGAGCTCTCTGGGGGTATCACATGAGACCTCAGTACTCAAACGCTAAACTATACTTTTTGTTCTTTATTATCAGTTCCAATCGTTGTATCAACTCTCGAATTGAGTATTTCCGCGATCAAGTAAAGGGCTCAGGTCCCCCGGAGACCTGAGTATCTTTTGAACTACATTATACATGAATTAATTTAATAAATGGAAATGGGGAATTGTTTAATATGGTGTTGAAGACCCTTTGGAGACCGTTGCATTGCAGGGGTAGGTGTCTCTAAAGGATTTTTAGTGGAAAAATGGTACTGGAGACCCCTTTGGAGACAGATAGCCTAATGCTACACACATTTGTTTAGTTGGAAGCTGACTCACATCACTTTTCTCATAATTGGCTTTCTTCACTTGATCAATTATATCAACAATTCTATCGATACTTGTTATTTCATTTTGTTCTAAATTATAAAAATAATTAATTTGTTGGTGAATTCGAGCAAACTGAAACATTAGAAAAATTCTCATCAATCCTTTAGGAAACAATCTTGCTGGCATATTATGTGTGCAGTGAAAATACCTTTCAAGTGCTTCCTACCAAAGAAATCAAGAAGCCATGGAAACTTTCATTCCAGAAATTTAGAGTTATCACAAGTTTCTTTACTTATATATGAACACCACTGCACATATTGTCGCCGCCATCATCAACGTGCCACAAATTGCGACCATTACCACCACACGTCTATTTGAAGTGAAATCACCATCACTATCTCAATTAACCGCCACCACCAACAGCATATCTACATGCACACCATCACACAAACACGTCAAGAAACAAAAGAAATAGGTCCGCTCTATTACTTATTCTTAATATTTGGTCGAACATTCACCCCTATTTATACTCAAAAGACTAGTTAATAAATGATTAAACCTTTTAAACATATATTTGATCCGATAGCAAATACTATTAGCTTATCAAAAAGTTCCATAAATATTATACAATTATAATTATTTCAATATTCTCCTATGAGTTACCTAGTAACTACTTTCTAGCCATTAGATCAATTAATTTCTATGGCTCAGATTTGAAATAAGCAATTGTAGTTTAATTATAGAGAAAATGGGGTCAAATAGTCAATATGGGGAGTAAAAATTAAATTCTGTCAAGCCATTTCCCTGACTTTGTCCATGTCAACAAACAATTCGAAATACCTCGACTTTTTTAGAACAGATCCGAGTCAAATAGCAATGATTTGAAGCACTTCTTTTTACACTATTTCGGAAACCCAAGGACTCAATCGTATGGATATGTAAAATACAGGATTTCCAATCCTAGCAAGAAAGGGAGGGAAAGGGATACTCAATTTAAAGTGAGTAAACAGAATTCCATACTCGATCTCATAGATACATTTTATAAATTCTGTCATTTTTTAGTACGAAATGTACGTATTCGTACCATTAGTACCACAATTATATCAACTTGTATCTTTTTTTTCTTCATTTGTGCAAAGATTATGAGTTCACTTTATGGAATTCAAACTAATGCTATGAATAGTGTTAATTCATATTAATCACTCGAATTATTTGACGGGTTATAATAAATAAAATATTTTCAATTTAATTTTTGTAGTCAACCTAGTGGTACAATCAATGTTAATTCGTACTACTCGTATCGTTTTTTGTATGACTGATTGAATTCAGATGTAAGAAAATACATCGTAATAATATTGTTATTAATACTGCCAAAATGTAATAAAAATACACACAACACACGCTAGAGTTTCTAGAGCAATAGATGTACAGTCCATAGCTGACTACGAGCAATATGTTGACGGTAGATGGTACAAGCAATAGTTATTATCATCTGAAGCTGCAGCGATGTCTTCAGATAAATCGGCACATTGTTGAATGTTATATATGAATCGTTCCACATACTTCAAAGCGTACAGTCCACATCCGACTTCATTCTTCTATTTGATGGCATTCGATCCTTTCAGTGTGGGAAACCACATCCTCCACTCCGTGTATCTTGGGTTTGATACTCTGTTGTGCTCGTAATAGCCAATTTTCTTCATGATCTGAGGGAATATGGGGGCAACAGGTCGGAATATATAAATTATGTTAGCCTTGTGATGTTTGTCAAACGTCCATGATTTGGAGTCATAAATTCCGATGTCTCCATTTTTCATATTGATGAGCAATGTAGCCCAGTGGCCGCTGAAGTGGCAAACCATTACTACCTGCAATAAATAACTACTGATTCACAGCTATAGCATTACAACATTATTTGTATGAAATGTAAATGTAGTATCTATCGTACTAGTTGAGGTCAATTTTTTATGGTACGATTATGTATATTCGTACCAGGTGTGGTACGAATATGTATTTTCATACGAAGTATGGTACAAAAAAGCCATATCTGTACCAATTGTACTAATAGATATAGTAAATTATGTATAAATTGTAATATTACCCTTGTGCAGTTAATCCACTTCTTTCTATTTTTTCCCCATTGTGGCTTAAGTTTGGTACTCTGGTACGAATTGTGAATACAGTGGTACGAATAACACACAATTTTACCCAGAATTAACCCATAAATCACATCAAACAACATCGGGAAAAAACACTTAAAAAATCACCCAGAATCTGCAGATTTGAACATTCGCAGTACGAATTCATGTTCCAAAAATCATACCATGACCGCTAGGAATTTCAAACTAAAATGCCAAAAAAAAAAAAAAAAAAAAAAAAAAAACAAGTCTACATATCTACACACATAGTAGAATTCAAGTTCCAACAAATTGCTCCAGGTTGCCATCCATAAACTTAAGACTAAAATTAAAAAACCAATAAGAAATATCTCGATCTATATGATTTGAAGCATAAATTACCAGCATTTCACTGTACGGATCGCTTGTTTGTTGTAGTGTGTTCCTTTCGGTTTCACATATGGCTACTATTGCTTCTATTTCAGATATGGCCAGTGTGGTTTCAGCTTCAGACACCATGGATTCAATATAGACGCCGGTGGTTGCAGCGGCACGGTGGTGTAGCGGTGTAGTGGAGGCAACTGAGGACGGGCGGTAGAGACGTGCGGCGTTAAGTGAGAGGGGCGACGAAGATGGGTGGCGGAAATATACAAAAGAGAGGAAGAGAAATCGTTCTAGAGAGACAAACAGAAGAGAGTAAAAAAAGGTTAATTAAATTCGCACCTTTACTAAGAATAAAAATATCTAAATTCGTAAAACATGGCTATTATTTATAAATTTTAAGTAGCTAGACAAAATTTAATTTTAATTCATGATTTTGACTATTTGACAAGTTGCCCCTTAATTATAAATATGTTTATATAGCAACGATTTGTACCCTATAAGGGTAGAAATGGTAGAATTATTTTTACCGATATTTAAGAATTCCAAATTTATCGGCGTATTTATTTGTGTAGAAAATCACCAAACCACAAAAGGTAAATTTCATTCTTTGAAAATACAACTATTCTTGTGATTGTATATAATAGTATACCGTCTAAATTAAATCCTTTAATACGTTTGAATAGTTCCACAAGTTATTTCCATTTTTTTTAATTTAATATCAACTAGCATACAACCCGTCAAAAATCGACAGAAAATTATATTTAAAAAATTAATAAAATTATTAGATAAATATGTGATCGATTAAAAAAAATATTACTTGTTAATTATTTTTGCGTTCAATCACTTGATTGTTTAATATACTAAATTCATTTAGAATTTATATGTACTTAAAAACACGACAACACGCATGGAAGTAATAACTAAAAAGTAATTAGATTAACATAAATTTAAAAAAAGAAATCGAACATAATAAAATATAGAATTTGTTAATGATAAGTTGGCATATTATGTTATTTTCATTTTTAATAATAATAATAATAATATTATTTTTGATTAAAATAATAATTTTATTAAATTTATTGTATATAACACTATTTCATAAATTCTTCTCAAAATCGATGTAGGATAAAGAGGTGGATCATTCTGATAAAAAAATATCATCTATCTCACATTGATTAAGAAAAGAAAAGTAATTTTGAAGAATGTCAAGCTGACCCAATCCTACATTATAAATTCAATATATAATTAAAAAAAAATCACTTGAACTATCGATTAGGAATTGACCCGTCTAATCCCACAGTTTTGTGTCAGAATTAACCCGTTCGCCATGGTTTTCATCGGAATCGGCCCGTTTACCCCACGATTTTGATCGGAGTCGGGTCGTCTACCCGACGGTTCTAAGTCAGAACCACCCCTCTCAAATTGAATTTAAAAAATAATTTTATCACATGTTTACGTCTCAAACTTATATGGTAATGTTTATTAAAAATTCTAATATAATCTACCCTCATTTCTTTGATAATTTTCAAAACTCTATTCTTCTTCAAAATCGAAGCAAGAATCGTTTGAGGATGCCACACAGGGTTGTATATAAATCAAATAATTTTGGCTCGGTTCAGTATTCGATTCAAATTTTTTATATTCGAATTTGAAAATTTATGATTTGAATACACATACATTCAAAACCTTTTTTCTTAGTCTCCGTGCCCATATGAACTAGGCCGTATTCAGCGGGACAGAGAGAGTATTATAAAGTCAATAGTTCTTGAAAGACGTGTAACTAGTTGACTTTTTAAGTATTAAGTACAAATTTTGATACAGAAACCGAGGTTTGTTTCCTCATTAGGGCATTCACAACAGTGGGCTCCGAAACCCTAGGGCTATGGGTATTTTGGTGGGTTCCCAATGATTGATAGCCCGTGCTTAAAATTTTCACTATGGTGAAGCCCGACCCCAGGGCTATCTAATGATTGATTTTTTTTTTTTTTTTTACTTTTCTATTTTAAAATAGCAATAAGAATAATAAAATACGAAATTGTATTGAAACATTGGAAAATTACAATACAATTGATACAAATTAAAAACTACAAATTAAGTACTACAAATTAAAAACTACAAATTAAATACTGATAATTAAAAGTTACATATTAATATCCGGAAACTGGTATTTTTGCTTGAGAAATGCGCACACTTCACGGTGGCGCATCAATTGTTCCGGCTCCATGTCGCTTGTTTTCCTCGTGTAGATCTCGTAGGCCTGCTTAAATTCATGATTAGCCACAATTTGGACATACGTTCCTGAAGTGGCTAAAGCCCGGTGATTGCGAGTATTGCCCAAATCCATAAAGGCGAGGAGTACTGTGGATATCCAGTACCTTGCTGGGACGAAAACGACGGACTATTACCGGTGAATAATTGTCGTGAGGGAATTGGATTGGGCGATTGGGATGAGGGACAAGGGTTTTGTGGACAATTTTTGGAGAACCACTCGATGAATTCATCATCTTCCATTTTTTAAGAAAAAAATAAAATTATAAGAGAATTTAATTGGAATGTAGAAATGAGAATGAAGAAATAGAGAAGGTGTGAATGTTTGAGTGGAGAAAGGTGACATATTTATAGGAAAAACAAAAAAATAGCCGTTTGCTTCTCATTACCGTTACAGAATTTTTTATTATTTTTTCATTTCAGATTAAAAAAAAATTCCAGAAAATGGGAGGAGGTAACGCGTGTCCCTCCTCCCCTCCATCAGCCGCGCCTCACCCCCGGGCTTCACAGCGCCAGGCGCCCGTCGCCGCGCCGTTGTGGATGGCCTTAGTTACTCATATAGTCAACGTATTCGAAAGTTTCATTAATTAAGACTTAGTTTTTGAATAAAATACTGTGTTATCTGAACGAGCAATACTTAGGGTCCAAATTTCCGAAAATAGTAAAATGAAGTTAAAGGCAAAATTGAATTTGAATTGTCAAAGCAGATGATTTTCTCTATAAATACTACTTCCTCTTATTCGGAAAATAAGATGAGCTAAGAAAACTTGGAAGGAAAGTCATTTTCATTGATAGAGAAGATTACAAACTACGTGCTAAAACAATTACAAAGAGAACCTATTTATACATGAGGAATCTAATACATATGACAGGATATGACCAATGAAACTAAGCCACATCAGCACCTAAGCCACATCAGCAACCAAAGAGAGAGCAGAGATGCGAGTAGAGAAGAGGAGCAACAGTAGAGAAGGAAGCATGCATGCATGCATGTTCATACCTCTATCCATCTATGAAGTTTCATCTTCTTCTTTGTCTACTTTTCTTCTTCTTACCAGTACATTTAAACCAACCGAATTGAGTTTTTTTAGTTTTTCAGTTTTCAACTGTTTTTACATTATAATTTTTCCATGTTTTCAGCTCTTCTATTTTCTAAATTCAGTTTTGATCCAGTTTTCAATGTTTTCAAATTTTTTCAAAGTTTCCAGCTCTGCTAATTTTTAATTATTTTTTTATCTTAGCTCTTCTACACGGTTCCTGCTGTACAAAATCGACAACCAAATTATGTTCTTTTTCTTCTCCTGCAATTTTCTTCATATTAGCTCTCTCTGAAAATGGTGTCCATCATTACTCCTGTGTGTGAGTGCATTGAAGGCTCCTCTCCATGAGAGCAGGAATACTATATTAGCAATTTAGCAGTATAGTAGAAGATTAGATTCACTTAAAAAATTAAAACAATTTTCGTTCTTACATGTTTCCTACAAATGTAGAAGATAAGGTTCTTAAGATTTGAAATCCGAAAGGAATGAAACAAGAACTTGAGTACATAACTTCTGTGTAATTTTAGTTGCATGTTTCCTTTGGAATGGAGAGCAAAAAAAAATTTTGTGAGAAAAGATAAGTTGATCTGTAAAGATTTATTTGATCCAGAGTGGTGGTGACATTGACGAAGTTTGATTGGAAATTGAGATGGAGAAGATGGTACGGAAGAAGTTTCAACATCAAACGAATTTTGCATGCGATAAATGCTTGTTGGCCTATTTTATCAACTTTTAGTTAGCTTTTTGTGTTCATAAAATATTAAAATATAAATTTTCTAAGTTGTTATAGTAGTATATTTTAAAGTTAGGTATAAATATAATAAGTACTGCAAACGTATTTCTTTTCAGGTTGTGTCTTACTCGAGGAGGCACATAATAAAAATAATAATAATAATAATATTTTAAAAAGTATGGACTCTATCATTTTTTAATTAGGTTGACCATTTTATACATTATTACCTAGACATGCCACTTCAAAGGAAAAAGATTGATACTCCCTCCCTCCACGAAACAAATTCCTACTTGCCCATAAAAATTTATCCACAAAACAAAGTCCTACTTACCTTTTTCCACTCAAATCAAGTGGAACCTACAACAACTTCCACTCCCATTTGATTTCTTCCACTCATAATATGTGGGATCATTATTCCACTAATAACAACTTTAATTCTATTTTATCTTTTCCACTCACAACAAGTGGGACCCGTATTCCACTCACAATAATTTTAACTTCCAATCCACTTCTTCCACTCTCAATAAGTGGGACCTATACTCCATTCACAATAACTTTACCAACTTTCTTAATCTGTGTGCAAATACCCAAATGAGACTTTGTTTCGTGGACGGAAGATGTATAATATAACCTTTACATATATTTAATATTCTTGTTCTTAATATAAATATTTTCGGTGCAATGCACCGGGGATATCTAGTACAGTAAATAAGCAACAATTATAATGTATTTATGCATTATTACTAAAGTACATGCCCAAAGACAAACATAGATAGTGCGTACGATTTTGTACATAAAACTGATGCTTATATTATATTGCTTAAAAGATCATGAACGTTTGCATATTATAATACCAATACAAAAATTAATAAAAGTATTAATTCAGAGATATAAATTAAACTATTTTATTTATAGAATATAAATTAAATGAAAGAAAAAAATGAAAGTGCAATATGATTTTTAACATTTTAAATGAAAAGAGTTGATCAAATCTCGTAGAAAAATATTAATGAGATAAGTTGATACAATTACTATATCCCACAAAAAGTGGAGGAGAGAAGTTACAACTAATAAGACTATCTGCATCCGGTCTCCAAGGGAGGGTCTCGAAACCCCGGGAGGGTCTCGAAGGGGTCTCAAGACACCTTTCCTTGGAGACCATGCGTTGGAGCAGCTAGTGTCTCGAGGCCGGTCTCGTTTCTTCGAGACGGACTCTAAGCTTTTTTTTCTTTTTTTTTTCTTTATATATATATATATATATATATTTTAATCTTCTATATTATAATAAATACCATTCTTTTTACCTCATTCTTTCTTTCTTGTGAAAATGGATCTCAATAATTCCTTTTTGTCGGCGTGATTTCCCGATATGTCCGACGATGTTTATGTCTACACACCGACGAGACTTAATTAGCGAAACACTATGCCATCGACATGAAAATTATCTAAAAGGGGCGTGATTGTTTTTAATTAGTGTATTTTAATTTATTTACAAATACATGAATTAATTTAATAAATGGAAATAGAGAATTGTTTAATATGATGCTGGAGACCCTTTAACAACCGTTGAATTGCAGGGGTAGGGATCTCTAAGAGGTCTCTAATGCTAGAGACACCTTTAAAAACCACTAATGATCTTCAAAGGATACAGATAGGCTGAACAAATATACTAAACTAACCCCACATCCCATAAAAATGGGAGAAAAACGTCCCACGTAAGCACAACTAATCTCCACCATTAACTAAATAAAATGAAGGATGAAGATTGAGTTACTAGTTAACTCATAAGATAAAAGGTTGCATTTGAACATTCATATATATATATATATATATATATATATATATAGACGGTGCAAAGAATCAGGAAATATTATTAGAGGCAAAATGTCAAATGATCAATATGAAGAGTAAAAGTTAAATTCTGTCAAGCCATTTAGTTTTTATAAATTCTGTCATTCGTAGTACGAAATGTACGTATTCGTACTATGAGTACCACACTTATCAACAAATAAACTAAATCAACACTAGTGAGATTGGTACGATTTGTATCATGAGTACCACCGTTATCAACAAATAAAGTAAATTAACACCGGTGAGATTTGTACGATTTCTACCAACATATCAAGTTATATGCGTACTAAGAGTATTTGTTGATATAACTGTGGTACTCATGGTACGAATACGTACATTTCGTACTCAGAGTATATGTCCTATTGGTACAAATCGTACCAGCTGTGGTACTCATGGTACGAATACGTACAATTCATAATGACAGAATTTGTAAAAACTAAGTGGCTTGACAGAATTTAACTGTGGTACTCATGGTACGAATACGTACATTTCGTACTACGAATGACAGAATTTATAAAAACTAAGCGACTTGACAGAATTTAATTTTTACTTCCCATATTGACTATTTGACCCCATTTTCTCGTATTATTATTACTCTCAAGTCTGTAAGTACAAGGTAGGGATAATAGGATATATATATATATAATAACATTAGATATGGAATAGAAAAATTCTAACCAATCCTACAAGTAATGTCCATATATAAATATATTATGATGTTCATGTCTCATTAAAATCTCGCTGAAAAAACCCTATGGGAGAAAAACAGTCGAGAAAAGTCCATGACATACGTTTATATATGTGTTGCATTTGTTGCATCGCTAAAAACCTTAACTAAGAAAACACAATGGGGAAAAAAACTTAGTAAAGGGAAAAAGAGCACAACAAATTTAGCCTTTGAGGCTTGATGTAGACCTTCAAGATCCAATCTTCAAAAACTATTTCGTAATATTTGCTCCCCTTGAAGATAATAATCTTCCAAGCCTATGCATCCCAATATTATAAACATATTTTTCAAATGTTGATACATGAAGAGATTTTGTGAATAAATCTACAAGATACTCACAAGAGCGAATTTTCTGTACTGTAATTTCGCCGCTCTTCTGGAGCTCGTGTGGGTAAAGAATTTAGGTAATATATGTTTTGTTAAATTTTCTTTAACATACCCACTACTCATTTGTGCAACACAAGCCACATTGTCCTCATATAGGACAGTGGGAGAGTTTTCATGTATCGCAATACCACAAGATCCACGAATGTGGTGTATTTATGACCTTAGCCACACACATTCTTTAGCGGTTCCATGTAAAGCGATAATCTCCGAGTGGCTTGAAGATATAGTGACTAGAGTCTGTTTAACAGATTTCCAAGAAATAGCTGCACCACCACAGAGAAAAATATAACCAGTCTGAGATTTAGCCTCGTGGGAATCAGATAAATAACCAGCATCCGCATAGCCAACCAATGTCATGTCTTGATTTCTTCGATAAAATAAACCAAGATCTTTTGTACCTTGAAGATAACGAAGAATATGTTTAACACCATTCCAATGTCTTCGTGTAGGAGAAGCACTGAACCTTGCTAGCAAGTTAACTGCAAATGTAATATCGGGTCTCATGCAGTTTGTGAGATAAAATAGTGCTTCAATTGCACTCAAATAAGGAACTTCAGGTCCTAAAATATCTTCATCTTCTTTAAGTCTAAATGGCTCCTTGTTCACATCTAGTAATCGGACAATCAGTATCCTTGTTCACATCTAGTAATCGGACAATCAGTGGTGTACTAAGTGGATAAAAATTAGAAATATTCATAAGAAATAATCTAAATTATAGTAGTATCTAAAACTTGAGTATTTTTTGGGAAACTTAATTTATCATTTTAATCTTACCAATGGTGAAATGATATTAATACCATGCTTCAAAATTTTGAATTTTGAAAAGGACAAAATAAATTTCTAATGAATTTTTATACTCGTTATAAATACGCATAAGATACTCCCTCCGTTCACAAAAAACATTACTGACAAGGGCAACACAGATTTTAGTAAAATGTAATTGAGTGTGTTGTGAGTTAATTCATCTCTCGAGTGAGATCTCCATATTTTTGAGCGGAATCCTACAAATGAAAGTGTTAAATTTTTGGTCAAAGATTTGTTGTCGGCCCATGGTGATGGAATGAATCATGGTCCTTTTCTTTTCCCCAAAACCGACGCTTTCTTCTAATATGCAGCTTCAGGTAAAAGATTCTAAGGCTATCCACATCCCTTAGAGAACCCTTAGGGTGCTCTAAGGGGTGCTCTAACACTCGAGCACCTTTAGAGCACTCTATCCCTACAACGTAAGGGTGTTTTAAGGGTGCTCTATCTTTAATATTAAAAATTCTTCATTTTCATTTATTAAATTAATTCATAAAATTCCATTAATAAAAATAACATTAAACATTACATTAATTAAAAAAAAACTAACATATTACAATAATTAAAATAAAAAACATTACATTAATTAAAAATGCTAGACTACTCCTGAAGAGGACCAAATTTTTGGTAGAGGTGCTCGGTGAGATCATTGGTAAGCCGATGGTGCTTTTTTTGATCTCTCAAGTCGGCATTCCGTTGCATAAATTGCTGAAAGCAGATCGGAGTTGTCCGCAAGTGTACCCCGCTACTGGACGGAGAGTCGGAGTCCTCTCTCCAATTCTCCACATCTTTCCGCTCGTCTTCGATGATCATGTTGTGCAAAATAATGCACGCGAACATGATGTCTCGGAGATGCTTCTTGTACCAGCACCGACCCGGAGCGCGGATTATTCCCCATCGGGCTTGGAGCACTCCAAAGGCTCGCTCTATGTCCTTTCTGGCAGACTCCTGCATATTCTTGAACCTCGCCGTCTTTAGGTCGGTTTCAAGCCTCGGCGATTTGATCAAGGTAGGCCAACAAGGGTAGATCCCGTCGGTCAAGTAGTACCCCTTGTCGTAGCGGTATCCGTTGACGGTGAAGGTGCACGGTGGAGCTCTATCCTCAAGCACGTCGGTGAACAAGGGCGACTGATTGAGGACGTTGAGGTCGTTGTTGGAGCCGGCAACCCCAAAAAAGGCATGCCAGATCCACAAATCCTGCGACGCCACCGCCTCCAAGATTAAGGTAGGCACGCCGTGATCGCCGCGAGTGTGGACACCCGCCCACCCTTTTGGGCAGTTCCTCCATTCCCAGTGCATGCAATCCAGGCTCCCGAGCATCCCTGGAAACCCATGCCTCAACTCGTGCATTTGGAGCAGACGCGCAGTGTCGGCAGCGTTGGGCTTCTTCAAGTACCGCTCGCCGAAGAGGTCGATGATTGCCCGGCAAAATTTTTTGAGGCAAAGCCGGCCCGTGCTATCTCCGATCTTCAGATACTCGTCGAACGAGTCGGCAGCACCACCGGTCGCCAGTTGTCGCACCGCCATCGTGCATTTTTGCACCGCCGTTAGCCCCCATCGCCCGAGTGCATCTTGTCGATGCGTGAAGAAGTGGACGTTTTCCTCCAACGTCATGCGCAAGAACAGATGCTTGTGCATCCGGAAACGGCGTCGGAAAAATTGCTCGCCGTAGGTGGGGTGGTCGGCGAAGTAGTCGGCGTGGAGGATCGCACACGCCGCTTCTCGGTCGCGGTCGACGAAGTCTCGCGCCCTCTTCTTCTTCTTTTTTTGCTCCGCTTGGTGTGCACGCATGTAGCGATCCACGTCCGCCATCATCTCCAGCACCTCGTCGTCGGTGCCGCCCTCGACATATTCCTCCGACGAATCGGAAAAAATAAGTTCCTCCGATGAAGACATTTTTTTAGGTTGAATTTGAGATAGAAAGAGGATGATAAAATGGTGTGAGATATATGAGGGGGTATGGTGGTATTTATAGGTGAAGAAAATAAAAAAAAAAATTAAACACGGCATAGCCGTTGCCGCAACGGGCAAAATTTTTCGAATATATACGTTAGGCACGTGCAATGCACGCGCTGTAAATTTTTTTTTTTTTTTTCCAAAACTGCTCGCGCGTGCCGAGCACGCGCCGGACTCGAGCTCGTCTCGAGCGCTCGGGCACGCCTCGAGCTCTCGCCGTCTGCCACGCGGGGTGCTCGAGCCACCCCCTGCTCGATGTGGTCTCGAGCACCCCCGCTCGATGGGCGTTGTGGACAGTCTAATTCCCAAGTGCAATTCTTGTTTATTTATAGAGTGAAGTGATGTATTAGGCCATTCTTGTACCCGTGTGCAAAATTCATTTTATTTTGAGGTGGTGTGTATTTTTAATTTATCAATTTGCTAAGTGGGTAAAAAAAAAATCGACCAAAACAAAATATGTTCCAGCCTGTAAGTACAAAACAAAGTAGTATTTGGAAGCCCTTCAATTTGGGGCAACAAAACACTATGACAAAAACAAGAAATAGAGGAATCATAAGCAAAATTGAATCCTAAATAATGTTACATGGGGGTAATAAAAACTTGCAGTATCTTCTCTGATTACTAGTCATTTTAACACTGTATGCTTCCAACTACAACGGCTTGGTCGGTGCGCGTATCAATTCTCTATAAGGACTTCCAAAAGTCATACAAGAATACAAGTAATGGCCATCTATACTGGGAGGATCAACCTGAGGGGAGAAGCAACGAAGAAATCCAGTTCAGACATCATCATAATACTAAGAAATAAAAAGTTGTGGTATTCTCGTGATGATCTTTTCTTCCGTGGATAAAGAGAAATTTATGGTAACATCAAAAGATAGAGAAGATACTTACCGAATCCTTCCTACTGCCAGCCGCGCTCTTTCTAATAAACTAGTTTCTCGTGTTGAAGAGTCTGATGCGAACCCCTCCATAGTTTTCTCAACTGAAGGGCCAATCTCGTTGACAAGTTTCACAGATTCTGAGAGTCGGTTAAGAAGGTTCACTAAAGCAATCACTTCATTTCTTTGTAATTGCAGCTGCAACAGAGAATCAACCGGTGTTAACCATGAAAAATGTGTTTCACCTAGCAGGATAACATAAACAGATCATTGGTAAAACCATAACTTCGTAATAGAGCTTACTGGTTTATTTGGATAGTTTTTACTATCGACGGAGAATAGAATCTTCAAGGCAGTTCCAAGTCCAAGAACCTGAAGTTTACCCCAAAGACGACATTTCTCGCATCCAACACAGTCCATCAGACCACTGTATGCACAACAATTGCAGTTAGTTACCCTTACAGCATATAAGATCAACCATACATGCTAACAAACAAAAAAAAAAAGTAGATCCGATGATAACACATGTAGTCAATTTCTACAGAAATTTTCAACTTCCAAAACAAGTGTTCTAATCTTATTCAACTCAAGCTCAAATCCCATGCATTGTTTAACTCCAAATTGCTCAATATTGCACAAACAAGAAGTGCAATAAAATTTAGTTCGCATGAAGAAATAAACCAGAGGCTATTCAAGAAGCAATATTGATACAAACCTGATGTTCCTGAAGTTCTTTTGAATCTCAAGCTTCAATTCAGGCCCACTTTGTCCTTGCCACAATTTAGCTTCATCAAATGGAAGAGGACATGCTGACTGCAGTTTTGGGTTGTAAAGTAGTTGACGCATTAAAGACTGTGCTTTCAGGTCTTCCTCAAGGTTACCAGTATCATATTCAGCCTGCTCCAAGTAATTAGCAGCCTGCATCACGTGTGAAGCCAGCCAAAAACAAACAAGATGTCAATTCAAACTGGTACATCTTAAACCATATAAATCGATAAAATATTGCTATGGCTTACTTTTGTCACAGCTCGGAGAACAAACATGAAAGTGAAGTATAAGTTTCTCACGCGATCAGGATACCTCAAAACACGGTCATACATCAGCTCCAAATTTCTGCCCCACTGGAATTGCAATAAATTAATCAGGTTTCTAATAAATACGTTTCTAGCTGGATTATCCAAGCTTAGATTGACTGCATCAGTAATTCTCCGAAGAGTTTAAATCTTCTAATGCAAAAGGCAGTTCCTCTAGTTATATAATATGAGAAGAGTTTGAATATTTAAAGAAAACCATGTAAATATAAAAAACACAATAAGAATACTTGAAAAAAGGAGAAGACAAAAGTCAAACCAGATTACTAGCTTCATCTAGCAGATAATCGGCGGCGATGTGAACTGAAATTGAGGAGTGAAGACCTGAAATTAACTTGTATAGGACTCTTTTCTCCTGACAAATCTCTCCTGATGGATCTGGAAAACATACAAGAAAAAATTGAGCTCAAACCACCTTCAAATTGCCCAATATACAGCACCATAAATAAAAAAAGAGTGCTTCAAGTGGAAATCAATTCTTCAATTCAATTATTTCTTAAAACCTTATAAACAATTATTTTCCCAGAAAAAAGAAAGGTGGAAAATAATTATACAACACATATAGCCTCAAAGAACCAGTACTAGTGGGTAAATAAAATATATTAACATCTACATAAGAAACATACATGGCATACGAGGACCTTTATTACGAGGATCTAAATATAGCATATCCATATCCTAAAGTAAGTATCAAAGAACAATTGCAGTAACCATAAAGACAAGAAACTGACATTTTGGACAGTTTTCTGAATATATAGCGTCCCATATCCTTCTAGCTGATGGTCCAGTGTAGCCGGTATATCGTTCAGGATTCAGTTGCAGATTAACATATGTCATCTCACCTGCAAGTTAAAGGACATCCATCAGGACACGTGTCATTCTTATAGAAATATCAAAACAATCATATTGTGTGAGTATAAAACACTGCATCCGGATTCATACAAGTATATAATCAATGCAAACATAGTGATAATTTCATGGCAAGAAAAGAACTAATTCATCCACAGGTTCACTGTAAAAAGTTAATAATTTTGCTCATTCAGACCATTGTTCATTCGTTCTTTATATTTATTCTTATTGATGTTAAGTTGACTTAAAAAAATGTAGGGAGAGTAGCTCAAACATATGTAAAGTGAAGAGAAGATGCAAGTAATTACTGTTATCAGTCTCGTCCTCATGGGTCCAGGGATTATCCACTTCTATCCAGCCCCTAAAGGCCTTCGAATCAAGAGTACGATCAACGGCTGCCTCTGGCTTTCCCTCCTGGCATTTTAAGTCATCAGATGGCAAACCATACTGCACCGGCCTCTTAAAAGGTTCGGGAAATTCATTCTCTGGACATTCACATACACTGCAATCACGCAACTTGCACATACCATCATCAGGCCAAAAGGGGCAGTCACACCACAGCTTAACCTGCCGTGTTTAATAAGTGGATAAGTTTTACTCCATCTTCAGTATAAAATGCATCACCAATTATAGAACACAACGGACACAAAAGTGATCGATTGTATTTACATTCTGTTGTTGAAACAAGTATCTTTATAGCTTTCCAGGCTCATTAAATGTAACATAATAAAATGTGTTCCAAGTTGAAAGAGTATACATTGAAATGATACCCATAGGCCCTAACATCATTCACCAGTTTCCATTCTTCAGCATGCAGTCAAATGACACATGTAAGACCATTGAACTATAGAAATTTGTTTCAGTTTCCACACTATCTTACCTGGGCCATAACAAAAAGAGTTTAGACTACAGAAAGAAGATAAACTAATTAAAGTGAGAAAACATAAAGTGAGAAAACATTTTACCGGATCCATAATTCAACTTTCTTATATTCATAGTTTAATAAAATATGGATGATAGATCACTGACACATGGACCATTCAACTATATTTGACATCAACATATACTCAATATTCTAAATCGGAAATGTAGCAATATCTGACCTTAAAGTATCGAAAAAATGGAGTTCTAACAAGATCTTGAAGTAGAGGGTGCAGTACAGCCCCATTAACACTATCAACTGTCTCATAATCACAACAGCAGTCCTCAACAATGCCCGAATACTTTCGAGCATCCTGCATAAGAGAAGCAAGTAAGAGAATGAGTGAGTTAGTCCCTCTTGATCCATTAATCTTGTACAAGAATGTCCCCTGCCTACTTGATACATGACATGTAATACAGGCAATCAATGTGATTAAGAAGCATGCGATATGAGAACGTGGCAGTCATGATGAGTTTCACATTGTTTGAATAAACCAATTCATCTTTATGCGTTCACTTCTTCAGAACAGAGTATCAATAAGGATCTGGGCTCTTTCAGTTATAAGTTAATGCACATAAAAATTCCTGGCCCTGGGATAAACATAAACTGGAGCCCTGCAACAGGTAACCCAGCCAGATAAAAGAATCAATATACATCATGAAATAAAACACATAATGCAAACAAATCACAACTGCTTAAACACTTGAAATCAGAATCATACAGCTGTCACCTTCAGGTACTCGAAAAGCATGATCATTTTGGAGGGGTCTAACTATACTTGAGGCGTTTAAGAGAGTAAGGCCAGGTATATAGTCTAAAGAAAATCAATTTGGAAAAATAGCAGGCCGAAACAGAAACAATAAGCCGATTACATGCATATTTGTTCCATCGAATGCCGGAAAAAGAGGGTTTTGAAATAGACAGCCATGATTTAAAAAAAAAATACTAATATTGGTAGAAAACTTGCAACAGAAAACATCAAATAAGGACTTAAATAGATATTGTTGATTGCTTGAGCACTGCAACTGCATAATTTGGCAGTGAATTACCCAAAATGATTTCATCATTCCCACTCATTTCACAAATTTCCTCATCGAAAACTCCGTCCCACACAATTCCACCATTTTCGACATGTAAAAACACAAACAACATTTAGAGAAAGTCTATACTAACTATTTTGCACGAATTTCATTCCATACATTTTCAAGAATTCCATAACAGCACTATATAATCTATACCAAGGGAGATATAAGAGCAGGAAGAAATTTCAAAATATGCATATACAGCCATAAATATCTACACACAAAGTAAGAAAACGAAACAGAACCTGAGAACAATGACAAGACTTGTGAATTTGAGCGTGATTATATGTTATCGCAATGGCTACCACCAACACCAAAGCTGTTCCAATCGCTGCCCATTTCCTCATTCCACCTTTTTTCTCCCTCGAATTCTTCAACTGTTTCTTACCGACACCAACAGCTTTAGCTTCGGCCATTGAAGTTCCAATCACTACAAAAATTATACGAAATATTTGCAATAATGAACGTATATACGAGTATGCGATTAAAATGCTAAACCCCCAAAAATTCCTCAAATAAAAAAAGAAGCAATTTGGGGGTTATATGATCGCGAAATTATGCGGGGTGAGTTTTCATTTTCATTTTCTTAAGAGGGAAAGTATTCGGGTTTGGTTCGGGTCAAAACAGAACATAGTATTGAAGACGGTTTGATGGTGGGCGTTGGTGGACGAGGACCCCCACACCGTGGCGATGGCGCGTGGAATTAAATATTGCAAAAATGCTGAACGTGTTGAGTTGTGGTAGCGCGTGAGTCGCACATTCACGCGAGGCGAAGCGAAGGCAGAAGAAGATTCATGACGAATTGACGCGCCAAACTTGTAGTAACGTGACGCCGATGCAGCCAATAGCAGTTCTTCATTTTGCCACGTAGACCTTGTAATATTTGGATGAATGAATGCAGTTTGCCTGAAATTGAAAATGCAAAATTCTAACTTTTGCATTTTGCTTGCTTAAAAGTTAAAGCTTCTGCTAATTTGATATAGACAGAGACAAACATCACATAAAAAATCAAAACACTCCATAAAATTAACTATTAATTCTAACAGCTACAGATAATAAGTAGGAAATGGATGGGTAACATAGAAAATAGAAATGGCTGAAATGGGGGCGGCGGTGGCGCGTCGAGGCAGCAAGGCCGGATCTGGAGCACCGGCTCCTCGACGGTCGGCGGCGCGACGGCTAACGGTGACGGGGGAAGGAGTGTGGTGTGGGTCGTTTCATTTCTTATACTCCTACGTACATTTCCAGATTTTTATACTTTAATTAATTTCATAAGAGCATTCCCAACGGTGGTTGATCACGCAGGCGATCGGACAGTCAATGGTGCCGCGCCCGACCGAGCAGCGGGTGATCGTCGTTGGAGAAGCTGCACGGGCGAGCCCATTTGCTTTGAAGCTCGGGCGAAGCAAACTGGATGAAGGTGAAAGAAGGGACACGCGGCGTGCTCACCCTTTTCCCCAATTTTTTTATGATGCTGAAATAAAAAATAAATAAATTTCCGACGGTTATAATTTAATTCCCAACGGTTGTTTTTTAATTTTTTTCACTATAAATACCCCTCGTTCATCCTTCAACAGTCACACCTTCTCTACTCCCTCATTCTCACTTCTACCTCCTTGTAATTCCTTTTTATTTTTTTAAAAATGGGAGATGATGAATTCAACCAAAGGTACTCCCAAAATTATCCATTTAACAAAATCTTCGTCCCTATTCACGATCGCCCAATTCACTCCCTACCACCAACTATTCTCCCAACCCGGAGGCGGTAATCCGTTGTTCTCATCGTCGCCTGATAGTAGATTTGGGCAATACTCGTCATCCGGAAAAGGATTTGGGCAGTACTCCTTGTCATCGGGCTTTAGCCACTTCACTCATTCGTTGTCGCCACCGTCGTCATCGGGTCCATTCCACCAATTCTCCACGCCACCCGGTGGCTAACAATCTATATATTGGGATGCCGCACGGAGCATACCAACGGTTTAGATGAATCAACCTCAATGACGACGACGATGTGACCGGGAGCAAGAGAAGAATGAGGAGGAGCCTGAGCTGACGCTACGTCGACGCAAGGGAAAAGTGCCGACAAAAGGAAAGGCCCCGGTGAAAGAAGGGGGTCAAAGCAGCAACTACACACCTGATGAAGTTGAGTGGCTTGCAAAGTGCTACCTTGATATCGACCTTGATGCAATAAATTCCAACTATTAAAAGCTCGATAATTTTTGGCACAAAATTGCCGAAAAAATCAACGAGTTCAAAGCTCCTGCCCTACCTTGCAGCGTAGAGGCCATTCGGTCGCTAGTCGGCGTGGACATGAGCGAAGACGGACATTTGTAAATTCAAAGAGCACTACATCACGTTTGAGGGAGAAGATGCAAGTGGGCGGAGCGACCTTGACCTCTACAAGCTGGCATTCGACGCTTTTCAGGCCGAAAAGATAAAAGAGTTTAGGTTTACGAAGGCGTGAGAGATCGTGAGACATATACCCAAATTTTACAATCTGGATGCTTCAACCCGATCGAAGCGGACGAAGATTGGTGAAGACGGCAGCTACACCAGTCATTCTAGCAATGTTGCATTTGCAAACGAGGCATCGTCTATGCGAACCCGTTGGAGCGGCATCAAGGCGACGAAGAAGGGAAATGGAAGGGCCAACAAGAAGGTGGAGGCCCAACAACACATTGCTTTGCTTACTCAAGAAATGAGCATGATGCGAAATGCATCGGATTTCAAGCAAGACTACGAGTTCGCATATGGAGCCGCAGGCGCCACCTTGAAGTGTGCGTGTTGCTCAAGAAAAAAATACATTCTCTCGTTTTTCTATTGAGAAATCAAATGTGTATTTTTCAGACGATAAATTGCAACCATTGACTCCTTACTTCTAATTCATGAATGATTCTGGAATTTTAATTTCAAATTGTGTTTTCCTAATGACAAAATACAAATTTAATCAGAACTAATCTGTATTTTTTTTTTCAATTAAAAAAGATTTCTCAATTTCAATTATAACAAAACATATGAGTATATGTAAACCCCAGAACATAAATAGAGATATCTATTATTTAGATATATTGTCAATAAGGAATTATCATAAAATTTTCCTATTTCATTTCATGCATGAATGCAAATTTTCTTTTGATAGAGCACGCTCGGGGCTGTCCCCAATAGAACCGGTAATAAAAGAGAAGTCTATAGGTATACGTATTTAATAAATGAAACCCTTCTTATATTATTATTATACAATATACTTCAAATCATATTCTACTAAAAAAAAAGTAAAGAACAAATATCTCTCTTCCCTTTGAACCGGTAATAAAAGAGAAGTCTATAGGTATACGTGTTTAATAAATGAAACCCTTCTTATATTATTATTATACAATATACTTCAAATCATATTCTACTTAAAAAAAATGTAAAATACAAATATTTCTCTTCCTTTTGAATCGTTTTTTGAACAACAAAATCCCTAATGCTAAAAAAAAGGATTCTATTTGTTTTTTTTCTTTGTCTCCCAAGAATCTTTTTAGTTTTCTCAAATTCGAATATGTAATGTAATATCATAATAATAATAAAATGGTATAATTTTAATTATTTTTTTGTTTTGCTATCCTATACAAAATCCTATGACCTTAAAATGACAGAATTTTGTTTCAAGGATTTATTTATTAATTCTTTTCCGTTTTGATCTGTTGAAACTTCCGATTTAAGTAGAAAATTATCTTTATTTCTTCGTTCATACGCAGTTCATACATTTCATTTCAAATACAAATATGGGGTTGAATAAAATTTCATGTGATTCAGTAAACAGAATAGAAATCCCATCAGTACTAGATCGTCGATCTAATTCGACGAAGAATGTACTTAATAATATAATGGGATTTTTTTATAAATGGGAAATTCAAAATGCTCGGGGATGCAAACGAGACAATGTCTACAATACCTGGATTTAATCAGATACAATTTGAAGGATTTTGTAGATTCATCGATCAGGGTTTGGCAGAAGAACTTTATAAGTTTCCAAAAATTGAAGCTACAGATCATGAAATCGAATTTCAATTCTTTTTGGAAAGATATCAATTGGTAGAACCCTCGATAAAGGAAAGAAATGTTGTGTATGAATCACTCACATATTCTTCTGAATTATATGTATCCGCGAGATTGATTTGGAAAACCAGTAGAGATATGCAAGAACAAACTATTTTAATTGGAAACATTCCTCTAATGGGGGTTTTCGAATGTTGATATGTAATTTTTAATTCTATATTTTTAAATAATCAATTGTGTTATAATTTTTCAATATTGCAATACAATTTAATATTTTATTGTTCTTAGTATTATTGAAAAAATAAAATTAAATTAAAAATCAATCATTAGATTACCTTAGGGTTAAAAACTCTACCATTATAAAATTTTATTCTAGATCTATTAATTATTGGGACCTTGTCAAATATAATTAAATACTCATTTCTGTAGGACTATATTATTCACTGTTGTTCATGCTCAAAAGGACGGCAGAGTTTTATATAATTATATTAGTGCAACATTTTGTGTTTTCCTTGTTCCCGAAGCTTTTTGATTATATATTTTTCCTTCCTCTTCTTTAATTCTCATTTCTTTTCTTATATATTTCCATAGTTTGAAACTTTAATTTTGTATTCATCTGTTTTTGAAGGGATAATTTTATATTCATATTTTGTCATAGAATATTCATTTCTTTTTTTTTTGTTCTCTTTTTATTTTCTTTTCAAACTTTTTGAGGGATTTTTCTTTTCAAATTTTAAAACTTTAGTATTTATTTGTTTGTCACGTAATATAAACACACGAGGGATAATTCATATTTTGTCCTAGAATATTCATTTCTTCTCGTTTATTCTCTTTTTTTTTTTCAAATTTAAAGACTTTAGTATTTATTGCTTGTCACATAATACAAACATGCTCAGAGAACTCATGAATTTCAACTTCTTATAACATTCTAAAATATTGCTTAACTTTGAATAACAGGTATAAAATTTTGAGAATAATGTTAGGAAGTAAAAAAAACGAAGCTCAATTAATTCTATTTATTTATTTATGTGAAGTTAAAGGGAAAAAGAAAAAATCTTACTTGATTTTTATATAATATATGTATATTTAATGACCTCAATAATAATTTTTAAGTTATTATAATAAAATATAATATTAAAATTAAAATTGAATAATGCTAACCATCATAGAGTGTGTAGCATATCATTTCGCTTCAATTGCAACTATTCAGAGGCTATCTGCAACCGGTCTCCATGCGCCGGTCTCGAAGGGGTCTCGAGACCGTCGCGTTGCAGACGGTTGCGCCTCGAGACCGGCTCGAGCAGTGCGTTGCCAACACGTACGGAAGCGAAAAAAAGAAAAGAAAATTGAATGGCGCGTGCAATGCACGCGCCTAACGGGTGGATTTCAACAGGCAGATTCGATTTTTTTTTATTCCATAATTTTGCCTATAAATACAAGTTTTTCTCCTCCATTTTTCACACCTCATTCCTTCATCTCTTTCATTTCTCCAACTCTTTCATAAAAAAAAAATATGGATCCCCACAATTTCAACAACCCCTTCTCGTTGGCGTGGTTTCCCGACATGTCCGACGACATATATAATTATACGGGGGTGGGGCTTGATTCAATCAACCTCAACACTCCGGCCTCCGCCAAGTCCTACCCATCCCTCTCCCCCGACACCGACAGCCCGGCGACAAACACCGATGATCGCCTAATTATGGCGCTGCCGCCGTTACAGCCCGCTGCCAAAGGAAGAAAGGGCAAGGGCAAGGGCAAGGGCAAAGTTGCCGCCACCTCCGCCGCCGCTGCCGATGAAGATGATGACGAAGTCGGCAAGGGCTGCAAGCGTCACAACTACACCGACGAACAAGCCACCTATTTAGCACAGATTTGGGTGGAGGAGACCTGCAACTCTATCGTTGGAGCTGATCAGTCCGGTGAAAGATACTGGGGAACGGTCCAAGATCGTTTCAACATGAGGTTTGGCTTGCACCTCAATAAGAAGCAGGTCAAGAGCTACTTCGGCCGCATCTAGACAGCAGTTAAAGCTTGGATTGTCGCTTACCGCAAAGCGACCGCTCGCCGGCAAAGCGGCGCCGATGACGGGATGGTGCTCAGTGATGCCCAACAAATCTTCGACACATCAACGGGCAACCCTTCTTTCCACTATTTCATAGCTTGAGAGATTCTGAAAGACTATCCCAAGTTCCTCATGTATGCTCCATGAAGAGGACGAAGACGATGGCAAAGGGCAACTACACATCTTCTGCGTCCCAGCTTTTAGCGGGGGAAGCCCAGTCCACAGAAGGAGAAAGTGCGCCTCCCCGACCGGAGGGTCGAGATGCGGCAAGGGCCAAGGTAAGGGCCAAAGGAAAGAAGCCGGCACGTGAGTCGTCCCAGCTCGACTCCCTTTTGGATCGATACAGCTCCCGACTGTGCCAGTTCGCCGAGGCCAAGCATGAGATCGTGGTGGCAATACGAGAATCAGCTCAAGCGAAGCTGGAATCTGCTCGGGCAAGGACCGAAGCTGCTCGGGCCAAACAATATGCCACCGACTTGGAAGTATTCTCCAGGGATACGAGATTCATGACGCCGGAGCAGCTCCAGGTTCACATGATGAAGGTGGAGGAGGTGAAGCAACGTCGGGGATGGACGTAATTTTTTTTCGTAATTTTTAGTTTTATGTAATATTTAATTTTTAATAATTAGTATTTTTTTTATTGTGAAGGCATGTAATTTTCCAATTTCAAATATTAATGAAAAATTCGAATTATTATTAATTAGTGTATTTTAATTTATTTACAAATACATTAATTAATTTAATAAATGAAACTGGAGAATTGTTTAATATTAAAGATAGAGACAGCTTGGAGACCGTTGATTTGCAGGGGTAGGTGTTTCTAAGCTGTCTCTAATGAAAAATTGGTGCTGGAGACCCTTGGAGACCATGTGGTCTCCAAGGGTTGCAGATAGCCTAATTTTCATTTTAACCGCAACATTTTTATTAAATTTACACATATTAATCATCTTAATGCATTTAGTATAATAATTTTCCTAAAATATTTTTAGTTTGAGAGAATATAAGTAACTAGTTTGTGCATCGAAGGGGATATGTAGAAGAAAAGAAACAATAAGAGAAGGAAAAAATTATAAATTTAAGGTTTCACGAGTAAGGAAAAGAAAAACACACAAAATTTTGTTGCATCAATTCTTATGTTAAAATCATTTGTATCATTTATCATGTTAAAATATTCTGTAAATAGCATAAGAAAAAAAATATGAAACCCAAAAAGAAAAAAAAGAAAAAAAAAAGAGAAGGGAGGCGGGAGAAAGAAAAGAAAATAAAAAAGCACTTGAAACGCCACCGTTTGCTACTACAGGGGCTGCAGTGGGGACCCAACTGTAGCAGATCTCTTCCCGTGAGTCTGTATGCGTGTGTCGCGGCGAGCGAGAAGAGAGAGAGAAGCGAGGGCTTTCACTTTTTGGTCCAAAATTGGGGATTGTTAATAAAAAAAGAGCAAAAGTTCAAAATACTCTTTCTCAAATATAAAAAATAAATTATAATTTTTTTTAAAAAAAATTTCAAAATATCCTTTTGAGTTTGTTTAGGACTTTTATGCCCTTCATGTATACAAGAAGATTGCATTTAATTTGTATCATACACGAAGATTAATTTCTGGTATGAATTTCCGGCGAAATTTTCCGGCGACATTATCCGGCTAAAAAAAATCCGATGAAATGTTTCCGGCTAATTTTTCCGGCGAAAAATTTCCGGCTAATTTTTCCGGCGAAAATTTGAATCATACACGAAACCTAACTTCATGTAAGATGCATACATGAAATTATCTTCGTGTATGTATCGTACATGAAAAATTATCTTCATATATGATACAAATTTGATTTTTTTGGACGCAAAATTTTCGTGTATGATGCATACATGAAAGTCAGTCTTCGTGTATGTATCATACATGAAAACTTATCTTCATGTATGTTACAAATTTGAACTTTCACAAAAACTTGCGTGCGACCGGTCGCACCCCATGCGACCGCGCGTGGGGCGCGTGGGGCGCACGCGCCTGACCCACGTGCAGCGCGTGGGGTGCACGCGCTCAGTCTTTTTTTTTTTAAATTTTTTATTTTTCGATTTTTTTTTTCCTTTTTTCCTTTTCTGTTTTCAGTTTGTTTGTTTGTTTGTTTTTTTCAGATTTTAATTTTTTTTTTAATTCTATTTTTTTTTTGCCTCTTCGTTTTTTTGTTTGCCGTTTCCCTTTTTTTGTTTGCCGCTTCTTCTTTGGTCAAGATTCGAGCGAGGGGAGCCGAAGGCCTCGGAGCGAGCCGAAAAAGTCCAAATTGTTGCCCGCCGATTATCCTTATATTTGTAATCGGAGCGAAGGCGGAGCCGTAAAATCGGAGCCGAAGGCGGAGACGTAAAATCGGAGCCGAAGGCGGAAACGAAAAAAAAAAAACTGAAATTAAAAAAAACTGAAGTAAAAAAAAAAAAAAAAAAACTTTGACCGGGTCAACGGGTCAAACCCGGGTTGACCCGACCCGACCCGGTCGCATCCCACATGCAGCAGGTCGCATGGGAGTGTTTCCCTTGAACTTTTTGGAGGCAAAAATTTTCGTGTATGATGCATACACGAATTAGGCTTCTTGTATGATCCATACATGAATGTTAGTCTTCGTGAATGATGCATACATGAAGTTAGGCTTCATGTATGATTCGAATGTTTGCCGGAAAAATTCGTCGGAAATTTTTCGCCGGAAAATTTCGCCGGAAGTTCATACATGAAATTAGTCTTCTTGTATGATTCAAATGAAAGTTAGACTTTTTGTATACTCATTAAGGGTATATTAGACTTTTTACAACTTAAAGTGGTATTTTGCAACTTTTAAACTTAAGGTGGTATTTTGCAACTTTTGTTTAAAAAAAGGGGTATTTCACCACATTCCCTCATAAAAAAATGCGTATTATAATTAATTAATAGAATATTGTTACTCGGTTAACCGATCAGATATCGGTTCATAACCGATAAATGACAAATAGAGAAAATGCTAACCAATAACAGATTTGAAACCGACTTTTCCGTTATCCATTAACAGTAATCGACGATAACTGGTCGATTACAACGGTTAATAACCGAAATTAAGTATTCGAATGAGCACCCCTCTAATGCAGTTTGCCTTAAATTGAATGATTTTGAAAGTGTAAACAACTCGTTTCAAAAATTCTGTGCCTAGCCGGGCCTTTGTGTATGCATACATGATTGAGTGAGTCATTAAATTTCTGGAAAATTGAAATAAATGCAATTATATACTAGTCTATACTAGCAGAATAATATCCCGCCAAAATGTAATGCAATGTTACTTTATTGGATTGCATTTTCGAATATAGCATGTGCACAAGGAGGATTGATTATACTTACGTGGCTTTTCAAATTTCAAAATATAATTTCATATCCCCCTTGAAGTATGTTTACGTGGCTTTTCAGATTTCTATTGCTTAAGAGTAGGGATGGCAATGGATCGGACCCACTCATTAAGTATTTTTCAAATTCAAACCCATAAAAATTTTCAACACTCAAACCCGTCTCAAACCCAATTAAAAAATAATTTTAAAACTCATACCTGACCCGAACTCGTTGGGTAATACCCGTCTATTACCCGCTAAAAATTCGAATACTAAAAAGTAAACATCAAATAACAAAATATTATTAATATGATTAAAACATAAACATCAGCATAAAAATTTCACTAAAATTAATCTCAAAGAAAAGTACTACGAACTTACAAAATCTTAAAACATAACTAGAAGTATGAATTATTGATGTTGTCGTTGTGTCGTCATATTTCAGAAGTAGATTTACAAAAGTAGAGGAGAAACATCAAAGACTTGACTCTTACGGAATGTATGTGTGGGTTAAGAAAATCAAATAAAACCCCAAATCTACTAAGGGCACTTACAGCGGATGTCGATGGGGGGGTGTCGAAGGCTATGTCGAGTGGATCGACACACCCCCCACTCGACTCACCCCTATGTCGAGCCATAGTGGGGCTTCGACACACCCCTACGTCGAGGGGTGTGTCGATGGTGGAGTCGATATTTCGACACTCCACTCGACCTCAAGCTGATGCAATATGAGGACACTTGTCGTGTTCCCATTGGTCCCTTATTTTTTTTTTTTTTTTCGTTAAAAAAAAAACGTTATTTTTTTAAATTTCCCAACGTATATATTTCCATCTCCAACGTCTATATCCCATTTTTTCCCTATATATACCCCTTCATCTCATTCATTCTCCACACAACCTAATTTCTCCATCCATTCTTCTCCCAAAAAATTTTCATTCTTTCAATTTATTTTGTGCAAAAAAATGGCTGAAGAGGGATTCAATTCGTGGTACTCGCAAACTTTTGGTTCAATCCCACCGAACCAATCTCCTAATCCGGCGAATCCAACCTCCAATCCGGCGAATCCAACCTCCAATCCGGCGAATCCAATCTCCCAATTCTCCTCTTCTTCCGGTTTCGGGCAATACTCGGCCCCTGCAGGGTTTGCAGCATTTTCGCCAACGCCGGGATTCTCCCAATTTCCCCCGTCGTCGGGTTTCTCCCAATTCCCTCCGGCGACTGGGTACTCGCTGTTCTCACAGCCGCAGGGGTACGGCCATTTCCCCCCGTCGCCTGGATTCTCACAGATGCCTGGTTTCTCTCAAGTTCCTCCGTCTTACGGCTTCTCGCAGTCGCCGGGCTTCTCGCCTGCATCGGGCTTATCGCCGCAACCGGGCTTCTCGCAGTCGCTGGGCTTCTCGCCTACGCCGGGCTTCTCGCAGTCACCGGGGTTCTCTCAAGTACGGGCGACATCCGAGTACTCCCAATTCTCGCAGCCGCCACCGAGAACGGCTCGACTCAGACGATTCAACCTCAACGACGACGACGACCATGTTGAGGTGGAG
Organism: Schizonepeta tenuifolia; assembly: GCA_029490685.1. Classification (NCBI taxonomy): domain Eukaryota; kingdom Viridiplantae; phylum Streptophyta; class Magnoliopsida; order Lamiales; family Lamiaceae; genus Schizonepeta; species Schizonepeta tenuifolia. The sequence continues at coordinate 108,438,551 of CM055956.1, forward strand.
GAAGACGAAGAGGAAGAGGCGTACGGCGACCCCCACGAAGAGGAATCAGACGAACGTGAGCAAACACCACCGCCCCCGCCCCGCCGCAAGGGGAAAGCTATCGCGACCTCAAGCACGGCCATTTCTCCAGCCAAGGGGAAGGGAAAGCCATGTCGCAAGGGAAAAGCTGCTGCGGCCTCATCCGACGAGCCAAATAAGCCACTTCGAGGTCCTAACTACTCGGCCGGTGAGATTGAATACCTCGCAAAGTTATACATTGACTACGGGATGGACGCGATCACCAGCAACTATCAGACATCAAACGCGTTCTGGGACAAAATAATGACCCAGTTTAACGCGTTGATGTATCCTGCCTACCCAAGAGAAAAGAGTGCGACGAAGAGCGCATGGGGCCGCGCCAAGAAAGAGATCCAGCAGTTCGCCGGCATCTATATCCAAGAAGAAAGGGAGCTCAGAAGAGGGGAGAACGACCTCGACCTGTACAAAAGGGCCCACGATCTGTTCCTCGCCAAGTACGGGAAACCGTTCTAGTATAGGGCTGCGTGGGAGCTCTTGAGGCATGTCCCGAGTTTCACCAACCCTACGAAGACAACTGCTCCAAAGCGGACGAAGATAAATGAATCCGGCGAGTATACTTCGTCTGCTAGCGGCACCGCATCCACTACATCCGCGAGCGATGCAAACACTCTGCAGGTTTGACCCCAAGGAGTGAAAGCGGTGAAGAAGGGGAGGAAGGGCAAAAATGCGATACGGGAGCAGGCGGCACAAGAGTTGTCATCCCTCAACCAGCAATCGAGGGAAGAGTGGACGTTAGGCGTCTATCTCATGGACACGTCGAATATGAGTCCCGATTGAAAGGCGAGGTACGCAAATGTTCGCCGCAAACTTGCAAAGGAATTCGGTTGGGAGGAGTAGTTGTACTATTTTTTTAAAATAATTATTGTAATGTTGCACTTTTTAATTATTGTATTTTTTTTTAAATTAGTGTATGTTTTAGTTTTTTTAAATTCAATAAAAATGTCATTTATTAATTTCTGAATTTAATTAAGTTATTTTTAATAATATTTATTACAAACAAAAAAACAACAAAATAAAATCTATTCAATCATTAAAATCACGCTTCCCAGTACTTAGACCTAGGTCTTACTCAACCCCATTGTAGTGGAAAAATCAACCTATGTCTAACTAAATACCACCAATCATTAAAATCACGCTTCCCAGTGCTTCAACCTACGTCTAACTATATACCCGTAGTGAATGCTCTAATATTTATAATTATATAATAAATTATACATATAATAATATCTTTTATCTTATATATGTAAATGGGTTTGGGTAGCGGGTATCCGGAGATAATTGCCCAAACTCAACCCAAACCCATCACGGGTTCGCATGTTTCGACCCAAACCCGTTCCAAAACCATTTAATATTTTCCAAACTCGTCCCATCAAAGTTTGGGATGTGCGGGTACCCATGAAAAACCGACCCGTTGCCATCCCTACTTATGAGAATAATTTGAAATTTAAAATTCATAATCTTAGCAATTTGCAGATTATATACAATTAAATTTAATTTAAATTATCCCATTAGAAATGGACTATTCTTTTAGTCTTCGAATATGTAATATTCTATAGGATGTGTATTTTATATAATTTACTTATTTTTCGGTTCGGTTTGGTTTCGGTTCCAGACAACCGGTTCCTCCTACTTTAATTTTATATTTACATTTTTATCTATATTTATATCATAATACATATTTATTTCACCTAAATATTACATTAGAATGCACTAAATTACAATTAAAGAAGAAAAAGCAGCAAAAAATATAAAAAAAATATACATAATTGAAACCTCAATTCAAATGTTGAACCACCCAAACCGAAGAACCAAACCGGAACCGGAATGGCGGTTTTGGTTGGTTCCGATCTATGATGCACAGATTTTTCTAAATATACCATGTAGTCGTATTGGATTCTTGTTAGAGTGTGATTCTTGTCGGATTCTCGTGCGATTCGCATCCGATTCACCACGTGGTATCCTTCCAAATAGAAAATAAAACACAATCGGATTCACGAATCTCGTACAGAAAATTTGTGAAAATCCCACAAATGAAGGGGTTGTATGAGTTGATTTTTGAAATTTTATTTGAATTATGACTTATATATTGAGCTAATGATATTTGAATTGTTATTATATAGCTTAATTGATTTACCTAATTGAAATTCTTAAGTTTTGAGTTAGAAAAAATATGAATTACATATATTTAATCTATAAAATACTTAAATTTCTATATATTTTATAAGTGATATATAATTAAAGAATAATAAATGTATCCTTGTCGATAAAATTTTTAAAATCCGTATCCCCATATCCGTATCATATCGCCCCCGCACCCGTGCAAAATAGGTTCCGATTCCCTCGAAGTGAAATCAAGAACCGCCAGTTTGAAACCGAAACCGTACCGTGGCCACCTCTACGCTGTAAGGAAGTTTTTGCCATTAGCTATAACATGCTAAAGATAAAATCAACTCCTTTATTCAATTTGTTTGCAGATAAGCATGCGAACTACTTTCAAAATGTGAAATCCGAAATTACCAGATCCTCCTATATCGAAGAGAGAAATGTGAGCTAATAAGGAATTTTTTTTATCTTTTTCTTTTTCTTTTTTTTTTAATTTTTCTTTTTAGGTATTTGCTTTCAGACTTTCAGTTAAATAACCTCTCGAGAGAAACCTATAGAAAAAAAGAGAAGTCGACATCACAATTTCATATACAAATATAATCATTAACAATTGAACAAGTCAAACTATTTTTTTTTTTTTTTTTGATAGAACAAGAAGTCAAACTAATTAAGAGACGTAGAAGCAAGCAAAAATTTGAACTTTATTCCAAGAATTCAGGCACAAAAGAAGAACAAAGAACAAATCCATGGTACATTATTTTAACATAATTAAGTTTCCACCATTTTTTTCTTTTTTCGAAGTGCTGAACGTATGTGATTAGCAAGCAAAATCACGACAAATTCTCAACTCTAGGAGAAAGAAAAAATCCAACAAGTTCCATTTCCGCATAAGAAATCAAAACCGACAGTTCCAAAAGAAAGAGAGCTAAGCATGATTGGTTTACCAACAATACTACTCATCCGGTAATCATCGTTCCAGCACCTTCATCCGTGAGAATCTCGAGAAGTAGAGAATGCTTCAGTCTCCCGTCAATAATACTCGTTGTCCGAACACCTTGAGCTAGAGACCTCACGCAACAGTTCACCTTTGGGATCATCCCACCAGCTATCTTTCCTTCTTGAATCATCTTCTTCACTCCCTTGATGTCGATTTCCCTCACCAAACTCTCTGGATTGTTCCGGTCCTCAAGTATCCCAGCCACATCTGTCAATAATATCAACTTCTCTGCCCCCAAAGCTGCTGCTAGCTCACCGGCTGCTGTGTCAGCATTTATGTTGTAGGGCTGTCCAGTTGAATCAGCAGCGACTGAGGCAATCACAGGGAGATGGTTATTATCAATAAGCGGGCGGATTATTGTGGGGTCAACACTTGCAATGTCCCCAACAAAACCAAGCTGCGAGGCGTTTGGGGAGGGGCGAGCAGTCAAAAGCCGACCATCAATTCCTGATAAGCCAACTGCAGTCCCTCCAGCTTTGTTGATCAGCGCAACAAGCTGTTTGTTCACTTTACCAACTAACACCATCGACACAATCTCCATAGTTGATGCATCAGTGACACGGAGTCCATTAAGGAAATTTGGCTCGATATTTAGTTTGCCAAGCCACTGGTTGATCTCGGGTCCACCTCCATGGACAAATACAATACGCAGGCCCACACAGGAAAGAAGTACAACATCAGCAATCACGGATGCCTGCAGGGCCTCAGATTTCATTGCTGCTCCTCCATACTTAACGACAATAGTCTTGCCACGGAATTTTTGGATAAAGGGTAATGCTTCCGATAAAATCTTAACTCGGGTCTGAGCAGAGGTGACGTCTTTATCAACCTCTGGTGATACAATTGACTGTAAAGATGATTTGAGGCTTGTGCTTATACGGTTGTGCTTGAGTTTGGCCACAGGGACTGCATTTTGCCATGAATGAACAAAACTACTAGATTTTTCAAGACCTACTGGTAAAGGGGAACTAATTGGATGCACATGAGCAGCTAACATAGTTTCTTCAAGGGCTTCAAAAATGGGCCTATTAAGACTTCAAACTAACATGGTAATATGGTATGAGGTGGTACGCAAATCCGAGAGTAAAAGAACAAAACTGGAAGCAAGAAAATGACGTGCAGACAACTATTCTGAATTTGATTATTTCAAAATACAGGCATAACATTACCAAAGCATCAACACCACCTACACTTAAAGCAAAACATACAAATCTAAATCCAAGAAATAAAAAAATAAAACGAGAAACGCCCACACTGATATGAACTCCAAATTACAATACTAAATAAACACCATTTTTCCTGATCAATCAAAATCGTTCAAGAATAGGTTTGATAGGTTTTATCAATAGAAAAGCTTTTGCTGCGTTTTAGGAATTCAAAATCAAAATGGAGCTGTAGGTTTCTTCGAGCCCTAAAATGCCTAACGAGGAGAAAACCCTTGATTACTATTCATACATGCCATCGTTGCTCAAGTTTAATCTCGAAGCTTAGAACTGGAGCACAACATCACTCACTAATTCGGCTGCCAAATATCCATAAAATTCAAACAACATTTTCTATTGCATGCGGTCAGGAACATTTTCATCTTCTCATGTATATCAATTGAAAACATTAAAAGAATGAAAATAAAATCAACCGACCTCTTTCCCAAATCAGCAAGCGGATTGCACTGCCCACCAACTTCTTTCACCTGCCGATCAACATAAAAAATGGGGCGTAGGCAATGTGGTGAAGGGAAATTAGGTATTTGGAGTGAGATTAACGTGAGGGGGATAAATTATAATTAGGGATTCTACCGTGAGGCGAAAAGGGAAATTGGGGTTCTGTAGAAACGGGGAAAAAGTAAGAGGGAATTTTGATCGGGCCGAAGTTTCGGGCTTTATAGCCCGAAGCCCGATCAGTAAAGTACATCGATTATTGTAATTCAAATTGAATTCTATTAATAAAACAGCAAAAACAGTTACAAATAATGGAGGAAAGAAATCAAACAAACAGTGCATTTAAAACTTCTCAACAACCCTATAAATATCTAACAAATGAAAGATAAAAATGTATCCGTGTAGATAATATTTTTGATCTTTTCATGATGAAAATGTTCACCAACTGGATTCGACATCGGCTTACGCCATCCTATCAGCAACGACATTGCCTTCTCTATAAATATGTGAAGCTCGGAAAGTCATTTGCGAAAGAAGAGCCAAAGTATGACGCCATCTAGACAAGAAATACCATGGAACCCTCTCCGACCTTGTATGAAACAAATTAACCACATATGAAGAATCCGATTCCAGCCATAAAGTATTCAAGCGTTTAGAAACTGCAGTCTCAACCGCTGTTATAGGAGCAAGTAGCTCAGCTTCGAATGTGAAACCCACTCCTTCTTAAACATGAAAACAACCACAAACCATGCCACAACAATTTCGAAAAACACCACCACCATGTAATCTGTTCGAAGCATTTATGAGTGAGCCGTCTGTATTTACTTTGACCCAAGCTGGAGGTGGTGGAATCCAGAAAACCAGTACCTTCTTTGACGGCTCCGAAGCAATGTAAGGAATCTCTAATACAAAGGCTTCCTGTTAAGAAAAACCTTTTTTGCCTAGCTTCGGAAAAGCAAGCCATTACTTCCCTAAGGCTATCTGCATCCCTTAGAGCACCCTTAGGGTGCTCTAAAGGGTGCTCTAGCACTAGAGCACCCTTAGAGACCTCTACCCCTGCATCCCAAGGGTGCTCTAAGGGTGCTCCAGCACAATATTAAACAATTCCCTATTTTCATTTATTAAATTAATTCATCTAATTGTAAATAAATTAAAATACACTAATTAATAAATAATACGAATTTTCCATAGTATTTGAAAATTGGAAAATTACATGCCGCACAAAAAAAAAACACTACATGCTCGAAAAAAAAAGTACATAAAACTAAAAATTATGAAAAAATACTACGCCCACCCCCGACGTTGCTTCACCTCCTCCACCATCATCTTGTGAACTTGGAGCTGCTCTGACATCATAAATCTCGTGTCCCTGGAGACAACTTCCAAGTCGGTGGCATCACGTCTCTGCTGAACATATTCGGCTCGGATGCGTGCATTTTCCAGCTTCGCACGAGCTAATTCCCGCAAAGCCACCGCGATCTCATGCTTGGCCTCGACGAACTGGGTAAGTCGGTCGCCATATCGATCCATGACAGATTCGAACTGGGACGAGTTCTCTACCGACTTCTTTCCTTTGGACCTTGCCCTGGCCCTTGCCGTATCTCGACCTTCCGGTCGGGGAGGCGCGCTTTCTCCTTCAGTGGACTGGGCCTCCTCTGCTGACGGCTGGGACTGAGAAGAAGTGTAGTTGCCCTCCGCCGTAGTCTTCGTCCTCTTCATGGACGGTAAGTCCGGGAAATTGGCGAGGAGGAACTTGGGGTTGTCTTTGAGAATGTCCCAAGCCGTGAAATAGTGGAAAGAAGGTGCCTGGGTATTAGCCTTGTAAATTGGCTTGGGCCTGGGCAATCACATACCCGTCATCGGCGCCGCTTGGCCGGCGAGATTGGGCTTTCTGGAAAGCGCTAATCCAGGCTTTAACGGCGGTCTGGATGCGGCCGAAGAAGCTCCTCACGGCTTTCTTGTTGAGATCCAAGTTGAACCTCTTGTTGAATCACTCTTGGATAGTGCCCCAATATCTCTCGCCGGACTGGTCGCATCCGATGATGAAGTTGCAGGTCTCCTCCACCCAAATCTGTGCCATGTAGCTGGCTTGTTCGTCGGTGTAGTTGTGCCGCTTGGACCGGACGGGTTCCGAGTCATCTTCATTGGCAGCGGCGGCAGAGGTGGCGATGGCTTTGCCCTTGCCCTTCTTTTTTCTTCCTCTGGCAGCGGGCTGGGACGGCGGCGGTGCCAAAATGAGGCGATCCTCGGTGTTTGTCGCCGGACTGTCGGTGTCGGGGGAGAACGACGGGTAGGATTCGGCGGAGGCCGCAGTGTTGAGGTTGATTGAATCAAGCCCCGCCCCCGTGAAATAGTTCGCGTCGTCGGACATGTCGGGATACCACGTCGACGAATATGGGTTGTTGGGATCCATAATTTTTTTTGGGGATGAATTTGTTAGAGAAATGAAGGAGATGAAAAAAAATTGAGAGATGAAAGGAATGAGAGGTGTGAAAATGAAGGAGATGAAATGGGTATTTATAGGTAAAATAAATAAAATAAAAAAGAAAAATGCAACTTACCGTTGCCGGCAAACAAAAAATGCCCGTTGCCCTTAATTTTTTTACCGTTGTACACGCGCCCGATATTTTTTATTTTTTTTTTAATTTTCGATCCGCGCGTGAAGGCACGCGCCGTGCTCGAACTGTGCTCGAGCTCGCGACCTCCGCCACGCAGGGTGCTCGAGCCACCCCGTGCTCGATCCCCGCTCGAGCACCCCCGCTCGAGACGGGTTGCAGATAGTCTAAGTGATGATCTCAAGTAGGTGATAACTGAGAAGGACTTTGCCTCTTTATCATCATAGATACATGAATTATGCATGATCCAGCACGACCAAAAAGTTGTGATAACAGTAAAACGCCAAAGATCACATTTGCCACCCTCAAGAGAAAATGTCATTGATGAATTCACAAAGGAGCAGATATCCGTCGAGTCAACAACAGGTAAACTAAACCTGCCAAAAACCCAAATCCAGACTTTCCTAACAACATCACAATTCAAAAGAATATGATCAATTGACTCCAAATAAACAGATTGACGTACCCGCGAACCCCAAATCAGAGAACTTATCCATGGTGGGAAGACGGCCAAGCAAGGCCCTTCAACATGTAATAGCTAGATCTCTTCTCCGGTATAATATGAGCCCATATCCAAGAAGACCATGCTGGCTACTGAAATACACGTCGAAGATGGATAGAAGCAAGTTGAGATGTAAGCTTACCAAGAATAGATTTCGCCCAAACTCTAGAATCAGATGAGCCAGAAAACCGCACTTTTAAAATATTTTCAACAATCTCCGAATGATGAACAACAAAGCTCTCAGTGAAGTGCCAAACCCCCACATAATAGTAATCAGTCAATATGATGAAGTATATCAGGAATTTCCATCCTTCCCACTAGTGTATACCCCAACCAGTTATTAAACTAGAAAGATGTATTACATCCATTTGCCAACTGAAGGGTTGCATACGAAAGCAAGACTTTTTGCTTATATACAATTGTTATTTATTTCACTATAATTCTTCTATCTGAAATGTTTATTATTGCATATTAATTATTTGTCCAATTATCTCAATATTATAGATTATATAGTGTGTTGTAGATCACATAAAATTATATAATCGGCATCTTATGAGATATAAATTAATATTCACAATCGAGACAACTTGGATGAGTTGTTGGTTTAGATTGTAGCATAATAGTATTAAATAGTTTATCTTGACTATTTATTTATGCTAGTACGGTAATTGTATTGAAAGGATCACAGTGAGATTAATTCTTTTTACTAACTTATCAAGAATTAAAGATTCGGTGGCTTAAATAGTCTTAACCTTAATTGGGCTTATCAATATGAATAAGTGTATGACTATTGCTTTGATCTATCATAAATGAGAACTTAATAGTTGCTCGAATATTTGGTATTTTGGGCAATAGCAGTTCTTATTTGATATTGATAAAGCTGCAATAAGGATCTGTGTCCTATGAATAATGGGATAATGATATCCTCTCGAGGAACTTGATAAGTTTATTATACTAAACCCTGTAGGTGGAATTAGTTCCAGTATAATAATAAGTTTAAGTGGCAGCACTCGAGATAATTATTTATTATTGAATAATTAATTGATTAATTAAATGTTGTCAGAAGTATTTTAATTAATTATTAGATATTCGATAATCTTAAACATGGAGATTAATTAAATCTAATACTAGCCCTGACTCAACTAAATAAATAAGAGGGTAAGTCAGTATTAATTCTTTAGTGGAATGAATTAATATTTATATCCGATTTATATTCTAGGCTGAATTAATTTAGTCGGATATTATCAGGCCAATCTTATTTAAGCTAGTAGATCCTTGAACTGGCCCAATGATCTGTGTCTCTAGTGGGCTAGGCACCCACTCTCCTACGACCCGTTGGAGTTGTCTAGGTTTGATGAATGTGAGCAGTTATTTGTCTATAAATACAGGGTTCATAAGATTCATTACTTACAGTTACTGGCAATCAAAGCAACTAAAACCCTAGTGTGAGAGAGAGAAATCAGCGCCCCACAGTAAGAGAGAGAGTTCGTAGTTTGATCCCATCCATCAACGAGTTCTAGCCGAGAACAGTTCAAAAGGTGACTCTGGAGTCGTTGTGCACCAAGTTTGTAGGTATTTCATATGAATTTCCTACGATTGTAATTAAATACGTATGAGCATGCTAGGTGTGGATTTTGTATGTGTTCGTTAGATATCCATAATTGATCCACGGGCAAAATCGAATCGATTTTCAATAATCGTTTCCAACAGTTGGTGTCAGAGCCCTGATTTGTGAATTATGACTCTGTCAGATTAACGGACAGTAAATCCATATAATTAAAATAAAATCTAGAATTTTATTTACGTTTATATGCATGCATGTTCGTTATTATCGTTCTCTCGTTTTAGATTCGTTTTTATTGTTGGTTTACCATTTTGGCCGTTTTTACCACGAGAAAAATCCGTGGTTAGATTAAGATTTCAGTTGTATTTGTTATTTCAATTTGTAATTGTTGTACGGGTCGAGAAACGGAACAATTGGACAGAAGGAGAAAGGCCAGTGGTGGCAGGCGGCGGCGTCTCGTCTTCACGCATAGAGTTTAACCCACGCTGTGCTTTTTGATCCAACGAGATCCGATTCGACGGAGCTTTATTCTCCGCCATCTATGGTGTTCGACTCATGATCATGGCTGGGCAACAACATGCGTGAAGGCGGGGCACCAAGAAATCATGGCGGTGCGTGCTTGGCACTCGCAGGACGTCACGACGGCGGAGGCGTTCTTGACGCGTCTCTGCTGGGCGCTGCTGACTTCGGTCAGAGCTTTAGGGTCTGACCCTTATGCTCGGTGTGATCGGAGCAGTGGGAGCCTAGAGTTTTAAACACCCTTGATGCCCCATGTCGTTGAAGGTGGGTCTTCTTTTCCGGCGGCGAACAATAAGCAGAACAACAACAACAAATCAGCAGCAGCATCGGCATGGCGAGCAGCAAAGGAGGAGGTCGAGACGACGGTGGTGGCGAGCGCTGCAACGACTTCAAGCCGTGTGGCTCGTTGCGGCGCCATCGCGAGCTCGACGCCGGTGAAACGTAGAGACCAACATCTGTGTTGCTTCTGCTGTTGTTTTTTACTTTGCTGCTCGGGCAGCAGATGGTTGGGAACGAGAACAGCGGCAGTGGCGTGGTGGTGGCTGGAATCCGATCGCGATTCTAGCATAATGGGGCTGGTGGTGGTGGGTTTCTCACAAACGAAACCCTATGTTTTAAAACGTAGGGTTTTGGGCGTGTGGGCAGCCGCATGGTAAGGTCCCTTGTGCGTCGGATTCGTGATACGATATTTTAATTAAATCCTATTTATTTCTTTTGGGGCTATTCTTCGAAGTGACAAAGAAGGAAAATTCTTGAAGACGAAGATTTGTTGTAATAGATAGACTTGTTTTCCTATTTTATTTTGTCATTATTTAGGCAGGTACAAAATATTCACGACGAGACAACAAATTTTTTCTTAATCGTTAATTGCATGTCGTGGGTTTAATCACCGTTAAGGTGGTATTATTTCTAAAAGCATGTTATGAATTCAAGCGAGCTTGATTTATTATGTGAGTTCTAGAAAAACATGTTTAGTGATTCCGTGTTTTACATGATTTGCATATGAAAAACCTTTTGAATTGAAAATGACTAAGCATGTTAAATTGATTTTAATAATTAAATTAGACCTCCACAATTGGTTTTAGACGAATTAAGTTGTTAGGCTCGTGTAAACGTCCACACGATCGTGGCTTGTACGTGTTCTATTGACTTATAGATTTTTTTGTCGAGTAAAACTTCTAAAAAGTATTTTGATCTCATGAATAGTGGGAGTTTTGCGCGTAAACGTCCACACTATCGTGGTTTGCCCGTATCAATTCTCATAGATTATTCTAGGAGAGATTAGAATAAGATAATTAATAAAATTATTTACAAGGCGATGTCGTTCGAGTAATTGCATCAATATGTTGGACAATTTTGGATTAGTTAAATTTTGGTCTATGCTTAGATATTGTCTCGAATACAACTCCCATGGGAGTCCCTTTTCGAGATAATATGGTCTAGTAAGGTTCATTTATTAATTTTATTTGTCATAAGGTTAACTTGGCATAAGATAAAATTAAAAACTAGGTGTTTGGTTGAGTGGTGCGCACATAAACGTCCACACTATCGTAGCTTGCGTGTAAATCACTTGAGCTAATGAAGGTTTCATTTAATATTGTTTTATGAAAAAGTTACAATATAAATGTTACAGACGTTTTATGCAATAATTGTGACTTATGTACGTTTTGAATGTTTAATTTTTTTTCAGATATGACTGTTACTCCGTTGTTGAATATGCTTACTGCTAAGCCACCGACCGGACCAAATTTTTTGGAATTGAAGCACAATTTGGGATATGTCCTAGATGCCGAAGAGTACCACTTCGTACTCGCTACTCCTGCGCCTGCAACTCTCACTGCAGACTCCACCGATGCTCAGAAAGAGGAGTCTAAGAGGTGGCATAAGGCCAATTGTATGGCGAAAGCCTACATGATGACCACTATGACCTCTGGGTTGCAGCAGCAACATCAGTCTTTGGACACGGCTGCTGCAATCATGACTAACCTCGAGGAGCTATTCGGTGAGAGTGACCGTTCCACCCGATTCGAGATCATAAGGCAAATCATGAGCTCGAAGATGACGGAGGGCGCGTCAGTGCGCGAGCATGTGCTCGGAATGATCAATTATTTCAATGAGCTAGACATGCTCGGTGGAGGTATCATGGATGAAGCTACGGTTGACATGATACTCCACACTCTTTCCAAGTCCTATGAGAACTTCCGCCTCAATGCAATGATGAGCAAGAAAGTGTTCACTCTCAATGAACTGTTCAATAAACTTGTTGCTGCGGAAGAGGTTATGGGAAAGAGTCTGCAAGCTCTTGCCTCTTCTTCAAAGGGTTTCCATGTTTACCGAAAGGTGGAAAGAAGTGGAATGGCCCGGCGAAAGGTAAGAAGGGTGAAGGAGGTAGTGGGAGCAAGAGGCTAGGCCATATCGGCGACATTAAAAAGCCAAAGGAGAAGGGTGGAAAGTGCTTTAAGTGCAAGAAATCTGGACATTGGAAGACTAACTGCCCCCTGTTGAAGAAGGCTCAAGGTATGACTTCTGCTCTTGTTAACGAAATATGTTTAAGTTCAAGTTCTATCCACAAGTAGGTAGTAGATACGGGTGCAACTGACCATATTTATTATTCCTTATAGGGCTTTCTGCGAACAAGGGAGGCGAGGAGAGGTGTTGAGCGTCGCTATGGGAACGGAAGCGCGAGCAGACGTTGCATCTATAGGCGATGTTCATTTATCTTTTGAGAGTTCAGTTTTAGTTTTAAGAGATGTTTTATAGGTGCCAGCCTTTCGGCGAAACTTGATTTCTATGGTTAAGTTGTGGAAAGACAGATATTTTATTCTTTTTTAGGGTCATGCGACTTTTGTGAAAGATGATAAGATTATTGGTTATGTACATGCTATGATTCTTCTCAAAAGAATCAAACTTTTCTTTGGCACCTACGATTGGGTCACATTAGTCTAAGGAGGATCCAAAGATTAGTTTTCGATGGAGTCTTGGGTTCTTTCCAAGTCGAGTCCATCCCAATCTGCGAATCCCGCATAGAGGGAAAGATGACGACTCGACCTTTCAAGGCCAAGGGGTATAGAGTCAAAGAAGTGTTGGAATTGATTCATTCCGACTTGTGTGGACCTATGTCCACTCAAGCTCGTGGAGGTTATGTCACAACCCTAAATTCCGAGGGACGGCCAAGCCGGGGTGCGACTAGGGGTTGGACTAAAGAGGCGGGGAAGAAAGGGGAATTACTGAATAAATGAATAAATTAACATCTATAATCAAGATAATATACTATGAACTGATTCTTATTAGACAAAAGAGAGTCAATCTCGAAAGATCGCTCGACAAAGTTGTGATCAGAGAAGACTAGGTTTAAAGTATGAAAAACTTAAACCGAAAAGATTACACAACAAAAAGTGTATTAGTTTGCAGCGGAAAGACGTAGAATGATATCACATATCAAATGTGAAATCGAGGCTCAACTAAACTTTACTTCTTTAAGTACGACCTTTACTCAACCTCCTCCGCTTTCGTCACTCAACCTGCACATTTAAAAACAAACATGCAGGGCTAAGTACATAAACCACTTAGTGGGCACATTGCCAAAAATATATCATACTTAGTATAGATTAGTCATGCATCTTTTCACAAACACTCGTAAGGCTTATACTGCTGTTCACTTAATTCTGGATAACACACTGAAGGTTAACTCAGAATCCGATCGTCTGGTTAGCACTCTATGGGCTAACTCAGAATCTGTCCCTCTGGATAGCACTCTGTGGGCTAACTCAGAATCCAAACTCTGGATAGCACTCTGTGGGCTAACTCAGAGAGGCACAAGACAATTCACATATAACAATTCATCATGCACTGATAGTTACTTTAATGCATACTTATTAAAGCAACAAGTAAACACTTTCGAGCAACGCTCATTTTATTTTGATAGAAAAGCCCACCTCAGTCGTTTACAGAACAAACTTTAACTTTCTGTCTTCCGTTCTGTCTTCTAATCTCGATGTCCTCCTTCTAACGTAAGATAATCAATTTTAACAAGCGGTCGAGACAATAAAGGAAAAAAGAAATCGAATTCGTTTTAGACTTTTAGGCCTTTGCACTTTACTACTTTCTTTTGATTAACGAATAAACGAGACTCGATCAATTCTCATTTATAAACTGACGTGGCTCATTACTTGACACTTAGGTCAGTAGATAAAAGGAAGTCGATAACTCATAACGACTTAGAAGTTCACAAGGAACGAAGTTAAAAGGATTTAACTTAAGAAATTAAGTTTTGGAAATTTCTGCACAGGTCAGTGAGTTCATACAGAACAGGATACTCTCCAATTTACAGATCTCGATTTCGTTAAGCGAGCTAAAAGTTATAACAGTTTCCGTGAAACGTCGCAAAACAGTAGCGCGAAACCCTAATGCTCGACAAATCTCGACGCACGATTCCCTAGGTTTGATCAATACTATTCCACTTTTATTTTCACGAAATTTCCATCTCAATACAGTCTACATGCAGTATCCCTTAATCGGGTTCACATTCACGTCTTTTGATTAAACAAACAATGAGCATAACCTCGTCCTTTTTCCGCTAACCATTTACTAAACCAATTCAATTTTCAATTTCTATTTCATTCAACAACTTCTCATTCATAATCTATAACTCATATTATCTCGTATCTCGGATGGAAATATCGTCAACTATAATATCGTTCGTCAAACGACAACAATCATTAATATCAAATTGGTTTTCCTTATTTGATTTTTCTATCGACGTTAAATCTCGTTTCTTCGTCTCTTACTAAAATTCTAATCTTTTTAGAATTCTTTCAAATTTTACGGTTACGATCATTAACTATCAAGATTAACATAGGTTCGAATCACAAACCTAAATCATTATCTAATCTCGACTTATCGACGATTCTTCGTCTCTTAGCGAAAATCCGACGTTCTCCGATCTTGCTCAAATTTTATAATAACGATCATTATCTATCAAGCATCACTAATATGTAAACCATATTCTAAAAACATTATTGAGCTTCAACTTATCGACAAGTTTCCATCTCTTACGTTTTTCGTTTTATTTTTAGAAAAAATCTCAATAAATTATATCATCATCCTTAAACATCCTACATACCATTTCTATTAACAATTCATGCATATCATATTATCTTCTTCATCAAAACCTCACTTGTTCTTCTCTTACATTTCTATTTTTATTTTTAGAAAATTCTAAATTAATTCATGCATCCATCTATCATCATATAGAACATAATTCCATCAATCAATTATCTAAAAATTGAGCTACAACAAAACCCCTAAAATCTGATAAAATTTCGGTAATACATAAATATAGGGGGGGATGATTCCTTCATGATTTGATCCATAAAATCTATTCTTAAGCATACTAGAACATGAAATAAACAAGAATCATCATGCTTCTTCACCTCCTATGTTTCGAAAAAAATAAAGATGATGGAATCAAGCTTTTGTTCGGTTCATATCGTAGAAGAAACTCCTATCTTGCGAAATATGAAGTCGGAAATGAAATCAATCGGTAGACGGGAGACTTGTGAGCTTGAGAAAGCTTGAAGGAGATGTCTTCAATGGAGGAATTTGAGAGAGAAATGAGAGAGAGAGAGAGAGATGGCTAAGCTTATACTATTCCATAAAGTCATAAAATATCTCCAACAAAGGGAATGACTCGTTAAGGGGCGTTTGGGCGTGCCAAAAATGTCGGAAATATCTCGTTTTCGAGTCTAGAACGACGTTATAAAAGTCGAGAAATAGTTTCTTAGATAGTTACGTATTCGACGAAATTTAATTCGACCGTTAGATTAGAAATAAATCACATACTTGGAAAACATATTTCGTTTTTCAAAATCCGATAAAAAGTCGGGACATCACAGTCCGAATTTTATCTGGAAAAATAATAAAAACGGATTTTTACTAACTTACTCGTCTCGCAAAAAGAGTGAATGTAAAATCAGACGATTTCTCGATTTGAGTTTTCGGGCGAAAATTTTATCGGACGCGAAAACCCTAATACAGTAGTTGTTCAACCGACTTCTGGAATTTATTTTCAGAAACGGATTTCACCGTTAGTCTTAGAATTGAAAATCCTTAGTTTAGGCGTGCAAAACCTTAATTAATTAGAAAATTTTTATTTCTCGTCGGAAGAAAATATCTGGGGTATTACATTCTACCCCTCTAACGAAAAATTTCGTCCCGAAATTTGCTTACCTCCTTCGCAAAAGTTTCCACGTAGCTTCCTCCTGCCCGTGGTAATTCCAAACACTTTACTAATCGTATCGACTTACTTTTTAACTTTCGCACTTTTCGATCCACGATCGATTGCGGTCTTTCTTCATAACTTATAACTTAATCAAGAACAACGTCTTGCTGGTGGGTCACGTGTTTAGAATTGAACACGTACTTTCTCAAATGAGATACACAAATATAATAAACATTCCATAGACTTGGCGACACGGCCACTCTATACATCCTTGGAATCTATCTTTTCCAAAATCTACTAATCATTTAAAGCTTCGTCTAAGCTTATACTGAATGTGAAGAAATAATCACAATAATCCTTAGCAGAAAAAATCATGAGGAAAATCTTGTCCTCATTCTCTAAATTTAAGTCAGAATGACATACATTGCTTAAGACTTTCGTCAATTCTAGACTTCCTTCTCTTTGGTTCGAATTTGACGAAAGAATTGATCTATCACTTCACCGAGTGAATCTAGTTCTAGATTTTTTTCTTTTTTACAAGGCCTCGTAAGGCATAATACTTATCGTAGCCTGAAAACTATTAGACTTTGATCTAACACTATCGTCCTTAACATTTCTTCTAATACTTGAATCGTTCTCTCGGATTTACTTAAAATTCTCTCTCGTAAGTCTGGTGTAGCTACTAGTGCTGCTATTCGATTAGTTATTATCTCAGGTGTATCTAGCACTTCCAAATCCGTCATCTCAATTTTTGCACAAGTGTTTTCTTCGATTAAGAGACACCCTACTTTAGTTGGAGTCTTGCGACTCAGCGCGTTTGCTACGACGTTAGCTTTTCCTGGATGGTATTTGATACCACAATCCTAATCCTTCCATTCCATGAATTATATCCATATCAAATATTTTCATTAATACTTTACTTTAAGCGTTCACTTATTTACTAAACCTTTTTTTTTCCACTTAAAAAGTTCACACAACTGAAACTTGTAATAACTCCGATACTAGTTCTATAAACTTTTTAACTTCCCAAGTTAAACAAGTTCCTTATTAAACAAGTTGAACTAACACGATTAGAAGAAATTTTTACGAATTCAAAGCCCACTCACGGGGTCATATAAACATATATGTCGAACGAGTATTGTTTTGCCTCCAACGAGGATTTATACAAAATTAGACTACTACCAGTCTGAGTTACGCCAATTACTTGCCTAGTGACCCTTGCCCTTGTCCTGTGCTTCTGGCCCATTCTCAAATGCCCATGCATTCTACTCTTGTTGCTGTTGTAATTGTTGTTGTTGTTGCGGATGTGGCTGAGCTTGCATAGCTCTCAAGGTTAGCAACAGTTCCGAACAATTTTTTCTCACGTGTCCCTTCTGACCACAGTTATAACAACCGTCAATATTTGCCAAACAAGTACCAAAGTGCATTATGTTACACTGAGGGCAGGTAGGAACAATGATTCTTCCTTGGTCATTGTCTGCCTGTTGTTCCTGCCACTGTCCTTGTTGGTTCTTTTCCTTCCATTGTCCTTATTGATTATTCTGATTCGGCTTTTGAAAGCCATGCTGATTTCCACCCTGGTTTCCTCCTTCCCATTTTCTTTTTCCTTGATAGTTACTATTATTGTTGTTGTTGTTGGAATGGTCTTGAGTTGGAGCCTGGGTTGGTGCTGGTACGGGCACTACAATCTCTCGTTCATCTGGCACAACTGCCTCCATGTCTAAGGCTCGTCCTAGTATGTCTGTATAGCTCAGTCTTCCATGGCTGGCTAGTGCCACTCCTAGTTCGTGTCTAAGTCCCCCATGGAACTTCTTTGCCATCTTCTCGTCGGTATCTACCTGTTCGGGTGCATACCTTGACAATTCACAAAAGGATGCATCGTATTCAGTCACTGTCATCTTCCCTTGTTTCAGACTGTAGAACTCTGCTTTCTTCTTTGCTCTATAGGTTCTAGGGATGTACTTGTCGTAAAATGCTTCCTTAAACTCATCCCAAGTAAACTGAGCCAGATGCTCTGTCGGAATAACCTTTTGCCTAGCTTCCCACCAGAAATCAGCTGGTCCGGTGAGTTGAAACACAACACACGAGAGACGCTCCTCATCAGTACATTTGAGAAGTTTAAAAATTCTTTCTGTAGTTCTTCCCCAAAGCTCAGCATTGCTCGGGTTTCCTGATCCATTAAAGACAGGTGGATTTCTTTTGAGGAACAGATCCTCTATGTCACGACGTAGTGGTGGTGGAGGTGGAGGGGTTTCCTGACGTCCTTGATCTTCCTCCCTCTCATGTTGTCTATGACCTCTTTCCGGCCCTCTAGGCCTACCGAGTCCTCTTCTTCTGTCATTTGCTACTCTTGGCGGCATTTTGAAACTAAAGAAATCAAGAATTCTTATCAATCCCATGCTTTAAGCACTCACTCATTCAATATGGAATTAACTTATCTTAATCATCTAGCAAGTTCTCAAATTGCAACCAAACTCTTAACGGTTCTTAGCTTACCTTACCATCTTATCTTACCTTAATCATCTTAACTTGGACTTCTTAGTTTTTCTTTTTTTTTTCTTCTTGAAGAAAACTTTTAATCAGTTCTTAATCAATAAAACAAAGTATCTACTTTGTTCATGTTACTTATACAAAAGTAACATTCGTTTCTTATTCGCTTTGATTCCCTTTATTCTGTTCTTCCCGTTCGGATCATCTCTTGGATATCTTGGAACCATCGTTTCTTAGAACGTCTATGTTCTCAAAGAATCAGGAAGAATCTTAGAGCAAATAGTCTAGGTTCTCAAACCAACATACTTCTCAAAATATCAGAAATTATAGCTCAAATAATTTCACATACTTTCACAAGTATAGTACTCATGCTTTCACATAACTCATGTAATATCACAAAGTATAACTTTTATACTTTAATCACATTCATACTTGGCATACTTTATTCATATCATACTTGCATACTTTATCCATAAATTCTTGCATATTTAATCAAAATTTCTTCTTAAAAGAAATCATACTTCTGAAATTCTTTCCTTACTTTCCTTCTTTGGTTGAGTCGACGTAGTGGGAGATTGAGTTGTTTACTTTATTCTTAAGTTTAGTGATACAAACTGAACTTTACTTTCTCAAAAGAAGACTTAGGTGTAGAGTATATACAAATACTCTATCTTACTACTCGAAAGAAACTTGTATGCAGAGCAGAAACGATTGCTCTGATACCATTCTGTCACAGCCCCAAATCCCGAGGGACGGCCAAGCCGGGGTGCGACTAGGGGTTGGACTAAAGAGGCGGGGAAGAAAGGGGAATTACTGAATAAATGAATAAATTAACATCTATAATCAAGATAATATACTATGAACTGATTCTTAATAGACAAAAGAGAGTCAATCTCGAAAGATCGCTCGACAAAATTGTGATCAGAGAAGACTAGGTTTAAAGTATGAAAAACTTAAACCGAAAAGATTACACAACAAAAAGTGTATTAGTTTGCAGCGGAAAGACGTAGAATGATATCACATATCAAATGTGAAATCGAGGCTCAACTAAACTTTACTTCTTTAAGTACGATCTTTACTCAACCTCCTCTGCCTTCGTCACTCAACCTGCACATTTAAAAACAAACATGCAGGGCTAAGTACATAAAGCACTTAGTGGGCACATTGCCAAAAACATATCATACTTAGTATAGATTAGTCATGCATCTTTTCACAAACACTCGTAAGGCTTATACTGCTGTTCACTTAATTCTGGATAACACACTGAAGGTTAACTCAGAATCCGATCGTCTGGTTAGCACTCTGTGGGCTAACTCAGAATCTGTCCCTCTGGATAGCACTCTGTGGGCTATCTCAGAATCTGATCGTTTAGTTGGAATCTCTGGATAGCACTCTGTGGGCTAACTCAGAGAGGCACAAGACAATTCACATATAACAATTCATCATGCACTGATAGTTACTTTAATGCATACTTATTAAAGCAACAAGTAAACACTTTCGAGCAACGCTCATTTTATTTTGATAGAAAAGCCCACCTCAGTCGTTTACAGAACAAACTTTAACTTTCTGTCTTCTGTTCTGTCTTCTAATCTCGACGTCCTCCTTCTAACGTAAGATAATCAATTTTAACAAGTGGTCGAGACAATAAAGGAAAAAAGAAATCGAATTCGTTGTTGACTTTTAGGCCTTTGCACTTTACTACTTTCTTTTGATTAACGAATAAACGAGACTTGATCAATTCTCGTTTATAAACTGACTTGGCTCATTAATCGACACTTAGGTCAGTAGATAAAAGGAAGTCGATAACTCATAACGACTTAGAAGTTCACAAGGAACGAAGTTAAAAGGATTTAACTTAAGAAATCAAGTTTTGGAAATTTCTGCACAGGTCAGTAAGTTCATACAGAACAGGGTACTTCGAAACAGGGGATGTGCTCTGTATCAAAAGAAAGCCACGGGTGTCTAGTTTACTCTCCAATTTACGGATCTCAATTTCGTTAAGCGAGCTAAAAGTTATAACAGTTTCCGTGAAACGTCGCAAAACAGTCGTGCGAAACCCTAATGCTCGACAAATCTCGACGCACGATTCCCTAGGTTTGATCAATACTATTCCACTTTTATTTTCACGAAATTTCCATCTCAATACAGTCTACATGCAGTATCCCTTAATCGGGTTCACATTCACGTCTTTTGATTAAACAAACAACGAGCATAACCTCGTCCTTTTTCCGCTAACCATTTACTAAACCAATTCAATTTTCAATTTCTATTTCATTCAACAACTTCTCGTTCATAATCTATAACTCATATTATCTCATATCTCGGATGGAAATATCGTCAACTACAATATCGTTCGTCAAACGACAACATTCATTAATATCAAATTGGTTTTCCTTATTTGATTTTTCTATCGACGTTAAATCTAGTTTCTTCGTCTCTTACTAAAATTCTAATCTTTTTAGAATTCGTTCAAATTTTACGGTTACGATCATTAACTATCAAGATTAACATAGGTTCGAATCATAAACCTAAATCATTATCTAATCTCGACTTATCGACGATTCTTCGTCTCTTAGCAAAAATCCGACGTTCTCCGATCTCGCTCAAATTTTATAATAACGATCATTATCTATCAAGCATCACTAATATGTAAACCATATTCTAAAAACATTATCGAGCTTCAACTTATCGACAAGTTTCCGTATCTTACGTTTTTCGTTTTATTTTTAGAAAAAATCTCAATAAATTATATCATCATCCTTAAACATTCTACATACCATTTCTATTAACAATTCATGCATATCATATCATCTTCTTCATCAAAACCTCACTTGTTCTTCTCTTACATTTCTATTTTTATTTTTAGAAAATTCTAAATTAATTCATGCATCCATCTATCATCATATAGAACATAATTCCATCAATCAATTATCTAAAAATTGAGCTACAACAAAACCCCTAAAATCTGATAAAATTTCGGTAATACATAAATATAGGGGGGGATGATTCCTTCATGATTTGATCCATAAAATCTATTCTTAAGCATACTAGAACATGAAATAAACAAGAATCATCATGCTTCTTCACCTCCTATATTTCGAAAAAAATAAAGATGATGGAATCAAGCTTTTGTTCGGTTCATATCGTAGAAGAAACTCCTATCTTGTTATGAAGTCGGAAATGAAATCAATCGGTAGACGGGAGACTTGTGAGCTTGAGAAAGCTTGAAGGAGATGTCTTCAATGGAGGAATTTGAGAGAGAAATGAGAGAGAGAGAGAGAGATGGCTAAGCTTATACTATTCCATAAAGTCATAAAATATCTCCAACAAAGGGAATGACTCGTTAAGGGGCGTTTGGGCGTGCCAAAAATGTCGGAAATATCTCGTTTTCGAGTCTAGAACGACGTTATAAAAGTCGAGAAATAGTTTCTTAGATAGTTACGTATTCGACGAAATCTAATTCGACCGTTAGATTAGAAATAAATCACATACTTGGAAAACATATTTCGTTTTTCAAAATCCGATAAAAAGTCGGGACATCACAGTCCGAATTTTATCTGGAAAAATAATAAAAACGGATTTTTACTAACTTACTCGTCTCGCAAAAAGAGTGAATGTAAAATCAGACGATTTCTCGATTTGAGTTTTCGGGCGAAAATTTTATCGGACGCGAAAACCCTAATTCAGTAGTCGTTCAACCGACTTCTGGAATTTATTTTCAGAAACGGATTTCACCGTTAGTCTTAGAATTGAAAATCCTTAGCTTAGGCGTGCAAAGCCTTAATTAATTAGAAAATTTTTATTTCTCGTCGGAAGAAAATATCTGGGGTATTACATTCTACCCCTCTAACGAAAAATTTCGTCCCGAAATTTGCTTACCTCCTTCGCAAAAGTTTCCATGTAGCTTCCTCCTGCCCGTGGTAATTCCCGAACACTTTACTAATCGTATCGACTTACTTTTTAACTTTCGCACTTTTCGATCCACGATCGATTGCGGTCTTTCTTCATAACTTATAACTTAATCAAGAACAACGTCTTGCTGGTGGGTCACGTGTTTAGAATTGAACACGTACTTTCTCAAATGAGATACACAAATATAATAAACATTCCATAGACTTGGCGACACGGCCACTCTATACATCCTTGGAATCTATCTTTTCCAAAATCTACTAATCATTTAAAGCTTCGTCTAAGCTTATACTGAACGTGAAGAAATAATCACAATAATCCTTAGCAGAAAAAATCATGAGGAAAATCTTGTCCTCATTCTCTAAATTTAAGTCAGAATGACATACATTGTTGTGATACCCCGAGCCTTTGTACCTTTTGAGAGCGTTATAACTAACCGAGTAAGTTAAAAGGTGTGAAATTTCGGTATAAAAATTTTCTTTTCTAAATAAAGAACAATGAGTAATCGTTTAGAATGCTTTATGTGTTTTGTGTGAATTTATCTGTTTAACTTCTTGAAATGATGATGTGATGTATTGTTAAGTTTGTTTATATGAAAATGAGTATGAGATTAATTTCCAGAAAAACCCCGAAGAATTTGTTTAATTGAAGAAGAATAATGTTGATAGCCGAGAAAATTCTATGCGCCGAAGAATTTAGAATAGAATAGAATTAAGACCTTTGAACCTAGAATTTCTTCTAAGGTCATTGAGATAGGATAAGAGCTTATCCGAGAATAAATTTGAGAAGAGTAACGAGGCATTAATCTTTAAAGGATTAATAACGGATTAATAAGCCGACTAAATTCTTTTAAGTTTTAAAAAACTAAAATGATCGGAACCGTTAATCTTTTAATTGAAATGTGAAATAGGATTGAGATGCTTTAGTGTCAGAAATGAGACGAAGAGGGATTAGACCCGTTTATAGCATAAATGATTTAATACGAATCGTTTTATCCGGAAAACCTTTACGACCGGGTAATTAACACCCGTAACGACACAACGAGGACAAGTGTCGTCACACCTCTCTCCCTCTCACGTCACCTCACCATCTCTCTCCAATTTCTAATGCTAATTGTGATGATTATGTCTTCTCCACAATCTTACCAAAAGATTACATGCAAAGCACATCACATCAACTATCAATCACTTAAAACATTTCCAACTTCCAATGCTAATTGTCATCATACTTTATTCCTTATGTTGGAATTCAAATTCATGCACCTTATTCAAAGAAAGAAGAGTTCATTCATCCACACTACCTCTCTCTCTCTCTTTCGAACTCTCTCTCTCAAGCAAAGAAGAAAAACAAAACACTCTCCATCCCTATTCTCTCCCTCACTCTCGCCATTCACACACACACACACACATACATTTTTGTTTTCTTCCATGCAACCTTGAATTCAAGCTTATCATCCATGGAAATGAAGTGAAGAACATCATCCTCCATTTATTCCATCCTTATCTTCAAGAAAAAGGTAATAATCCTTCAAGTTCTTGAATTGAAATTCAAATAATCATCCCTATTTTTCTTCATTTTTGGCTCTTAAAGCCCTAAAGAGATGGATGATTAATTATTGTATTATTCTTTTCTTTGAGGATTCAAGAAGAGTTCTTCCTTTCATTCAAGCTCAAGCTTTGGAGCTCAATCCCCCATCTTTCGATCCCAAGAAGCCAAGAGAAGAGATTCGATTTTAAATTAATGTATGATTATCCATTTGATTAATTGTATATATGTATATCTCTAAGTCCTAAAAGAAAGAAAACATGCATGCATGGTATTTATTTTATGTTTAGGCAAACTTAGGTTGTTAATGTGAAGATCGAGTGAGAAGAAATCGTTAGGAGAATCGAACACTAGGTTTTAATCGGTGAATTAAGAGAAGAAAAAGAATTTAAATCCCTAAAAATTGATGAAAACCGAAATTAATAGAGAAAATAGGAAAATATGAATCCTTTGAGTTATTGATATTTTGATGCTTGATTTGTGATTTTTATCATGTTGAGAATGGAATTATATGCATAAAAAATTGAGAAATAAATTGCCCTAAAATGTGCATAAATGCCGTGGGTTTTAGGAGAAAAAGAAGGATTTATTTTGTTAATTTTGTTGATGATTTGAGTGATGTTTTGATAATGAAATTGTTATGTGAGATGTTGATGTAATCATACATGTTGTTAAGTTTAAAAAAATGGAATTGCATGTTGAGTTTTTGAAAAAAATAATTTGTGATAATATAGAAGATTTAATATTTTGATGTTATAATATATGCTAAAATGCTAGTTGAAATCATAGATGAAAAGAGAATTTTTGGTAAAAAGAAATGTGAAGTTTAAAAGCTTTTAAAATATTAAGAATTGAAGAATGCATAAAAAGATATTTCAAATAAATGTTCTTGTAATAAAACTTGAAGATTTGAATTTTTAATAAATTAAATCAAAAAGAAATTTTATAACTTAACTAATAAAATAAACTAGTTTTTATAAAAATGTTTATTGAATTTTAAAGAAAATTACCAAGTAAGAAAGTGGTTTTAAGTTAAAAACAAATAAGAAAGATTTATTAAATAAGTAATCAAGAATTGAGAAAATCGAGTTAAAAAGAATTAATTAATAAGAAGTAAAAAGAAGTTTTAATCGAATGAAGAAAAGATGCTAGACGAGTTAAGTTAAATACTCGTATAATCAAGACAATAATAGTAGCATAAGATGTCGAGTAATGGTTTTAAAAGAAATCAATTAAAGTAAATTAATTGAGTAAGTTGTTTTCAAACCATGCAAATTAAAAATAAATCGAGAAAAATTATCGAGTTAATAATTAGAAAAATAATAATTGGATTAAGAAGTGAGAATCGAGTTAGAATCGAAAAAGAAATTCCAATTTCATAAGAGTTAACAAGAAATTAAGAGAAAATTTTATTAAATGAATAAAGAGTTTATACAATGCTTCATAAGATAACGAACTTGGAAAAAGCATTGTTATAAGCCGAGAAAAGATAATTGATATCATTTGAGTTTTTACAAAAAGAAATGCATAATCAAACTAAGTTCTATTGTACAATTGAATAAATGTTAATGTGTCTTGAAATGTGTTTGATTTATTTAGATTTATTATGTGATTAAATAAATGTTTAAGTGCATGATATTAATTGTGACGTAAAGTGTTGGAAAATTTATTAGTATGAGTTTTGATGAATTCCAAAACCAACTGACCCCAACCGAGTAGATGTTGCCAGTTCCTAATGTTAGCAGTTAGGCTCGTTGTTTGTTCAATGTTAAGATTTTATCTTTACAGATCTCCAACGGAAGACGGCAACATAGCAACACTTGGATACAACCCTGGATGGAAGATCTGATGAGGAACATAAGTTACAAGACTCTGTCTGATGATAGAGTTATGCCAAAAAGGGGAAGAACTTTTTGACAACTGAGAGTTCAAGCCAACTGTTCAGTTGGAGCAACAGTTACAGAATGCCATCTGATAAAGAGAATGTTTCAAGAAGGGGGAAGTTATAAAAAGTCTCAACATGAAGTTCAAAGTCAGCTGAGAGTTCAACAGTTCACTCAGATAGAACATCAGCTGAAGACCACTCAGATGAAGATCAAGATTTTCAACCGACTAACCAAGGTTGACTGTCAGAAAGGTTTGAATTTGAAATTCAAAATGGAAGTCACGTGAAGGTTTGACCGTTCAGTCATTACCTCATTTGGCCCAACACAAGGTTGTCTCAGATGGAAAACAAAAGAGCACAGATGCCATATCGGGAAAGTCTGCAGAGATAAGAGACAAGCCATCACTATCAAAGAACAGAGATCAACAGCTCCTCCAACGGCTAGTTGATTCTCTCCGCCTATAAATAGAGGCATTCATTCATTCGACGAGATACAAGACAGAGAAAATTTGAAGTATACACACGAGAGAAACAAGAGCAAAGAAAATCTGCAAAATCACATTCTAAGAGCATCAGCAACTGAGAGTTCCGAGTGGTAGAACATTAGTAGCTGAGGGTTCATAGAATTATAATCTGTCTTAGATCTTAGTTTGAGTGTTCATTCGTTCAAGCCATAGATCCAGCTCACATTCGTGTTCGAGCTGTAGTTGGAAAACCCACCCACATACACACCCTAAAAAGTGTTTGTTAGGATCATACTCTTCCTGTAATTGAGTAGTTAGGTTGTCAAGTACCCGCAAACTTGACATAGGTTGTTAAGTACCCGTAAACTTAACTGTAAAGGTTGATAAGTACCCGTAAACTTATTGCAACGGTTGCACAGCCCGCGTAAGCTGTGTGGAACTGTCCAGAAGAACTTGGACTGAGGTGTGTGGATTCACATCTCCCCGTGGACGTAGGAGTTCTCTTTGAACCATGTAAATCCTGTGTGTCTGTGTTTATTTCTGTTCAGTTACTTATTGCATTTTTAACTGACCAAACTAACCGGCATACAAACTGCATCTTTACTTATCAACTGTCTTGGTTATTAACCATTCTTGCACAAAAGCGTGAGTTATTTTACGAGTATAATTTCCACCACATTCCGCACAACACCACTTTCACAGCTGAGTTCTCTTATGCAGTTGTGAATCCAGCTGAGACTTTCTTTACTCAGTTGAAGTTTTTCGAGGGTTAAGTTTTCAAAGTTGAAAAATCCTAACTGGTGTATCCCCCCCATACACCAGTAACTCGTATCGGGACCATCAAGTGGTATCAGAGCAGTGGTTCAAAAGACTGCTGTCTCTGTTTCACGAGGTGTGAATCGAGGTGTTTTCTTCAGTGGTTAACTGAATAGATCATTTTTCACGCTAGTGCATATTTGCTTGTTTTTGTTGTCTGTTGTTGTGTGTGCAGATGGATATGAAAGATAAGATCATGGTTATGTTCTCGGTTGTGAATTATACAGCCTGGAGGACTCGGATGAAGAAGGTCCTTCTGTCAAAGCATCGTAGAATGCAACAAGTACTTTCATCCGGACCTATCAGGATCACGGAAAAGGTCATCCGTACTCCTACAGATCCAACCCTTGGGGATGTAACTGAGGATATAGTCGAGAAGAACCCAGAAGACTACAATTCTGAGGAAGCTAAAGTGAGCCAGCTGGATATCTTGGCTTAAAGCACTATCATGTCCACAGTTGGACAAGACTATCTTCCGTGGATAGAGGAGTGCAACACTTCTAAGGAGATGTGGGACACTTTAGCATCTTTGAGTGAAGGAAGTGACGAAACCAAGGAGAACAAGTTCTCCCATGCATGTCAAGATTTTGACAACTGCACTCTGAAAGTGGACGAAACCATCGATCAGATGGAGCTGCGGTTCATGGAGATCATCAGAAGGATCCAGTCTATCCGAAGAGGAAAGTATACTTTGAGAGAAATCAACCTCAAAGTATTACAAGCACTTCCAGCTGAGTGGGATATCTTCACCAATATCCATGAAAGCCGAGCTGATCTAGGAGAGATGGGAACTGGAAGATTGTTCTCAATTCTGAAAGGAAATGAGTACAAAGTGAACCGACGAAAATCCCAGTCGATGGCTCAGACAAGTCGACATGAGGATGTTGGTTCAGCAATGAAGACAGTTGCCCTTCGAGCTGACTATTCCAAGCCGCGAACATCAAGAGCAACAAGATCTGCGGACACAACTGCGAAGGAGCCAAGCAGAGAAGAGCTGCAACAGTGCATTGCCACCATGTCAAAGAAGCTAGCTGACATGGACACTCGGTTCGGAAAGTACAAGCGGTTCTACAAATCCAACCGAACACGAGACAGCTCAAAGCCTGTGAACAACGGATGTTTCGAGTGTGGCAAAGAGGGACATTTTAAGGTTGACTGTCCAGACCTCTCAAAGAAAGAAAGAGATGCGTTGAGGGCCGAGAAAAACTCAAAAGATAAGGCCATGGTTGCAGAGGAAGTAGCTGACGACGTGGACATCTTTACTGACACTGAAGATGAGGACGAGCTGACTCCCACCAACAACGCAAATGGACAGGATCAATGTCTCATGGCAATTGGAGCTGACCAAGATGATGCTGAGGTAACTTCTAACCCAGCTAATTTAAATTCCTCTAATGTTACTAACGTGCAGGGAACATTAGATGAAGAAATGGAACCGTCTTGGGATGACTTCCAAGAACTGAGTGAGCAACTGAATCAGCAAACGGTTGAGTTTAAGAATCTTCACAAACAGTTTGTAAGACTGGAAGAATCCTTAACCGAAAAGGACGATCTGATCAAGAGTCAAATAGAGGAGATTGACTATCTCAAAAGTCAACTGACTGCGGCCAACCAAACTGAGGCTTCAACCGATGAGCAATTGAAGGAACAGATCAAGGCACAGAATGAGCAGTTGAATAAGCAAGAGGCTCAGATCGACCAGCTGATAAAGAAGTCAGATGGACAAACCGAGCAGATCACTATCCTCCTCAAGGAGTTGCAAACTGAGAAGGATAATCTAATCAAGCTGTATCAGTCATCCAAGATCATAGAGAATCTTATTAGCTACAACAGACAGATGGATGACGTGTCAGGACTCGGTTATGATGTTGTCAAGTATACTGGAATTCCACCAGCAACCTTCATCAAAGTTGTAAAAGTCACAGCTGTCGAGCCAAACACAGTTGAGTCTGCACCTGAACAACCTCCCTCACAACCGGCTAAGGCAACTGCAGCTGAGAAAGGCAAAGGTGCTGCAAATGTACAACCGAAGAATCAGTCAGTTGAAACTACAACCGAAGGGGAATGTTCAAAGACTCAGACGAGGAACCAGAGACGTCGAAGATACAACCGACGACAGAATCAATCTCAGAGCCAATCGCATAACCGACCACGGAACCAACCGCAGCAGGGATGGAACCAACAAAACCGACAGAGCTTCAACCTACAAAATCAGCATCGGTTCCATCACCACAACATCCAAAAGGTTCCATCAGAGTCAACCGATGTGGAACAGTTACGACAGCTATGGCCACTCATGCCACATCATGAATCAACATCCGGGCATGAACAACTATCATCAACAGCCAGGGCAATGGAATCAGAATCAGCCAAGACGATTCCACAATGACGGCCGACCTCATTGGCAGAATCAAAAGGGTTAGAGACGTCAACCAAACAGGGGAAACCCCAATTCTCCTAAAGCCCAACATAGGAGAAATCCATCTCCCCCCAAGAGACAAAACATCAATAATAACAACAAGTCTAAGGATAACCGAGGCGTTGTTATAGTTGATGAAAATGGGCAGATCATTTGGAATGACAAGGCTATTCGAGTCTACAGGGAAAAGCGACCCACAGTTCCAGGGGGAACTGGTTCTAACCCTCCAGGACCCAACTGAAATTGGGGACCTAAGCGTGTTTCTCCTTGCAGGTACATGAGGAACAACTGAGGAAGAATAAAGCATCACAGACAAAGTGGGTGATGGACAGTGGATGCTCGAAACACATGACAAATCTGAAGGATTTGCTTGGCAGTTTCGTGGAGCTGAACGGTCCAACTGTTACTTTTGGTGACAACTAAAAAGGTTACACCAAAGGCTACGGTACCCTTGAAACCGATCACGTGTCAATTTCTAATGTTTCATATGTTGATGGATTGAAGAATAACCTGCTCTCAATCAGCCAATTCTGTGATAATGGTTTCTCTGTCAAGTTTGATGCGCAGGGTTGCAGGGTTAAAGATGTTCAAACAAAGCAGGTCATATTGTTGGGAAATCGATCCCCACTTGGTAATGTGTACTATGCTGACTGGAATAGCAGTCCACCTGAAACCTGTCTGTTATTGAAGAGCAGTTCAGATGTGAGCTGGCTGTGGCACAAAAGGCTCAACCATCTAAATTTCAAGACAATGAACCGACTTGCCAGACAGGAACTTGCAAAGGGCATTCCTAACCGAGTGTTTTCAACAACACACATCTGCAGTGCGTGTCAGCTGGGAAAGCTCGCCAGATCCTCGTTCAGGCTGAAATCAACTCCTTCAACCGACCGAGTATTGCAGCTGATCCATATGGATCTCTTCGGGCCAGTTACACCTAAGAGCATAAATGGCAACGAATATACACTGGTTGTAACTGATGATTACTCGAGGTACACGTGGACCATTTTCATGCGCCAAAAGAGTGAAACCCGAGATGAGCTGCCCAAGCTGATGGATCGGATATCGAACCAACAAGAGATGAAAATCATTTCTATCCGATCAGACCGTGGAACCGAGTTCCTCAATGAAACCATCATTGAATACTGCGAGAAACACGAAATCACTCATCAAACCTCAACTGCGTGAATTCCGCAACAGAATGGAGTAGCTGAAAGAAGGAACCGAACGCTGAAGGATGCAGCCACATCCATGTTGACAAGCTCAGCTCTGCCAAAGAGATTTTGGGCTGAGGCGATCAACACAGCCTGCTACACTCAGAACCGGTCTCTTCTGACCAAGCGGTTGGGAAAGACACCATACGAACTATGGAGACGCAGGAAGCCTGATATTTCATATTTTCGTGTTTTTGGTTCTAAGTGTTATATTCACAACAATGGGAAGACTCAGTTGAAAACTTTTGATGCCAAAGCTTCGAAAGGCATATTTCTCGGATATGCCGCTCGGATAAAGGCTTATAGAGTTTTCAACAATAGCTCTCGTGTTGTGGAGATAACACCTCATGTTAGTTTTGATGAATCTACTTTTGAGTGCAGGGAACAGGCTAAAGGACAACAGGGCAATCCACAAGTTCCACCTGTTCTCACCAGATCACAAGCTCTAAGGGAAAAGAATCTAGCTGAACCACTAGTATGGGCAACCGAGGATGATGATCCATACTCCTCAGAAGATGAATATGAAGATCATCAAGCGGTAGCTGAGGACCCCAGCTCAAATCAAGGGGGAACTCCAGCTAATGTCACTCCAACTGCATCAGCAACCGAAGTCCAACCAAGCCCGGTTCGAAATGCTGTCAATGTTGAGGATCCAGACCCAACAGCTAACAAATCCCCAGTTATGAAGACTCTAACGGTTCAGGATTCTCCTTCAGTTGAAATCCCTGAACCAACACAGTTGGAAGAAGAAGGAAGACGCAACCGAAGATGGTATGAAGTTCATTCCACTAAGGACATCATCGGAGATCCAACCGAAGGTGTGCGTACAAGAAGCAGTGTTGCGACTCAGGACTTAACTGAGGAAGAGACCAACACTTATGCCCAATATGCTGAGGAGTTGGCAGTTCTAGAAGAGTTCGAACAAGCTGGAGATGTTGCCATGATTTCATGCTATGTAGCTGATGTGCCAGAACCAAAGAACGTTATGGAAGCTCTCAACTGTGTTCACTGGACAACAGCTATACAAGAGGAGCTGAATGAATTTCTACGCAACTGTGTTTGGGAATTGGTAGAAAGACCAACTGGTGTTAAGGTTATTGGACTTAATTGGATTTTCAAGAACAAGAGAGACGCCATTGGTTACATCGTGAGGAACAAAGCAAGGTTGGTAGCTCAGGGTTACTGCCAACAAGAAGGAATTGACTTTGAAGATTCCTTCGCACCAGTTGCAAGGCTGGAAGCCATCCGAATCTTTATAGCTTATGCCGTACATCACAAGTTTAAAGTGTATTAGATGGATGTGAAGTGTGCATTCCTCAACGGTGATATCAAGGAAGATGTATATGTTGAACAACCACCCGATTTTGAAACTGGAAGAGTGTACAAGTTGAAGAAAGCCATCTATGGCTTGAAACAAGCACCAAGGGTCTGGTATGACACTCTTTGTGGTTTTCTACTGGACTCGGGATTCAAACGAGGCTCAGTTGATAAAACATTGTTCACCATCAAAGTTGGAGAAGATATACTTGTTGTGCAAATATATGTTGATGACATCATATTCGGTTCCCAGTCGGAGGAACTGTGTAAGAAGTTCTCAGATCTCATGAAGGAGAAGTTCGAGATGTCAATGATGGGCGAGATGAATTACTTTCTTGGACTCCAAGTGAAGCAGTCAGAGAAAGGAATTTTCATTAATCAGTCAAAATATACAAAGGAGCTCATCACAAAGTTCGGGTTGCAAACAAGTAAAACCACAAGGATCCCAATGAATACTAACTGGAAGATTGAACCCGGAGCTGAGGGAAAGCTCGTGGATGCCAGCAAGTATAGAGGGATCATCGGTTCACTGCTATATCTAACTGCCAGTCGGCCAGACATATCCTACGCGGTTAGAGTGTGTGCTCGGTTTCAAGTCCAACCGAGGGAAGCTCACATGTTGGCAGCAAAGAACATCATCAAGTATCTGAAGGGTACTGTCAATGTTGGGTTGTGGTATCCAACTGACGACAATATCCAGCTGACCGGATACTCAGATGCGGATCTAGCCGGAGATCAATTGGACAGGAAGTCCACATATGGACACTGTCAGTTCATGGGAAGCAAGCTAGTTTCATGGTTCTCCAAGAAACAAGCATGTGTTGCTACTTCTAAAACCGAGTCAGAGTATATGGCTGCCGGAAGATGTTGCATGCAAGTGTTATGGCTCAAGCAACAGCTGAGAGATTATGAAGTTGCAACTGGACAGGTTCCCATTCATTGCGATAGCTCAAGTGCCATTGCTATGTCTTTGAATCCTGTTCATCATTCTCGGACAAAGCACATTGATATCAGACATCATTTCATCCGAGATCATATCGAAAAGATGGACGTATCCATGGAGAAGATTTCAACTGAGATTCAGAGAGCCAATATCTTCACCAAACCTCTACCTGAAGCCCGATTCAAGATGTTATGTGATCTTCTTGGACTGTTGGATCCATCAGATGAGGAGTCAGCCGAGCTGAAGAGTCAGATCTTCATCTGAGGGGGAAGCTCAGATGAAGGAGGAATCTCAGATGCGGAGCGCCAACTGAAGACATCAGACATCAGCTGAACAGACGAACTCGAGTCAGCTGATGGTATGCGGCAACTGAGAAACACAACTGAGGTATACAGCTGATCTCGACATCAGCTGGCAGGTAACATTTATGGCTGAAGGTGTTTTGACATTAAATGAGAATGTTTGACCTGAACATGTCAGCTAAATTAAATAAGCCATCCTGACGCATTTAATGTAAAGTCTGGCTGAACACCTATAGCCTTACTTTATAGTGCGACTGGGCTGACACACTAATCTCTTCACCTTCTCACTCGCGCGCGTGGAGCGTTAGTCAAAATCGCCCAACCGTCGCAAGATCTCAACCGTTGATGGATAGATGCCATTCAATCCCGGCCATCCATTTTAAATGACGCGGTAACCTATATAAAGCGGCAAATCAGGAAGTGATCCTTACCTTCCCTAATTCGTGCATATCAATATTAACTGTTCATCATCCCCTAATTTGTCTCACCATTTTCAGTAACATCTTTCATTATTCTTTGCATATATATATTCCACCGAAATGGCACCTAAATCAAAAGCATCAAAGAAGATGGTCTCTGCTGACACATTCCAGGAATCCTTCGACTTGATGCTGTCGAAGATCCACTTCGAACAGATTCTCTCAAGGGAAGCATTGACCACGCCGGAAATCGCACCCATCGCCCGACTTCTTTCCGACCACGGTCTGCTCAACTGGGCAACTCTCTCTCCATCTAAGCTACTCAGAAAGCAAGTAGCCCACTTCTACCGGAATCTGCAACGCGATGCTGAACTCGGGCTTGTCACGACCATTCCGTGCAAGCAACGAATCAGCACTTCCCGATCGATTGAAGAAACCGCTGTCGAGATCGAAGTGTCCAAAGAACTGGGAAAGATCAACCCCAGAAATCGGGAGGCTGTAGACATGATGGGCAACTTCACCGACAAGGAAGCAGATGCCTTTATGCAAACTATCCTCATTGTCTCCGAACCATTGAAGGGGAGTATGCAGAGGACCAAACTGAAGCCGGAGCACCGACTTCTGTTTGATGTGATATCAAAGTGTGCTTTCGCATATGGAGGAGCCTTCGGCGATATCAGCAGACCGAAGCTCAAGCAGCAGAAGGCCTTGGAAGAAAGGCACAAGATAGACTGGCTAGGCTATTTTGAAAGCCAGCTGTGGGCAGAGAAGCTGAAGATCTCCGAGACACTAGCTGAGTCCGGAGAGAAGCTGTTGAGTGTCAAGGGAACACTTAACTTCGGCACCAAGATATCAGCCCTGATCCTCCGCGCAACCAAGGGTCAGAAGCTAACTTGGGAAGGCAATGAGGACCCTCCTTTCAACAAGCTGATATTGTTCCCAACAGCCAAAAAGGCTAGGGATGTTTTGGAAGTTGTGTACACTCCCAAGGGAGCCACAAAGCCAGCTGTGGAGACGGCCCCAGCAGTCCGCCACCCATCAAGATCCAAACCTGCAAAACGCCAGCTGGAGGAAGTGGCTGAAGAAGAGGATGAAGAAGAAGAAGAAGAGGTGGAACCCCTCAAGAAAAAGCCCAGGTTCAAAATCATCCAGCCAGCAGCACAACCGGCTGCGACGGGCCCAGTGGTGGTGATACCAGCTGAGAAAACAGCTGAGGAGAAGGAATCAACCGAATCCAGCCAGTCGGTTGATCCAGCTGGGTTTGTTCTTCAACCCCGTCAACAGGAAGAAATGGTTGAAAGGAAAGGAGACCGACGTTGAGGAGTCCAGCTCGTCCTCAAATGACTCTTCTTCATCTGAGGAGTCCCACGACAGTCCACCCTCTCCACCAACTGGAGCTGATGCCAGCCAGGTAATCCCACCTGCGTCTAAGGAAACTAATGAGCCCGCCCAGTCTCTCCCCAAAGAGGATTCAGTTCTCTCAACTGATCCTCAGTTAGAAATTCCGAGCCTCACGCTCGATGCCAACGTTGAGACCGTTCCTTTGGCCAACGTTGATGACACCATTGAACCATTCTCCTTCGATATAGACCCCCCCTCCCAAATTGATGAAGAAGCCAACCGCCAGGCAATTCTGGCTGAATATGAAGGCAGGTTGGACTACTGCTTTCGAAAACTGATAGGCATGTTCCCAGAGGCAAGCTCGATGCCCATCTTTGCCATGTTTGGGACTGAACTGCTCTATCAGTTCAGCGTAATTTTCAGCTACTGGTACGTCAAGGAGGAAACCCTGAGGATCCACGGCTGGGATAGGTTGAAAATTGATGAATCCAACCTGAGGGTGTACTTCGACTACCAGAACCTCGAGGTGGCCTACAACTAGAAGGTGGCCTTGCTCCGTCGACGCTTGGATCTGAGTAAAGAAGAAGGGAAAGACACCAGAGAGTTGTGCGACAATCCTGGAGCTGTACAATTTCTTGATCATATGTTAGCCAAGAATGCCGACCATATGGAGGATGTAGATGAAGCTGACGAGGCTGCTAAGAGGGAAGAAGAAAAGCTCAAACAATACCTGGCTAGCCGAACAACCATGGTTGTAGTAGACCCAACAGCCCAGGCACAACAACAAGAACTGCCTGGACCCTCTGATCAGCCAGCACACTCCACGGATGATATTTGTGAACTGATCACAGAGAGGGTTACACAGGTGCGAACGGAACTGCTTGCCATCTTCCAGGCCAACCAAGCAGAGCAGTAGCAAATGCTCCAGAATGAGACTGAGAAGCTCCAGCAGCTGATGGAGGAGAATGCATCTTTGAAGAATCAGCTGGAACAACTCTCCACCTCCCTACAGCAAAAGCTGGAAGACGTCTCCACTTCTACCAGCTCGGATGTCAAAGAACTGAAGAAAGCGGTACAGGGACTCAGCTCGGACTTTAACGTCTACAAGCCTATTGCTGAATCAAATCTTGCAAAGTCCCAGCAGATACAAGACCAGGAGTGGATGTCTCAGTTTGAAAATTTTTGAGCTGAGTTCGTCACCCTTCACAAGGATGTCTCTGCAACCCTTGTCGCCATGAAGAAAGCTGAGCAAGAACGCCAAGACCTGGAGCTGGCGAAGAAGATTGAAGAGAAAGATGCTGTGGAAGAACTCTTCTCCCGAGTTCAACAAGCAGAAGCCAAGCTGACCTCCCTGGACGGCTCAATTGCCACTCTTTTGGATGATGCCAAAAAGGGGGAAAGAAAGGAGTCAGGGACAGGGGAAAGGTGTTCACCTAAAGCAGAGGGAAGAAAGTGGACAAAGGGAAGGAGTGCCAGCTGGAACTCAGGCTGAAGGAGCTGAAGGATCTCAGCTGAAGGACACAGCTGCAAAAGAGCAAGAGCAGGAACTCGAAGTCTCCCAAGACCTCGTAGCTGAGCTTACAGCCGAGCTGGATGCCGATCTTGACGGAATCTCAGTCGAAGATTGCATCGAAGCTGCAAAAGCTATGGGGGAGTCCAAGGAGAACTACTTGAATCCCTCTTGGATCAAGAAGTTCGCTGCAGATCAAGCCAAGAAAGTGGCCAAGTTCGAAAAGGAACTGGCTAAAATTGAAAAGAGCGTGGATAGAAATAAAGCCAGCCGGAGCGTCAGAAGAATCAACAAACACCAGATGAAGGCTGAGGCTAGGAAGAAGACTCAACAACTACAGAGAAATGCCCCGCTCCAGTCACGGTTCCCACATATTGACAAGTGGATGAACATTGAGTGGAACGATGACTGGGAGCAGTTCAAGCACGAGTTCATCAATGACTTTTACTACAGGAAGGTCTACTCAACTGAAGACCCAAGGCAAGCCTTCAAGGAAGCCTTGTGGGAGCTCAGATCTGGGGATTCTGGGTTGTTCAGGCAATTCTAGCGAGCCATGGTAAAAGCTCAGCTCGATCCTAACACAGTTCCAGTCCCGCAAAAGGTCAGATATCGCGCTCAGATGATCAAAGGCACAAGTACTCCTAACAGAAATGCGATCATGGCTGAGGCGAGACAAGTGTGCAAGGAACATGGAGTGAATACCGGAACTGAGTCAGCTGCAAAGAGAGAGATCTTTGATCGTATCTTCAGCAAGTACGGCCAAGAGTATCTTGTAATCATCAGTTGTAATGAAAACTTCAAGTATTTATACGATTCAACTTGACGTACAATATCTCATTGTCCAAGCTATGAATCGCAGTCCTTTTAAATACCATGTTATAACTGTGCTAACCCTTTGATGTTTTATCTTATAGACTGTCTAGAATTTCAGCTGAGATTTTAGGTCAGTTAGTAAGGTTTAGATCAGTAGCGGTTTCAAGTTGTAAGTGGTTTTGGCATCATCAAAAAGGGGGAAATTGTTGGGAACTTTATTAGTATGAGTTTTGATGAATTCCAAAACCAACTGACCCCAACCGAGTAGATGTTGTCAGTTCCTAATGTTAGCAGTTAGGCTCGTTTTTTGAGCAATGTTAAGATTTTATCTTTACAGATCTCCAGCTGAAGACGGCAACATAGCAACACTCGGATACAACCCCAGATGGAAGATCTGATGAGGAACATAAGTTACAAGACTCTGTCTGATGATAGAGTTATGCCAAAAAGGGGAAGAACTTTTTGACAACTGAGAGTTCAAGCCAACTGTTCAGTTGGAGCAACAGTTACAGAATGCCATCTGATAAAGAGAATGTTTCAAGAAGGGGAAGTTATAAAAAGTCTCAGCTGAGAGTTCAACAGTTCACTCAGATAGAACATCAGCTGAAGACCACTCAGATGAAGATCAAGATTTTCAACCGACTAACCAAGGTTGACTGTTAGAAAGGTTTGAATTTGAAATTCAAAAAGGAAGTCACGTGAAGGTTTGACCGTTCAGTCATTACCTCATTTGGCCCAACACAAGGTTGTCTCAGATGGAAAGCAGAAGAGCACAGATGCCATATAGGGAAAGTCTGCAGAGATGAGAGACAAGCCATCACTATCAAAGAACAGAGATCAACAGCTCCTCCAACGGCTAGTTGATTCTCTCCGCCTATAAATAGAGGCATTCATTCATTCGACGAGATACAAGACAGAGAAAATTTGAAGTATACACACGAGAGGAACAAGAGCAAAGAAAATCTGCAAAATCACATTCTAAGAGCATCAACAACTGAGAGTTCCGAGTGGTAGAACATTAGTAGCTGAGGGTTCATAGAATTATAATCTGTCTTAGATCT
Source organism: Schizonepeta tenuifolia (assembly GCA_029490685.1). Classification (NCBI taxonomy): domain Eukaryota; kingdom Viridiplantae; phylum Streptophyta; class Magnoliopsida; order Lamiales; family Lamiaceae; genus Schizonepeta; species Schizonepeta tenuifolia. The sequence goes on from CM055956.1 coordinate 108,477,252, forward strand.
TAGTTTGAGTGTTCATTCGTTCAAGCCATAGATCTAGCTCATATTCGTGTTCGAGCTGTAGTTGGAAAACCCACCCACATACACACCCTAAAAAGTGTTTGTTAGGATCATACTCTTCCTGTAATTGAGTAGTTAGGTTGTCAAGTACCCGCAAACTTGACATAGGTTGTTAAGTACCCGTAAACTTAACTGTAAAGGTTGATAAGTACCCGTAAACTTATTGCAACGGTTGCACAGCCCGCGTAAGCTGTGTGGAACTGTCCAGAAGAACTTGGAGTGAGGTGTGTGGACTCACATCTCCCTGTGGACGTAGGAGTTCTCTCCGAACCACGTAAATCCTGTGTGTCTGTGTTTATTTCTGTTCAGTTACTTATTGCATTTTCAACTGACCAAACTAACCGGCATACAAACTGCATCTTTACTTATCATCTGTCTTGGTTATTGACCAACCTTGCACAAAAGCGTGAGTTATTTTACGAGTATAATTTCCACCACATTCCGCACAGCACCACTTTCACAGCTGAGTTCTCTTACGCAGTTGTGAATCCAGCTGAGACTTTCTTTACTCAGTTGAAGTTTTTTGGGGGTTAAGTTTTCAAAGTTGAAAATTCCTAACTGGTGTATCCCTCCCCATACACCAGTAACTCGTATCGGGACCATCATAAAGAATTACTAAACTATTTGTATGTAAAATGATTGAGCTATTGATTGTTAAATCGAGAATTGATTAAAGTCTTTGAAAGAAAACTCGAGTAATGGAATATAGATAGACGACGTTTCATAATTAAAGCGAGAAGTATAATACATTGATTAGTAATGTTATCCAATCATCAAGTAGAGTTAACGGTTTAAAGACGAGAACGTGAGATCCTTTAGAAAGGTTAAAGTGAAGAGAGAAACGACTCAAGTAGAAGTCCTTCAGTTGAGTCCAACGCCTTTTTGTCCGTCTTTACGTATCTTATTTTCTTTATCGATGTCGAACTGTGAAGGATCGAGCCGGACGGATCATTAAGCAAGGACAAATAGCCCTTAAAACCGCCTAGCTAAAATCTTCGGAAGTCAGGTGAGCTTTTCTGAACCAAAACTGCCGATGAATATATGTATGTTATGAAGTATTATTATTATGATTGATTTTAAATGCGTTTGACTTGCCGTTTTTATTGAAGTTTGGTATGTGTTATCATCTGTTTATGTGAAGATGTTATTATCCTTTGAGAGGCAGGAAACCCACGTGTGGTATGTTGAATGATTGAGGTGACTGTGAGCCTTGCTTCGGTTAGGCCGGTCACAGTGTTCGAGACGGAGGCCTACTTCTCGGCACAGTAAGATTGTTTGTGACAGATGATGCATACTATTATATGTTATGTTTGACTGCGCAGTCTGTTTAAAAAGAAAATGTTTTTAACATGCACAAGTAAAACTGTTTTAAATTGTTTAAGTACTTGTGATGTTCGGCAAGGCAAGTTCAATTGTTATAGCTTTAAAAAGCATCTTTATCCAAATGTTTTGGCATGTGTTCACTGAGTACGAAGTACTCAGCCCTGCGTGTGTTTCTAAACGTGCAGGTTGACTGGATGGCGATGTCATGGATACTTGGTGGTGTGGTGTGGTTCTTTTGGTTGAGTCAAGTCGAATATCAGACTGGCGTTTGTTTGTCTTCATACGTGCAAATGTTGGGTTTTGATGCTAGTTTCCGCTGCAACTCTTTTGAATTGATGTCTGTTGATACTTATACTCTGATACTTATGTTTTTGATTTCGAGTGTTGTACTCGATAATTTTGAATGCTTGTTGAATTCTTAACTTCTTGACTTGTGCTTCCGAGCGATGGGCTCGTTGACTTCAAACATTTTGTTGAATTTGGTTCTCTTGACTTGGTATATTTTCGCACTCTCGTTTTTGTTGAAATCTTACCCCCCGTCAATATGAAATTCTTATCATACTCTTGTGTATATGTGATTTTGAAATGCTCGGTTATTATTCCATTATGTCTTTGAAAGCCTTATTCGATTGCTTTGCCTTTCATTAATGTTTCTCCGAGCATGTTCCCCGTATTTGAGTTGACTGTTAGTTAATTAGGTTGTGTTGTCGTTCGTAAGTCGCACCTCGAGAGTCGGGGCGTGACAATTGCTTAAGACTTTCGTCAATTCTAGACTTCCTTCTCTTTGGTTCGAATCTGACGAAAGAATTGATCTATCACTTCACCGAGTGAATCTAGTTCTAGATTTTTTTCTTTCTTACAAGGCCTCGTAAGGCATAATACTTATCGTAGCCTGAAAACTATTAGACTTTGATCTAACACTATCGTCCTTAACATTTCTTCTAATACTTGAATCGTTCTCTCGGATTTACTTAAAATTCTCTCTCGTAAGTCTGGTGTAGCTACTAGTGCTGCTATTCGGTTAGTTATTGTCTCAGGTGTATCTAGCACTTCCAAATCCATCATCTCAATTTTTGCACAAGTGTTTTCTTCGATTAAGAGAAACCCTACTTTAGTTGGAGTCTTGCGACTCAGCGCGTTTGCTACGACGTTAGCTTTTCCTGGATGGTATTTGATACCACAATCCTAATCCTTCCATTCCATGGATTATATCCATATCAAACATTTTCATTAATACTTTACTTTAAGCGTTCACTTATTTATTAAACCTTTTTTTTCCACTTAAAAAGTTCACACAACTGAAACTGGTAATAACTCCGATACTAGTTCTATAAACTTTTTAACTTCCCAAGTTAAACAAGTTCCTTATTAAACAAGTTGAACTAATACGATTAGAAGAAATTTTTACGAAGTCAAAGCCCACTCCCGGGGTTATATAAACATATACGTCGAACGAGTACTATTTTGCCTCCAACGAGGATTTATACAAAATTAGACTACTACCAGTCTGAGTTACGCCAATTACTTGCCTAGTGACCCTTGCCCTTGTCCTGTGCTTCTGGCCCATTCTCAAATACCCATGCATTCTACTCTTGTTGCTGTTGTAATTGTTGTTGTTGCGGATGTGGCTGAGCTTGCATAGCTCTCAAGGTTAGCAACGGTTCCAGACAATTTCTTCTCACGTGTCCTTTCTGACCACAGTTATAACAACCGTCAATGTTTGCCAAACAAGTACCAAAGTGCATTCTGTTACACTGAGGGCAGGTAGGAACAATGATTCTTCCTTGGTCATTGTCTGCCTGTTGTTCTGCCACTGTCCTTGTTGGTTCTTTTCCTTCCATTGTCCTGATTGATTATTCTGATTCGGCTTTTGAAAGCCATGCTGATTTCCACCCTGGTTTCCTCCTTCCCATTTTCTTTTTCCTTGATAGTTACTATTATTGTTGTTGTTGTTGGAATGGTCTTGAGGTGGAGCCTGGGTTGGTACTGGTACGGGCGCTACAATCTCTCGTTCATCTGGCACAACTGCCTCCATGTCTAAGGCTCGTCCTAGTATGTCTGTATAGCTCAGTCTTCCATGGCTGGCTAGTGCCACTCCTAGTTCGTGTCTAAGTCCCCCACGGAACTTCTTTGCCATCTTCTCGTCGGTATCTACCTGTTCGGGTGCATACCTTGACAATTCACAAAAGGTTGCATCGTATTCAGTTACTGTCATCTTCCCTTGTTCAGACTGTAGAACTCTGCTTCCTTCTTTGCTCTATAGGTTCTAGGGATGTACTTGTCGTAAAATGCTTCCTTAAACTCATCCCAAGTAAACTGAGCCAGATGCTCTGTCGGAATAACCTTCTGCCTAGCTTCCCACCAAAAATCAGCTGGTCCGGTGAGTTGAAACACAACACATGAGAGACGCTCCTCATCAGTACATCTGAGAAGTTTAAAAATTCTTTCTGTAGCTCTTACCCAAAGCTCAACATTGCTCGGGTTTCCTGATCCATTAAAGATAGGTGGATTTCTTTTGAGGAACAGATCCTCTATGTCACGACGTAGTGGTGGTGGAGGTGGAGGGGTTTCCTGACGTCCTTGATCTTCCTCCCTCTCATGTTGTCTATGACCTCTTCCCGGTCCTCTAGGCCTACCGAGTCCTCTTCTTCTGTCATTTGCTACTCTTGGCGGCATTTTCAAACTAAAGAAATCAAGAATTCTTATCAATCCCGTGGTTTAAGCACTCACTCATTCAATATGGAATTACTTATCTTAATCATCTAGCAATTCTCAAATTGCAACCAAACTCTTAACGGTTCTTAGCTTACCTAACCATCTTATCTTACCTTAATCATCTTAACTTGGACTTCTTAGTTTTTCTTTTTTTTTCTTCTTGAAGAAAACTTTTAATCAGTTCTTAATCATTAAAACAAAGTAATGACTCTACTTTGTTCATGTTACTTATACAAAAGTAACATTCGTCTCTTATTCGCTTTGATTCCCTTTATTCTGTTCTTCCCGTTCGAATCATCTCTTGGATATCTTGGAACCATCGTTTCTTAGAACGTCTATGTTCTCAAAGAATCAGGAAGACATCTTAGAGCAAATAGTCTAGGTTCTCAAACCAACATACTTCTCAAAATAACAGAAATTATAGCTCAAATAATTTCACATACTTTCACAAGTATAGTACTCATGCTTTCACATAACTCATGTAATATCACAAAGTATAACTTTTATACTTTAATCACATTCATACTTGGCATACTTTATTCATATCATACTTGCATACTTTATCCATAAATTCTTGCATATTTAATCAAAATTTCTTCTTAAAAGAAATCATACTTCTGAAATTCTTTCCTTACTTTTCTTCTTTGGTTGAGTCGACGTAGCAGGAGGTTGAGTTGTTTACTTTATTCTTAAGTTTAGTGATACAAACTAAACTTTACTTTCTCAAAAGAAGACTCAGGTGTAGAGTATATACAAATACTCTATCTTACTACTCGAAAGAAACTTGTATGCAGAGCAGAAACGATTGCTCTGATACCATTCTGTCACAGCCCCAAATCCTGAGGGACGGCCAAGCCGGAGTGTGACTAGGGGTTGGACTAAAGAGGCGGGGAAGAAAGGGGAATTACTGAATAAATGAATAAATTAACATCTATAATCAAGATAATATACTATGAACTGATTCTTATTAGACAAAAGAGAGTCAATCTCGAAAGATCGCTCGACAAAGTTGTGATCAGAGAAGACTAGGTTTAAAGTATGAAAAACTTAAACCGAAAAGATTACACAACAAAAAGTGTATTAGTTTGCAGCGGAAAGACGTAGAATGATATCACATATCAAATGTGAAATCGAGGCTCAACTAAACTTTACTTCTTTAAGTACGATCTTTACTCAACCTCCTCGCCTTCGTCACTCAACCTGCACATTTAAAACAAACATGCAGGGCTAAGTACATAAAGCACTTAGTGGGCACATTGCCAAAAAACATATCATACTTAGTATAGATTAGTCATGCATCTTTTCACAAACACTCGTAAGGCTTATACTGCTGTTCACTTAATTCTGGATAACACACTGAAGGTTAACTCAGAATCCGATCGTCTGGTTAGCACTCTGTGGGCTAACTCAGAATCTGTCCCTCTGGATAGCACTCTGTGGGCTATCTCAGAATCTGATCGTTTAGTTGGAATCTCTGGATAGCACTCTGTGGGCTAACTCAGAGAGGCACAAGACAATTCACATATAACAATTCATCATGCACTGATAGTTACTTTAATACATACTTATTAAAGCAACAAGTAAACACTTTCGAGCAATGCTCATTTTATTTTGATAGAAAAGCCCACCTCAGTCGTTTACAGAACAAACTTTAACTTTCTGTCTTCTGTTCTGTCTTCTAATCTCGACGTCCTCCTTCTAACGTAAGATAATCAATTTTAACAAGTGGTCGAGACAATAAAGGAAAAAAGAAATCGAATTCGTTGTTGACTTTTAGGCCTTTGCACTTTACTACTTTCTTTTGATTAACGAATAAACGAGACTTGATCAATTCTCGTTTATAAACTGACTTGGCTCATTAATCGACACTTAGGTCAGTAGATAAAAGGAAGTCGATAACTCATAACGACTTAGAAGTTCACAAGGAACGAAGTTAAAAGGATTTAACTTAAGAAATCAAGTTTTGGAAATTTCTGCACAGGTCAGTAAGTTCATACAGAACAGGGTACTTCGAAACAGGGGATGTGCTCTGTATCAAAAGAAAGCCACGGGTGTCTAGTTTACTCTCCAATTTACGGATCTCAATTTCGTTAAGCGAGCTAAAAGTTATAACAGTTTCCGTGAAACGTCGCAAAACAGTCGTGCGAAACCCTAATGCTCGACAAATCTCGACGCACGATTCCCTAGGTTTGATCAATACTATTCCACTTTTATTTTCACGAAATTTCCATCTCAATACAGTCTACATGCAGTATCCCTTAATCGGGTTCACATTCACGTCTTTTGATTAAACAAACAACGAGCATAACCTCGTCCTTTTTCCGCTAACCATTTACTAAACCAATTCAATTTTCAATTTCTATTTCATTCAACAACTTCTCGTTCATAATCTATAACTCATATTATCTCATATCTCGGATGGAAATATCGTCAACTACAATATCGTTCGTCAAACGACAACATTCATTAATATCAAATTGGTTTTCCTTATTTGATTTTTCTATCGACGTTAAATCTAGTTTCTTCGTCTCTTACTAAAATTCTAATCTTTTTAGAATTCGTTCAAATTTTACGGTTACGATCATTAACTATCAAGATTAACATAGGTTCGAATCATAAACCTAAATCATTATCTAATCTCGACTTATCGACGATTCTTCGTCTCTTAGCAAAAATCCGACGTTCTCCGATCTCGCTCAAATTTTATAATAACGATCATTATCTATCAAGCATCACTAATATGTAAACCATATTCTAAAAACATTATCGAGCTTCAACTTATCGACAAGTTTCCGTATCTTACGTTTTTCGTTTTATTTTTAGAAAAAATCTCAATAAATTATATCATCATCCTTAAACATTCTACATACCATTTCTATTAACAATTCATGCATATCATATCATCTTCTTCATCAAAACCTCACTTGTTCTTCTCTTACATTTCTATTTTTATTTTTAGAAAATTCTAAATTAATTCATGCATCCATCTATCATCATATAGAACATAATTCCATCAATCAATTATCTAAAAATTGAGCTACAACAAAACCCCTAAAATCTGATAAAATTTCGGTAATACATAAATATAGGGGGGATGATTCCTTCATGATTTGATCCATAAAATCTATTCTTAAGCATACTAGAACATGAAATAAACAAGAATCATCATGCTTCTTCACCTCCTATATTTCGAAAAAAATAAAGATGATGGAATCAAGCTTTTGTTCGGTTCATATCGTAGAAGAAACTCCTATCTTGTTATGAAGTCGGAAATGAAATCAATCGGTAGACGGGAGACTTGTGAGCTTGAGAAAGCTTGAAGGAGATGTCTTCAATGGAGGAATTTGAGAGAGAAATGAGAGAGAGAGAGAGAGATGGCTAAGCTTATACTATTCCATAAAGTCATAAAATATCTCCAACAAAGGGAATGACTCGTTAAGGGGCGTTTGGGCGTGCCAAAAATGTCGGAAATATCTCGTTTTCGAGTCTAGAACGACGTTATAAAAGTCGAGAAATAGTTTCTTAGATAGTTACGTATTCGACGAAATCTAATTCGACCGTTAGATTAGAAATAAATCACATACTTGGAAAACATATTTCGTTTTTCAAAATCCGATAAAAAGTCGGGACATCACAGTCCGAATTTTATCTGGAAAAATAATAAAAACGGATTTTTACTAACTTACTCGTCTCGCAAAAAGAGTGAATGTAAAATCAGACGATTTCTCGATTTGAGTTTTCGGGCGAAAATTTTATCGGACGCGAAAACCCTAATTCAGTAGTCGTTCAACCGACTTCTGGAATTTATTTTCAGAAACGGATTTCACCGTTAGTCTTAGAATTGAAAATCCTTAGCTTAGGCGTGCAAAGCCTTAATTAATTAGAAAATTTTTATTTCTCGTCGGAAGAAAATATCTGGGGTATTACATTCTACCCCTCTAACGAAAAATTTCGTCCCGAAATTTGCTTACCTCCTTCGCAAAAGTTTCCATGTAGCTTCCTCCTGCCCGTGGTAATTCCCGAACACTTTACTAATCGTATCGACTTACTTTTTAACTTTCGCACTTTTCGATCCACGATCGATTGCGGTCTTTCTTCATAACTTATAACTTAATCAAGAACAACGTCTTGCTGGTGGGTCACGTGTTTAGAATTGAACACGTACTTTCTCAAATGAGATACACAAATATAATAAACATTCCATAGACTTGGCGACACGGCCACTCTATACATCCTTGGAATCTATCTTTTCCAAAATCTACTAATCATTTAAAGCTTCGTCTAAGCTTATACTGAACGTGAAGAAATAATCACAATAATCCTTAGCAGAAAAAATCATGAGGAAAATCTTGTCCTCATTCTCTAAATTTAAGTCAGAATGACATACATTGTTGTGATACCCCGAGCCTTTGTACCTTTTGAGAGCGTTATAACTAACCGAGTAAGTTAAAAGGTGTGAAATTTCGGTATAAAAATTTTCTTTTCTAAATAAAGAACAATGAGTAATCGTTTAGAATGCTTTATGTGTTTTGTGTGAATTTATCTGTTTAACTTCTTGAAATGATGATGTGATGTATTGTTAAGTTTGTTTATATGAAAATGAGTATGAGATTAATTTCCAGAAAAACCCCGAAGAATTTGTTTAATTGAAGAAGAATAATGTTGATAGCCGAGAAAATTCTATGCGCCGAAGAATTTAGAATAGAATAGAATTAAGACCTTTGAACCTAGAATTTCTTCTAAGGTCATTGAGATAGGATAAGAGCTTATCCGAGAATAAATTTGAGAAGAGTAACGAGGCATTAATCTTTAAAGGATTAATAACGGATTAATAAGCCGACTAAATTCTTTTAAGTTTTAAAAAACTAAAATGATCGGAACCGTTAATCTTTTAATTGAAATGTGAAATAGGATTGAGATGCTTTAGTGTCAGAAATGAGACGAAGAGGGATTAGACCCGTTTATAGCATAAATGATTTAATACGAATCGTTTTATCCGGAAAACCTTTACGACCGGGTAATTAACACCCGTAACGACACAACGAGGACAAGTGTCGTCACACCTCTCTCCCTCTCACGTCACCTCACCATCTCTCTCCAATTTCTAATGCTAATTGTGATGATTATGTCTTCTCCACAATCTTACCAAAAGATTACATGCAAAGCACATCACATCAACTATCAATCACTTAAAACATTTCCAACTTCCAATGCTAATTGTCATCATACTTTATTCCTTATGTTGGAATTCAAATTCATGCACCTTATTCAAAGAAAGAAGAGTTCATTCATCCACACTACCTCTCTCTCTCTCTTTCGAACTCTCTCTCTCAAGCAAAGAAGAAAAACAAAACACTCTCCATCCCTATTCTCTCCCTCACTCTCGCCATTCACACACACACACACATACATTTTTGTTTTCTTCCATGCAACCTTGAATTCAAGCTTATCATCCATGGAAATGAAGTGAAGAACATCATCCTCCATTTATTCCATCCTTATCTTCAAGAAAAAGGTAATAATCCTTCAAGTTCTTGAATTGAAATTCAAATAATCATCCCTATTTTTCTTCATTTTTGGCTCTTAAAGCCCTAAAGAGATGGATGATTAATTATTGTATTATTCTTTTCTTTGAGGATTCAAGAAGAGTTCTTCCTTTCATTCAAGCTCAAGCTTTGGAGCTCAATCCCCCATCTTTCGATCCCAAGAAGCCAAGAGAAGAGATTCGATTTTAAATTAATGTATGATTATCCATTTGATTAATTGTATATATGTATATCTCTAAGTCCTAAAAGAAAGAAAACATGCATGCATGGTATTTATTTTATGTTTAGGCAAACTTAGGTTGTTAATGTGAAGATCGAGTGAGAAGAAATCGTTAGGAGAATCGAACACTAGGTTTTAATCGGTGAATTAAGAGAAGAAAAAGAATTTAAATCCCTAAAAATTGATGAAAACCGAAATTAATAGAGAAAATAGGAAAATATGAATCCTTTGAGTTATTGATATTTTGATGCTTGATTTGTGATTTTTATCATGTTGAGAATGGAATTATATGCATAAAAAATTGAGAAATAAATTGCCCTAAAATGTGCATAAATGCCGTGGGTTTTAGGAGAAAAAGAAGGATTTATTTTGTTAATTTTGTTGATGATTTGAGTGATGTTTTGATAATGAAATTGTTATGTGAGATGTTGATGTAATCATACATGTTGTTAAGTTTAAAAAAATGGAATTGCATGTTGAGTTTTTGAAAAAAATAATTTGTGATAATATAGAAGATTTAATATTTTGATGTTATAATATATGCTAAAATGCTAGTTGAAATCATAGATGAAAAGAGAATTTTTGGTAAAAAGAAATGTGAAGTTTAAAAGCTTTTAAAATATTAAGAATTGAAGAATGCATAAAAAGATATTTCAAATAAATGTTCTTGTAATAAAACTTGAAGATTTGAATTTTTAATAAATTAAATCAAAAAGAAATTTTATAACTTAACTAATAAAATAAACTAGTTTTTATAAAAATGTTTATTGAATTTTAAAGAAAATTACCAAGTAAGAAAGTGGTTTTAAGTTAAAAACAAATAAGAAAGATTTATTAAATAAGTAATCAAGAATTGAGAAAATCGAGTTAAAAAGAATTAATTAATAAGAAGTAAAAAGAAGTTTTAATCGAATGAAGAAAAGATGCTAGACGAGTTAAGTTAAATACTCGTATAATCAAGACAATAATAGTAGCATAAGATGTCGAGTAATGGTTTTAAAAGAAATCAATTAAAGTAAATTAATTGAGTAAGTTGTTTTCAAACCATGCAAATTAAAAATAAATCGAGAAAAATTATCGAGTTAATAATTAGAAAAATAATAATTGGATTAAGAAGTGAGAATCGAGTTAGAATCGAAAAAGAAATTCCAATTTCATAAGAGTTAACAAGAAATTAAGAGAAAATTTTATTAAATGAATAAAGAGTTTATACAATGCTTCATAAGATAACGAACTTGGAAAAAGCATTGTTATAAGCCGAGAAAAGATAATTGATATCATTTGAGTTTTTACAAAAAGAAATGCATAATCAAACTAAGTTCTATTGTACAATTGAATAAATGTTAATGTGTCTTGAAATGTGTTTGATTTATTTAGATTTATTATGTGATTAAATAAATGTTTAAGTGCATGATATTAATTGTGACGTAAAGTGTTGGAAAATTTATTAGTATGAGTTTTGATGAATTCCAAAACCAACTGACCCCAACCGAGTAGATGTTGCCAGTTCCTAATGTTAGCAGTTAGGCTCGTTGTTTGTTCAATGTTAAGATTTTATCTTTACAGATCTCCAACGGAAGACGGCAACATAGCAACACTTGGATACAACCCTGGATGGAAGATCTGATGAGGAACATAAGTTACAAGACTCTGTCTGATGATAGAGTTATGCCAAAAAGGGGAAGAACTTTTTGACAACTGAGAGTTCAAGCCAACTGTTCAGTTGGAGCAACAGTTACAGAATGCCATCTGATAAAGAGAATGTTTCAAGAAGGGGGAAGTTATAAAAAGTCTCAACATGAAGTTCAAAGTCAGCTGAGAGTTCAACAGTTCACTCAGATAGAACATCAGCTGAAGACCACTCAGATGAAGATCAAGATTTTCAACCGACTAACCAAGGTTGACTGTCAGAAAGGTTTGAATTTGAAATTCAAAATGGAAGTCACGTGAAGGTTTGACCGTTCAGTCATTACCTCATTTGGCCCAACACAAGGTTGTCTCAGATGGAAAACAAAAGAGCACAGATGCCATATCGGGAAAGTCTGCAGAGATAAGAGACAAGCCATCACTATCAAAGAACAGAGATCAACAGCTCCTCCAACGGCTAGTTGATTCTCTCCGCCTATAAATAGAGGCATTCATTCATTCGACGAGATACAAGACAGAGAAAATTTGAAGTATACACACGAGAGAAACAAGAGCAAAGAAAAATCTGCAAAATCACATTCTAAGAGCATCAGCAACTGAGAGTTTCCGAGTGGTAGAACATTAGTAGCTGAGGGTTCATAGAATTATAATCTGTCTTAGATCTTAGTTTGAGTGTTCATTTCGTTCAAGCCATAGATCCAAGCTCACATTCGTGTTCGAGCTGTAGTTGGAAAACCCACCCACATACACACACCCTAAAAAGTGTTTGTTAGGATCATACTCTTCCTGTAATTGAGTAGTTAGGTTGTCAAGTACCCGCAAACTTGACATAGGTTGTTAAGTACCCGTAAACTTAACTGTAAAGGTTGATAAGTACCCGTAAAACTTATTGCAACGGTTGCACAGCCCGCGTAAGCTGTGTGGAACTGTCCAGAAGAACTTGGACTGAGGTGTGTGGATTCACATCTCCCCGTGGACGTAGGAGTTCTCTTTGAACCATGTAAATCCTGTGTGTCTGTGTTTATTTCTGTTCAGTTACTTATTGCATTTTTAACTGACCAAACTAACCGGCATACAAACTGCATCTTTACTTATCAACTGTCTTGGTTATTAACCATTCTTGCACAAAAGGACGTGAGTTATTTTACGAGTATAATTTCCACCACATTCCGCACAACACCACTTTCACAGCTGAGTTCTCTTATGCAGTTGTGAATCCAGCTGAGACTTTCTTTACTCATTTGAAGTTTTTCGAGGGTTAAGTTTTCAAAGTTGAAAAATCCTAACTGGTGTATCCCCCCCATACACCAGTAACTCGTATCGGGACCATCAAGTGGTATCAGAGCAGTGGTTCAAAAGACTGCTGTCTCTGTTTCACGAGGTGTGAATCGAGGTGTTTTTCTTCAGTGGTTAACTGAATAGATCATTTTTCACGCTAGTGCATATTTGCTTGTTTTTGTTGTCTGTTGTTGTGTGTGCAGATGGATATGAAAGATAAGATCATGGTTATGTTCTCGGTTGTGAATTATACAGCCTGGAGGACTCGGATGAAGAAGGTCCTTCTGTCAAGCATCGTAGAATGCAACAAGTACTTTCATCCGGACCTATCAGGATCACGGAAAAGGTCATCCGTACTCCTACAGATCCAACCCTTGGGGATGTAACTGAGGATATAGTCGAGAAGAACCCAGAAGACTACAATTCTGAGGAGCTAAAGTGAGCCAGCTGGATATCTTGGCTTAAAGCACTATCATGTCCACAGTTGGACAAGACTATCTTCCGTGGATAGAGGAGTGCAACACTTCTAAGGAGATGTGGGACACTTTAGCATCTTTGAGTGAAGGAAGTGACGAAACCAAGGAGAACAAGTTCTCCCATGCATGTCAAGATTTTGACAACTGCACTCTGAAAGTGGACGAAACCATCGATCAGATGGAGCTGCGGTTCATGGAGATCATCAGAAGGATCCAGTCTATCCGAAGAGGAAAGTATACTTTGAGAGAAATCAACCTCAAAGTATTACAAGCACTTCCAGCTGAGTGGGATATCTTCACCAATATCCATGAAAGCCGAGCTGATCTAGGAGAGATGGGAACTGGAAGATTGTTCTCAATTCTGAAAGGAAATGAGTACAAAGTGAACCGACGAAAATCCCAGTCGATGGCTCAGACAAGTCGACATGAGGATGTTGGTTCAGCAATGAAGACAGTTGCCCTTCGAGCTGACTATTCCAAGCCGCGAACATCAAGAGCAACAAGATCTGCGGACACAACTGCGAAGGAGCCAAGCAGAGAAGAGCTGCAACAGTGCATTGCCACCATGTCAAAGAAGCTAGCTGAATGGGACACTCGGTTCGGAAAGTACAAGCGGTTCTACAAATCCAACCGAACACGAGACAGCTCAAAGCCTGTGAACAACGGATGTTTCGAGTGTGGCAAAGAGGGACATTTTAAGGTTGACTGTCCAGACCTCTCAAAGAAAGAAAGAGATGCGTTGAGGGCCGAGAAAAACTCAAAAGATAAGGCCATTGGTTGCAGAGGAAGTAGCTGACGACGTGGACATCTTTACTGACACTGAAGATGAGGACGAGCTGACTCCCACCAACAACGCAAATTGGACAGGATCAATGTCTCATGGCAATTGGAGCTGACCAAGATGATGCTGAGGTAACTTCTAACCCAGCTAATTTAAATTCCTCTAATGTACTAACGTGCAGGGAACATTAGATGAAGAAATGGAACCGTCTTGGGATGACTTCCAAGAACTGATGAGCAACTGAATCAGCAAACGGTTTGAGTTTAAGAATCTCACAAACAGTTTGTAAGACTGGAAGAATCCTTAACCGAAAAGGACGATCTGATCCAGAGTCAAATAGAGGAGATTGACTATCTCAAAAGTCAACTGACTGCGGCCAACCAAACTGAGCTTCAACCGATGAGCAATTGAAGGAACAGATCAAGGCACAGAATGAGCAGTTGAATAAGCAAGAGGCTCAGATCGACCCAGCTGATAAAGAAGTCAGATGGGACAAACCGAGCAGATCACTATCCTCCTCAAGGAGTTGCAAACTGAGAAGGATAATCTAATCAAGCTGTATCAGTCATCCAAGATCATAGAGAATCTTATTAGCTACAACAGACAGATGGATGACGTGTCAGGACTCGGTTATGATGTTGTCAAGTATACTGGAATTCCACCAGCAACCTTCATCAAAGTTGTAAAAGTCACAGCTGTCGAGCCAAAACACAGTTTGAGTCTGCACCTGAACAACCTCCCTCACAACCGGCTAAGGCAACTGCAGCTGAGAAGGCAAAGGTGCTGCAAATGTACAACCGAAGAATCAGTCAGTTGAAACTACAACCGAAGGGGAATGTTCAAAGACTCAGACGAGGAACCAGAGACGTCGAAGATACAACCGACGACAGAATCAATCTCAGAGCCAATCGCATAACCGACCACGGAACCAACCGCAGCAGGGATGGAACCAACAAAACCGACAGAGCTTCAACCTACAAAAATCAGCATCGGTTCCATCACCACAACATCCAAAAGGTTCCATCAGAGTCAACCGATGTGGAACAGTTACGACAGCTATGGCCACTCATGCCACATCATGAATCAACATCCGGGCATGACAACTATCATCAACAGCCAGGGCAATGGAATCAGAATCAGCCAAGACGATTCCACAATGACGGCCGACCTCATTGGCAGAATCAAAAGGGTTAGAGACGTCAACCAAACAGGGGAAACCCCAATTCTCCTAAAGCCCAACATAGGAGAAATCCATCTCCCCCCAAGAGACAAAACATCAATAATAACAACAAGTCTAAGGATAACCGAGGCGTTGTTATAGTTGATGAAAATGGGCAGATCATTTGGAATGACAAGGCTATTCGAGTCTACAGGGAAAAGCGACCCACAGTTCCAGGGGGAACTGGTTCTAACCCTCCAGGACCCAACTGAAATTGGGGACCTAAGCGTGTTTCTCCTTGCAGGTACATGAGGAACAACTGAGGAAGAATAAAGCATCACAGACAAAGTGGGTGATGGACAGTGGATGCTCGAAACACATGACAAATCTGAAGGATTTGCTTGGCAGTTTCGTGGAGCTGAACGGTCCAACTGTTACTTTTGGTGACAACTAAAAAGGTTACACCAAAGGCTACGGTACCCTTGAAACCGATCACGTGTCAATTTCTAATGTTTCATATGTTGATGGATTGAAGAATAACCTGCTCTCAATCAGCCAATTCTGTGATAATGGTTTCTCTGTCAAGTTTGATGCGCAGGGTTGCAGGGTTAAAGATGTTCAAACAAAGCAGGTCATATTGTTGGGAAATCGATCCCCACTTGGTAATGTGTACTATGCTGACTGGAATAGCAGTCCACCTGAAACCTGTCTGTTATTGAAGAGCAGTTCAGATGTGAGCTGGCTGTGGCACAAAAGGCTCAACCATCTAAATTTCAAGACAATGAACCGACTTGCCAGACAGGAACTTGCAAAGGGCATTCCTAACCGAGTGTTTTCAACAACACACATCTGCAGTGCGTGTCAGCTGGGAAAGCTCGCCAGATCCTCGTTCAGGCTGAAATCAACTCCTTCAACCGACCGAGTATTGCAGCTGATCCATATGGATCTCTTCGGGCCAGTTACACCTAAGAGCATAAATGGCAACGAATATACACTGGTTGTAACTGATGATTACTCGAGGTACACGTGGACCATTTTCATGCGCCAAAAGAGTGAAACCCGAGATGAGCTGCCCAAGCTGATGGATCGGATATCGAACCAACAAGAGATGAAAATCATTTCTATTCCGATCAGACCGTGGAACCGAGTTCCTCAATGAAACCATCATTGAATACTGCGAGAAACACGAAATCACTCATCAAACCTCAACTGCGTGAATTCCGCAACAGAATGGAGTAGCTGAAAGAAGGAACCGAACGCTGAAGGATGCAGCCACATCCATGTTGACAAGCTCAGCTCTGCCAAAGAGATTTTGGGCTGAGGCGATCAACACAGCCTGCTACACTCAGAACCGGTCTCTTCTGACCAAGCGGTTGGGAAAAGACACCATACGAACTATGGAGACGCAGGAAGCCTGATATTTCATATTTTCGTGTTTTTGGTTCTAAGTGTTATATTCACAACAATGGGAAGACTCAGTTGAAAACTTTTGATGCCAAAGCTTCGAAAGGCATATTTCTCGGATATGCCGCTCGGATAAAGGCTTATAGAGTTTTCAACAATAGCTCTCGTGTTGTGGAGATAACACCTCATGTTAGTTTTGATGAATCTACTTTTTGAGTGCAGGGAACAGGCTAAAGGACAACAGGGCAATCCACAAGTTCCACCTGTTCTCACCAGATCACAAGCTCTAAGGGAAAAGAATCTAGCTGAACCACTAGTATGGGCAACCGAGGATGATGATCCATACTCCTCAGAAGATGAATATGAAGATCATCAAGCGGTAGCTGAGGACCCCAGCTCAAATCAAGGGGGAACTCCAGCTAATGTCACTCCAACTGCATCAGCAACCGAAGTCCAACCAAGCCCGGTTCGAAATGCTGTCAATGTTGAGGATCCAGACCCCAACAGCTAACAAATCCCCAGTTATGAAGACTCTAACGGTTCAGGATTCTCCTTCAGTTGAAATCCC
This sequence comes from Schizonepeta tenuifolia, assembly GCA_029490685.1. Taxonomy (NCBI): domain Eukaryota; kingdom Viridiplantae; phylum Streptophyta; class Magnoliopsida; order Lamiales; family Lamiaceae; genus Schizonepeta; species Schizonepeta tenuifolia. The sequence goes on from CM055956.1 coordinate 108,494,426, forward strand.
TGAACCAACACAGTTGGAAGAAGAAGGAAGACGCAACCGAAGATGGTATGAAGTTCATTCCACTAAGGACATCATCGGAGATCCAACCGAAGGTGTGCGTACAAGAAGCAGTGTTGCGACTCAGGACTTAACTGAGGAAGAGACCAACACTTATGCCCAATATGCTGAGGAGTTGGCAGTTCTAGAAGAGTTCGAACAAGCTGGAGATGTTGCCATGATTTCATGCTATGTAGCTGATGTGCCAGAACCAAAGAACGTTATGGAAGCTCTCAACTGTGTTCACTGGACAACAGCTATACAAGAGGAGCTGAATGAATTTCTACGCAACTGTGTTTGGGAATTGGTAGAAAGACCAACTGGTGTTAAGGTTATTGGACTTAATTGGATTTTCAAGAACAAGAGAGACGCCATTGGTTACATCGTGAGGAACAAAGCAAGGTTGGTAGCTCAGGGTTACTGCCAACAAGAAGGAATTGACTTTGAAGATTCCTTCGCACCAGTTGCAAGGCTGGAAGCCATCCGAATCTTTATAGCTTATGCCGTACATCACAAGTTTTAAAGTGTATTAGATGGATGTGAAGTGTGCATTCCTCAACGGTGATATCAAGGAAGATGTATATGTTGAACAACCACCCGATTTTGAAACTGGAAGAGTGTACAAGTTGAAGAAAGCCATCTATGGCTTGAAACAAGCACCAAGGGTCTGGTATGACACTCTTTGTGGTTTTCTACTGGACTCGGGATTCAAACGAGGCTCAGTGATAAAACATTGTTCACCATCAAAGTTGGAGAAGATATACTTGTTGTGCAAATATATGTTGATGACATCATATTCGGTTCCCAGTCGGAGGAACTGTGTAAGAAGTTCTCAGATCTCATGAAGGAGAAGTTCGAGATGTCAATGATGGGCGAGATGAATTACTTTCTTGGACTCCAAGTGAAGCAGTCAGAGAAAGGAATTTTCATTAATCAGTCAAAATATACAAAGGAGCTCATCACAAAGTTCGGGTTGCAAACAAGTAAAACCACAAGGATCCCAATGAATACTAACTGGAAGATTGAACCCGGAGCTGAGGGAAAGCTCGTGGATGCCAGCAAGTATAGAGGGATCATCGGTTCACTGCTATATCTAACTGCCAGTCGGCCAGACATATCCTACGCGGTTAGAGTGTGTGCTCGGTTTCAAGTCCAACCGAGGGAAGCTCACATGTTGGCAGCAAAGAACATCATCAAGTATCTGAAGGGTACTGTCAATGTTGGGTTGTGGTATCCAACTGACGACAATATCCAGCTGACCGGATACTCAGATGCGGATCTAGCCGGAGATCAATTGGACAGGAAGTCCACATATGGACACTGTCAGTTCATGGGAAGCAAGCTAGTTTCATGGTTCTCCAAGAAACAAGCATGTGTTGCTACTTCTAAAACCGAGTCAGAGTATATGGCTGCCGGAAGATGTTGCATGCAAGTGTTATGGCTCAAGCAACAGCTGAGAGATTATGAAGTTGCAACTGGACAGGTTCCCATTCATTGCGATAGCTCAAGTGCCATTGCTATGTCTTTGAATCCTGTTCATCATTCTCGGACAAAGCACATTGATATCAGACATCATTTCATCCGAGATCATATCGAAAAGATGGACGTATCCATGGAGAAGATTTCAACTGAGATTCAGAGAGCCAATATCTTCACCAAACCTCTACCTGAAGCCCGATTCAAGATGTTATGTGATCTTCTTGGACTGTTGGATCCATCAGATGAGGAGTCAGCCGAGCTGAAGAGTCAGATCTTCATCTGAGGGGGAAGCTCAGATGAAGGAGGAATCTCAGATGCGGAGCGCCAACTGAAGACATCAGACATCAGCTGAACAGACGAACTCGAGTCAGCTGATGGTATGCGGCAACTGAGAAACACAACTGAGGTATACAGCTGATCTCGACATCAGCTGGCAGGTAACATTTATGGCTGAAGGTGTTTTGACATTAAATGAGAATGTTTGACCTGAACATGTCAGCTAAATTAAATAAGCCATCCTGACGCATTTAATGTAAAGTCTGGCTGAACACCTATAGCCTTACTTTATAGTGCGACTGGGCTGACACACTAATCTCTTCACCTTCTCACTCGCGCGCGTGGAGCGTTAGTCAAAATCGCCCAACCGTCGCAAGATCTCAACCGTTGATGGATAGATGCCATTCAATCCCGGCCATCCATTTTAAATGACGCGGTAACCTATATAAAGCGGCAAATCAGGAAGTGATCCTTACCTTCCCTAATTCGTGCATATCAATATTAACTGTTCATCATCCCCTAATTTGTCTCACCATTTTCAGTAACATCTTTCATTATTCTTTGCATATATATATTCCACCGAAATGGCACCTAAATCAAAAGCATCAAAGAAGATGGTCTCTGCTGACACATTCCAGGAATCCTTCGACTTGATGCTGTCGAAGATCCACTTCGAACAGATTCTCTCAAGGGAAGCATTGACCACGCCGGAAATCGCACCCATCGCCCGACTTCTTTCCGACCACGGTCTGCTCAACTGGGCAACTCTCTCTCCATCTAAGCTACTCAGAAAGCAAGTAGCCCACTTCTACCGGAATCTGCAACGCGATGCTGAACTCGGGCTTGTCACGACCATTCCGTGCAAGCAACGAATCAGCACTTCCCGATCGATTGAAGAAACCGCTGTCGAGATCGAAGTGTCCAAAGAACTGGGAAAGATCAACCCCAGAAATCGGGAGGCTGTAGACATGATGGGCAACTTCACCGACAAGGAAGCAGATGCCTTTATGCAAACTATCCTCATTGTCTCCGAACCATTGAAGGGGAGTATGCAGAGGACCAAACTGAAGCCGGAGCACCGACTTCTGTTTGATGTGATATCAAAGTGTGCTTTCGCATATGGAGGAGCCTTCGGCGATATCAGCAGACCGAAGCTCAAGCAGCAGAAGGCCTTGGAAGAAAGGCACAAGATAGACTGGCTAGGCTATTTTGAAAGCCAGCTGTGGGCAGAGAAGCTGAAGATCTCCGAGACACTAGCTGAGTCCGGAGAGAAGCTGTTGAGTGTCAAGGGAACACTTAACTTCGGCACCAAGATATCAGCCCTGATCCTCCGCGCAACCAAGGGTCAGAAGCTAACTTGGGAAGGCAATGAGGACCCTCCTTTCAACAAGCTGATATTGTTCCCAACAGCCAAAAAGGCTAGGGATGTTTTGGAAGTTGTGTACACTCCCAAGGGAGCCACAAAGCCAGCTGTGGAGACGGCCCCAGCAGTCCGCCACCCATCAAGATCCAAACCTGCAAAACGCCAGCTGGAGGAAGTGGCTGAAGAAGAGGATGAAGAAGAAGAAGAAGAGGTGGAACCCCTCAAGAAAAAGCCCAGGTTCAAAATCATCCAGCCAGCAGCACAACCGGCTGCGACGGGCCCAGTGGTGGTGATACCAGCTGAGAAAACAGCTGAGGAGAAGGAATCAACCGAATCCAGCCAGTCGGTTGATCCAGCTGGGTTTGTTCTTCAACCCCGTCAACAGGAAGAAATGGTTGAAAGGAAAGGAGACCGACGTTGAGGAGTCCAGCTCGTCCTCAAATGACTCTTCTTCATCTGAGGAGTCCCACGACAGTCCACCCTCTCCACCAACTGGAGCTGATGCCAGCCAGGTAATCCCACCTGCGTCTAAGGAAACTAATGAGCCCGCCCAGTCTCTCCCCAAAGAGGATTCAGTTCTCTCAACTGATCCTCAGTTAGAAATTCCGAGCCTCACGCTCGATGCCAACGTTGAGACCGTTCCTTTGGCCAACGTTGATGACACCATTGAACCATTCTCCTTCGATATAGACCCCCCCTCCCAAATTGATGAAGAAGCCAACCGCCAGGCAATTCTGGCTGAATATGAAGGCAGGTTGGACTACTGCTTTCGAAAACTGATAGGCATGTTCCCAGAGGCAAGCTCGATGCCCATCTTTGCCATGTTTGGGACTGAACTGCTCTATCAGTTCAGCGTAATTTTCAGCTACTGGTACGTCAAGGAGGAAACCCTGAGGATCCACGGCTGGGATAGGTTGAAAATTGATGAATCCAACCTGAGGGTGTACTTCGACTACCAGAACCTCGAGGTGGCCTACAACTAGAAGGTGGCCTTGCTCCGTCGACGCTTGGATCTGAGTAAAGAAGAAGGGAAAGACACCAGAGAGTTGTGCGACAATCCTGGAGCTGTACAATTTCTTGATCATATGTTAGCCAAGAATGCCGACCATATGGAGGATGTAGATGAAGCTGACGAGGCTGCTAAGAGGGAAGAAGAAAAGCTCAAACAATACCTGGCTAGCCGAACAACCATGGTTGTAGTAGACCCAACAGCCCAGGCACAACAACAAGAACTGCCTGGACCCTCTGATCAGCCAGCACACTCCACGGATGATATTTGTGAACTGATCACAGAGAGGGTTACACAGGTGCGAACGGAACTGCTTGCCATCTTCCAGGCCAACCAAGCAGAGCAGTAGCAAATGCTCCAGAATGAGACTGAGAAGCTCCAGCAGCTGATGGAGGAGAATGCATCTTTGAAGAATCAGCTGGAACAACTCTCCACCTCCCTACAGCAAAAGCTGGAAGACGTCTCCACTTCTACCAGCTCGGATGTCAAAGAACTGAAGAAAGCGGTACAGGGACTCAGCTCGGACTTTAACGTCTACAAGCCTATTGCTGAATCAAATCTTGCAAAGTCCCAGCAGATACAAGACCAGGAGTGGATGTCTCAGTTTGAAAATTTTTGAGCTGAGTTCGTCACCCTTCACAAGGATGTCTCTGCAACCCTTGTCGCCATGAAGAAAGCTGAGCAAGAACGCCAAGACCTGGAGCTGGCGAAGAAGATTGAAGAGAAAGATGCTGTGGAAGAACTCTTCTCCCGAGTTCAACAAGCAGAAGCCAAGCTGACCTCCCTGGACGGCTCAATTGCCACTCTTTTGGATGATGCCAAAAAGGGGGAAAGAAAGGAGTCAGGGACAGGGGAAAGGTGTTCACCTAAAGCAGAGGGAAGAAAGTGGACAAAGGGAAGGAGTGCCAGCTGGAACTCAGGCTGAAGGAGCTGAAGGATCTCAGCTGAAGGACACAGCTGCAAAAGAGCAAGAGCAGGAACTCGAAGTCTCCCAAGACCTCGTAGCTGAGCTTACAGCCGAGCTGGATGCCGATCTTGACGGAATCTCAGTCGAAGATTGCATCGAAGCTGCAAAAGCTATGGGGGAGTCCAAGGAGAACTACTTGAATCCCTCTTGGATCAAGAAGTTCGCTGCAGATCAAGCCAAGAAAGTGGCCAAGTTCGAAAAGGAACTGGCTAAAATTGAAAAGAGCGTGGATAGAAATAAAGCCAGCCGGAGCGTCAGAAGAATCAACAAACACCAGATGAAGGCTGAGGCTAGGAAGAAGACTCAACAACTACAGAGAAATGCCCCGCTCCAGTCACGGTTCCCACATATTGACAAGTGGATGAACATTGAGTGGAACGATGACTGGGAGCAGTTCAAGCACGAGTTCATCAATGACTTTTACTACAGGAAGGTCTACTCAACTGAAGACCCAAGGCAAGCCTTCAAGGAAGCCTTGTGGGAGCTCAGATCTGGGGATTCTGGGTTGTTCAGGCAATTCTAGCGAGCCATGGTAAAAGCTCAGCTCGATCCTAACACAGTTCCAGTCCCGCAAAAGGTCAGATATCGCGCTCAGATGATCAAAGGCACAAGTACTCCTAACAGAAATGCGATCATGGCTGAGGCGAGACAAGTGTGCAAGGAACATGGAGTGAATACCGGAACTGAGTCAGCTGCAAAGAGAGAGATCTTTGATCGTATCTTCAGCAAGTACGGCCAAGAGTATCTTGTAATCATCAGTTGTAATGAAAACTTCAAGTATTTATACGATTCAACTTGACGTACAATATCTCATTGTCCAAGCTATGAATCGCAGTCCTTTTAAATACCATGTTATAACTGTGCTAACCCTTTGATGTTTTATCTTATAGACTGTCTAGAATTTCAGCTGAGATTTTAGGTCAGTTAGTAAGGTTTAGATCAGTAGCGGTTTCAAGTTGTAAGTGGTTTTGGCATCATCAAAAAGGGGGGAAATTGTTGGGAACTTTATTAGTATGAGTTTTGATGAATTCCAAAACCAACTGACCCCAACCGAGTAGATGTTGTCAGTTCCTAATGTTAGCAGTTAGGCTCGTTTTTTGAGCAATGTTAAGATTTTATCTTTACAGATCTCCAGCTGAAGACGGCAACATAGCAACACTCGGATACAACCCCAGATGGAAGATCTGATGAGGAACATAAGTTACAAGACTCTGTCTGATGATAGAGTTATGCCAAAAAGGGGAAGAACTTTTTGACAACTGAGAGTTCAAGCCAACTGTTCAGTTGGAGCAACAGTTACAGAATGCCATCTGATAAAGAGAATGTTTCAAGAAGGGGAAGTTATAAAAAGTCTCAGCTGAGAGTTCAACAGTTCACTCAGATAGAACATCAGCTGAAGACCACTCAGATGAAGATCAAGATTTTCAACCGACTAACCAAGGTTGACTGTTAGAAAGGTTTGAATTTGAAATTCAAAAAGGAAGTCACGTGAAGGTTTGACCGTTCAGTCATTACCTCATTTGGCCCAACACAAGGTTGTCTCAGATGGAAAGCAGAAGAGCACAGATGCCATATAGGGAAAGTCTGCAGAGATGAGAGACAAGCCATCACTATCAAAGAACAGAGATCAACAGCTCCTCCAACGGCTAGTTGATTCTCTCCGCCTATAAATAGAGGCATTCATTCATTCGACGAGATACAAGACAGAGAAAATTTGAAGTATACACACGAGAGGAACAAGAGCAAAGAAAATCTGCAAAATCACATTCTAAGAGCATCAACAACTGAGAGTTCCGAGTGGTAGAACATTAGTAGCTGAGGGTTCATAGAATTATAATCTGTCTTAGATCTTAGTTTGAGTGTTCATTCGTTCAAGCCATAGATCTAGCTCATATTCGTGTTCGAGCTGTAGTTGGAAAACCCACCCACATACACACCCTAAAAAGTGTTTGTTAGGATCATACTCTTCCTGTAATTGAGTAGTTAGGTTGTCAAGTACCCGCAAACTTGACATAGGTTGTTAAGTACCCGTAAACTTAACTGTAAAGGTTGATAAGTACCCGTAAACTTATTGCAACGGTTGCACAGCCCGCGTAAGCTGTGTGGAACTGTCCAGAAGAACTTGGAGTGAGGTGTGTGGACTCACATCTCCCTGTGGACGTAGGAGTTCTCTCCGAACCACGTAAATCCTGTGTGTCTGTGTTTATTTCTGTTCAGTTACTTATTGCATTTTCAACTGACCAAACTAACCGGCATACAAACTGCATCTTTACTTATCATCTGTCTTGGTTATTGACCAACCTTGCACAAAAGCGTGAGTTATTTTACGAGTATAATTTCCACCACATTCCGCACAGCACCACTTTCACAGCTGAGTTCTCTTACGCAGTTGTGAATCCAGCTGAGACTTTCTTTACTCAGTTGAAGTTTTTTGGGGGTTAAGTTTTCAAAGTTGAAAATTCCTAACTGGTGTATCCCTCCCCATACACCAGTAACTCGTATCGGGACCATCATAAAGAATTACTAAACTATTTGTATGTAAAATGATTGAGCTATTGATTGTTAAATCGAGAATTGATTAAAGTCTTTGAAAGAAAACTCGAGTAATGGAATATAGATAGACGACGTTTCATAATTAAAGCGAGAAGTATAATACATTGATTAGTAATGTTATCCAATCATCAAGTAGAGTTAACGGTTTAAAGACGAGAACGTGAGATCCTTTAGAAAGGTTAAAGTGAAGAGAGAAACGACTCAAGTAGAAGTCCTTCAGTTGAGTCCAACGCCTTTTTGTCCGTCTTTACGTATCTTATTTTCTTTATCGATGTCGAACTGTGAAGGATCGAGCCGGACGGATCATTAAGCAAGGACAAATAGCCCTTAAAACCGCCTAGCTAAAATCTTCGGAAGTCAGGTGAGCTTTTCTGAACCAAAACTGCCGATGAATATATGTATGTTATGAAGTATTATTATTATGATTGATTTTAAATGCGTTTGACTTGCCGTTTTTATTGAAGTTTGGTATGTGTTATCATCTGTTTATGTGAAGATGTTATTATCCTTTGAGAGGCAGGAAACCCACGTGTGGTATGTTGAATGATTGAGGTGACTGTGAGCCTTGCTTCGGTTAGGCCGGTCACAGTGTTCGAGACGGAGGCCTACTTCTCGGCACAGTAAGATTGTTTGTGACAGATGATGCATACTATTATATGTTATGTTTGACTGCGCAGTCTGTTTAAAAAGAAAATGTTTTTAACATGCACAAGTAAAACTGTTTTAAATTGTTTAAGTACTTGTGATGTTCGGCAAGGCAAGTTCAATTGTTATAGCTTTAAAAAGCATCTTTATCCAAATGTTTTGGCATGTGTTCACTGAGTACGAAGTACTCAGCCCTGCGTGTGTTTCTAAACGTGCAGGTTGACTGGATGGCGATGTCATGGATACTTGGTGGTGTGGTGTGGTTCTTTTGGTTGAGTCAAGTCGAATATCAGACTGGCGTTTGTTTGTCTTCATACGTGCAAATGTTGGGTTTTGATGCTAGTTTCCGCTGCAACTCTTTTGAATTGATGTCTGTTGATACTTATACTCTGATACTTATGTTTTTGATTTCGAGTGTTGTACTCGATAATTTTGAATGCTTGTTGAATTCTTAACTTCTTGACTTGTGCTTCCGAGCGATGGGCTCGTTGACTTCAAACATTTTGTTGAATTTGGTTCTCTTGACTTGGTATATTTTCGCACTCTCGTTTTTGTTGAAATCTTACCCCCCGTCAATATGAAATTCTTATCATACTCTTGTGTATATGTGATTTTGAAATGCTCGGTTATTATTCCATTATGTCTTTGAAAGCCTTATTCGATTGCTTTGCCTTTCATTAATGTTTCTCCGAGCATGTTCCCCGTATTTGAGTTGACTGTTAGTTAATTAGGTTGTGTTGTCGTTCGTAAGTCGCACCTCGAGAGTCGGGGCGTGACAATTGCTTAAGACTTTCGTCAATTCTAGACTTCCTTCTCTTTGGTTCGAATCTGACGAAAGAATTGATCTATCACTTCACCGAGTGAATCTAGTTCTAGATTTTTTTCTTTCTTACAAGGCCTCGTAAGGCATAATACTTATCGTAGCCTGAAAACTATTAGACTTTGATCTAACACTATCGTCCTTAACATTTCTTCTAATACTTGAATCGTTCTCTCGGATTTACTTAAAATTCTCTCTCGTAAGTCTGGTGTAGCTACTAGTGCTGCTATTCGGTTAGTTATTGTCTCAGGTGTATCTAGCACTTCCAAATCCATCATCTCAATTTTTGCACAAGTGTTTTCTTCGATTAAGAGAAACCCTACTTTAGTTGGAGTCTTGCGACTCAGCGCGTTTGCTACGACGTTAGCTTTTCCTGGATGGTATTTGATACCACAATCCTAATCCTTCCATTCCATGGATTATATCCATATCAAACATTTTCATTAATACTTTACTTTAAGCGTTCACTTATTTATTAAACCTTTTTTTTCCACTTAAAAAGTTCACACAACTGAAACTGGTAATAACTCCGATACTAGTTCTATAAACTTTTTAACTTCCCAAGTTAAACAAGTTCCTTATTAAACAAGTTGAACTAATACGATTAGAAGAAATTTTTACGAAGTCAAAGCCCACTCCCGGGGTTATATAAACATATACGTCGAACGAGTACTATTTTGCCTCCAACGAGGATTTATACAAAATTAGACTACTACCAGTCTGAGTTACGCCAATTACTTGCCTAGTGACCCTTGCCCTTGTCCTGTGCTTCTGGCCCATTCTCAAATACCCATGCATTCTACTCTTGTTGCTGTTGTAATTGTTGTTGTTGCGGATGTGGCTGAGCTTGCATAGCTCTCAAGGTTAGCAACGGTTCCAGACAATTTCTTCTCACGTGTCCTTTCTGACCACAGTTATAACAACCGTCAATGTTTGCCAAACAAGTACCAAAGTGCATTCTGTTACACTGAGGGCAGGTAGGAACAATGATTCTTCCTTGGTCATTGTCTGCCTGTTGTTCCTGCCACTGTCCTTGTTGGTTCTTTTCCTTCCATTGTCCTGATTGATTATTCTGATTCGGCTTTTGAAAGCCATGCTGATTTCCACCCTGGTTTCCTCCTTCCCATTTTCTTTTTCCTTGATAGTTACTATTATTGTTGTTGTTGTTGGAATGGTCTTGAGGTGGAGCCTGGGTTGGTACTGGTACGGGCGCTACAATCTCTCGTTCATCTGGCACAACTGCCTCCATGTCTAAGGCTCGTCCTAGTATGTCTGTATAGCTCAGTCTTCCATGGCTGGCTAGTGCCACTCCTAGTTCGTGTCTAAGTCCCCCACGGAACTTCTTTGCCATCTTCTCGTCGGTATCTACCTGTTCGGGTGCATACCTTGACAATTCACAAAAGGTTGCATCGTATTCAGTTACTGTCATCTTCCCTTGTTTCAGACTGTAGAACTCTGCTTCCTTCTTTGCTCTATAGGTTCTAGGGATGTACTTGTCGTAAAATGCTTCCTTAAACTCATCCCAAGTAAACTGAGCCAGATGCTCTGTCGGAATAACCTTCTGCCTAGCTTCCCACCAAAAATCAGCTGGTCCGGTGAGTTGAAACACAACACATGAGAGACGCTCCTCATCAGTACATCTGAGAAGTTTAAAAATTCTTTCTGTAGCTCTTACCCAAAGCTCAACATTGCTCGGGTTTCCTGATCCATTAAAGATAGGTGGATTTCTTTTGAGGAACAGATCCTCTATGTCACGACGTAGTGGTGGTGGAGGTGGAGGGGTTTCCTGACGTCCTTGATCTTCCTCCCTCTCATGTTGTCTATGACCTCTTCCCGGTCCTCTAGGCCTACCGAGTCCTCTTCTTCTGTCATTTGCTACTCTTGGCGGCATTTTCAAACTAAAGAAATCAAGAATTCTTATCAATCCCGTGGTTTAAGCACTCACTCATTCAATATGGAATTAACTTATCTTAATCATCTAGCAATTTCTCAAATTGCAACCAAACTCTTAACGGTTCTTAGCTTACCTTAACCATCTTATCTTACCTTAATCATCTTAACTTGGACTTCTTAGTTTTTCTTTTTTTTTCTTCTTGAAGAAAACTTTTAATCAGTTCTTAATCATTAAAACAAAGTAATGACTCTACTTTGTTCATGTTACTTATACAAAAGTAACATTCGTCTCTTATTCGCTTTGATTCCCTTTATTCTGTTCTTCCCGTTCGAATCATCTCTTGGATATCTTGGAACCATCGTTTCTTAGAACGTCTATGTTCTCAAAGAATCAGGAAGAATCTTAGAGCAAATAGTCTAGGTTCTCAAACCAACATACTTCTCAAAATAACAGAAATTATAGCTCAAATAATTTCACATACTTTCACAAGTATAGTACTCATGCTTTCACATAACTCATGTAATATCACAAAGTATAACTTTTATACTTTAATCACATTCATACTTGGCATACTTTATTCATATCATACTTGCATACTTTATCCATAAATTCTTGCATATTTAATCAAAATTTCTTCTTAAAAGAAATCATACTTCTGAAATTCTTTCCTTACTTTTCTTCTTTGGTTGAGTCGACGTAGCAGGAGGTTGAGTTGTTTACTTTATTCTTAAGTTTAGTGATACAAACTAAACTTTACTTTCTCAAAAGAAGACTCAGGTGTAGAGTATATACAAATACTCTATCTTACTACTCGAAAGAAACTTGTATGCAGAGCAGAAACGATTGCTCTGATACCATTCTGTCACAGCCCCAAATCCTGAGGGACGGCCAAGCCGGAGTGTGACTAGGGGTTGGACTAAAGAGGCGGGGAAGAAAGGGGAATTACTGAATAAATGAATAAATTAACATCTATAATCAAGATAATATACTATGAACTGATTCTTATTAGACAAAAGAGAGTCAATCTCGAAAGATCGCTCGACAAAGTTGTGATCAGAGAAGACTAGGTTTAAAGTATGAAAAACTTAAACCGAAAAGATTACACAACAAAAAGTGTATTAGTTTGCAGCGGAAAGACGTAGAATGATATCACATATCAAATGTGAAATCGAGGCTCAACTAAACTTTACTTCTTTAAGTACGATCTTTACTCAACCTCCTCCGCCTTCGTCACTCAACCTGCACATTTAAAAACAAACATGCAGGGCTAAGTACATAAAGCACTTAGTGGGCACATTGCCAAAAACATATCATACTTAGTATAGATTAGTCATGCATCTTTTCACAAACACTCGTAAGGCTTATACTGCTGTTCACTTAATTCTGGATAACACACTGAAGGTTAACTCAGAATCCGATCGTCTGGTTAGCACTCTGTGGGCTAACTCAGAATCTGTCCCTCTGGATAGCACTCTGTGGGCTATCTCAGAATCTGATCGTTTAGTTGGAATCTCTGGATAGCACTCTGTGGGCTAACTCAGAGAGGCACAAGACAATTCACATATAACAATTCATCATGCACTGATAGTTACTTTAATACATACTTATTAAAGCAACAAGTAAACACTTTCGAGCAATGCTCATTTTATTTTGATAGAAAAGCAGTCTGACTTTACATTCACTTATTTTGCGATACGAGTCTACTGGAGAAAGTCAGTTTTAATTATTTTTCCAGGCGAAATTTGGACTGTCATGTCTCAACTTTTCTTTGAATTTCGGAAATCGAATTATGCTTTCCGACTAAGTAAATTATTTCCAATCTATTGGTCGAATCAGTTTTCACCGGAAACGTAACCGTCTAAGAAAATAATTAATCGATTTCAATACGCCGTATTTAGACCCGTAATCGAGATATTTTAGAATAAAAATCCCTCATCAAACCGCCACCTACACCCCTTAGTCATCCATCTTGATATTTTCACTTTATTATGTTAAATATCATCTCTTAGTCATCACACTCTTTCCTTCTCTCTTCCCTCATAACCCCCCCCCCCTCCTAAACACTCTCTTCTCTCTCTTGTTCTTCATTTCTTCAAATCTTCAAGTGTGTTCTTCAAGTTCTTCAAGCATTCAATCATCATAACTTAATCATCTACCGATCGATTTCAAATCCGAGTTCATATTTGGAAAGGTGAGAGCCTCCTCTTCAATTCTATCCCAACAAAATTTCATTCCTTTAATGTTGAAATTTTCGAAAATATGTAAGAGAGAAAGAAGATGATGTTCTAAGTTTAAGACTTGATTATGTATGCTTAGGAATAGATTTCCATGGTTAGAATCAAGTGAAAATCATCCCCCCTTATTCTTTTGTAATGACCGAAATTTAATGAAGATGTAGGATGATGTTTTAAGTTTATTTCTTGATTATTTATGCTTATGATTAAATTTCTATGGATAGAAATCAAGAAGAAATCATGTTAGAAATTATAGGGTAAATTTCGAAAATTTTGAAGATAAGTAAGAGAGGTTTGAGCTTGAATATTAGATGTGTGATTGGTAGAATATGTTTGCATAGGATGAATAATGAACATGTGAATTAATTGGGAATTTTCTAAAAATAAAAATGAAAATATAAGAGATGAAGAAGCATGAGTTTGAATGAGAAAAGGTTATGATTTTGATGATATGATTTGATATTTATGATGTAGGAAGCATGTAGTTCAACATAGATTTAATTTAGATTTTTCTAAAAATAAAAACGAAATCGTTGGAGACGAAGAATTGTCGATAGAACTAGTTTTGATGTTAATATGGATTGATGGTTTTCATATTAGTTAATCTATGTAGTTAATGATGATAATTGTGAAGTTTTAACGAAATCTAAGAATGTCGAACTTTTCATAAGAGACGAAGAGTCGAGCTTAATCGTTGATAGGAAAATCGAACGAGAAAACTAATCGAATATTAGTAATTGTTGATATGTTAGGGTAGTTGTTGAATTAATTGAGAATTAACTAACAACTTTGGAAAATCGAGTTTTTAGACAGATATAAATGACGTGAGTTAGTTAAGTAATGGTTTATAATGATGTTAATGCATTAAAATGTTCATTACTAAGTAAGAAGATGATAAAAACTAATTTGATTTGAATTGAATTAGTAAAACTTCAAAAAATCGAAGAAAGTAAGTAAGTATGTAAAAGAAGAAATAAGGAATCGAGACCTTATATGTTGATTGATTTGAGTTCGTAGTTGATTAATAAGTAGGAATGAAGTTGATGAAGATTTCACATAGGGTATGAAATAGAAAATAGAAGTTGAATATTGAAATTGAAATGGAATTTCTAAGTATAAATGATTGGTTGAAAAGACGAGAAGTAATCGTCGTAGTTTTAATCGAGGAACGAGAAAGTATTCACGTTAGATAATTACAAGACTAGACTGTAATGTGATATAAATTTCATGCTCATAAAGGTTGTATAGCATTGATCGAACCTAGGGAATCAATCGTGTGTCGAGTTTTACGAGCGATTAGGATTTTTCGGCAGTTTTGCGACCCTTCACGGAAACGGTCATAACTCTTAGCTCGTTTAACAAAATCAAGATCCGTAAATTGGACAGTAAACTAGACATCTATGTCTTTCTTTTGGTTCCAAGAGCATCCCCTGTTTCGAAGTATTCTGTTCTGCAGAGGCCCCAGACTTACTGCCTTGTGCAGAAAATTTCCGAAATTCATTTTCTTAAGTTGAATTCTTTTCAACTTGATTCTTTAAGAACTTTTAAGTCGTTAAGAGTTATCGACTTCCGTTATTAACTAATATAAATGTCAAGTAAGGAACCGAGTTAGTTCTAAACGAGATGTGTTCGAGTCTCGTTTCTTCGTTAATCAGGAGAGATTGGTTAAAGTAAAAATGCCTAAAAGACTTAACCGAATTCATTTTTCTTTTTCTCTAATCATCTTGATCGATTACTAAAGTTTGCATATTTGCGATAAAAGAAGGAAGTCGGAGTTGAAGACAGGACGAAAGACAGAAGGTTAAAGTTTGTTCTGTAAATGATTAAGGTGGGCTTTTCTATATATCAAATAAAATGAGCGATGCTCGAAAATGTTTACTTACTGCTTTGATAAGTGTGTTTTCAAATTGATTATCAGTGCATAAAAGAATTTGTTTTATGTGAGTTCTTTTGTGCCATTCTGATTTAGCCGACTGCTAACTAAATCGATCAGACTCTGAGTTAGCCGACTGCTTTTCCAGAGTTAGTGTACACGGTAGCCGGTGTGTGTGGTACTTTGTTGAGGGGTAGCTAGCCGCGGTGAATAGAACGTGCGCGGAAGAAGTTAACTCTTCCCCGGCGTTGAAACAGAAGTTGGGCAAGTTGAACGTAACAACAGTTAGAAAAATACTTGCAAACTATTTATGAAAAGAGAAAGTGTTTAGTAAGCACGGGCCTTTGAAAGAAAAACCCCGTTGTGTTACTTTGAGAATGCCTGATTAATCTATAAGCTTATGATATATTTTCAGTACTGTGCCCACTAAGTATGATTATACTTAGCCCTGCATGTATTTATAAATGTGCAGGTTGAGTGACGGAGACGGCGGAAGTTGAGTAGAGGTTGTATATAGGAATGAAGAAAAGTGTATTCAGTTCTACGTTTTTTCCGCTGCAAACTACTGCACTTTTTGTTGTATAACTTTTTGGTTTAAGTTTCGTACTTTAAACCTAGTCTACTCTGATAACAACTTCGTCGAGCGATCCTTCAAGATCGACTCTCTTTTGTTAATGAAATTGGTTCATAGATATCATCTTGTTTATTATTATTGGTTAAGGCATCTATTCAGTATTTATTCCCCCTTCTTCCCCGCTTCTTTAATCCAACCCCTAGTCGCACCCTAGCTTTGCCGTCCCTCGGTATTCCTTGCTACCACAGAGTGGGATCAGAGTAGTCGGTTCTGCTCTGGTCGTAAGTTATTTTTCTAGTGATACCATAGAGTTGTATCAGAGCAATCGTTTCTGCTTTGTACCTGAGTCTTCTTTTGAGAAATTAAAGTTTAGTTCATATCACTAGACTTAAGAGTGTAGTTACCAACTCAACTTCCCACTTCGTCGACTCAACCGAAGAAGAAAGGAAAGAAAAGTTTCAGAAGTATTGTTCTTTTTACAGAAGGTTTACGATTGAAGTATGAGATATACTTATGTTGAGTACTAAGTATGAATTGATTGAGGTATGATAGGTATACTTTTGCTGAATAAAAGTATGAACTGATTAAAGTATGATTGTTATACCTTTGTGGTATTAGATGAAATTATGTGAGTTATAATTTCTTTTGATTGAGATACATGTCAACATAAGATGGTTGAATTATTTTATTGGGATTATTTAAGTTATAATTCTTTATTATCGAGATGTATGATTGGCTTTAAGAGAAATATAGAGTTTTTTAAGGCCTTCCCAATTTCTTTGAGAACATAGAGCTATTAAGAAGCGTGAGTCATTTCCAAACAAAATGACTCAAAAGATGCGATCAGAACGAGAAGGACAGAACCTATTATAGACGAATGTCACATACGTATAAGTGACATGAACAAAGTCTCTTTGGAGTTGACTTGTTTTAATATTAAGAACCGTTAAGAGTTTTCTTCAAGAAGACTAAGAAGACTAAGCTAAGATGATTAAGGTAAGTTAAGATGGTTGAGGTAAGCTAAAGAACCGTTAAAAGTTTGTATGCAATTTGAGAAATTGCTAGATGCTTAAGGTAAAGTTCAAAAAAAAAAAAGTATGTGGGTGGCCTAAAGCGAAGGGTTAATGAAAAATTCTTAATTTCCTTAGTTTCAAAATGCCGCCAAGAGTAGTGAATAACAGATGAGGACCTGGTAAGCCTAGGGGACGAGGTAGACGTCAAGCACAAGGTGAAATGGAAGAGGAACAAGAACGCCATGAAAATTCTCCACCACCACCTCCACCACCACCCCGTCGTGATATTGAGGATCTTTTCCTCAAAAGAAATCCACCTGTCTTTAATGGATCCGGAAACCCGAGCGATGCTGAGCTTTGGGTACGATCCGTAGAAAGAATCTTTAAACTTCTCAGATGTACTGATGAGGAGCATCTGTCATGTGTTGCGTTCCAACTATCCGGACCAGCTGATTACTGGTGGGAGGCTAGACAGAACGTTATACCAGTAGAGCATCTGGCTTATTTTACTGGGGACGAGTTTAAGGAAGCATTTTATGATAAGTTCGTCCCTAAAACCTACTGAGCAAAGAAGGAAGCAGAGTTCTACAATCTAAAACAAGGAAAGATGACAGTGACTGAATACGATGCAACCTTTTGTGAATTGTCAAGGTATGCACCCGAGCAGGTAGATACCGATGAGAAGATAGCAAAGAAGTTCTGTGGAGGACTTAAACACGAACTAAGAGTGGCACTAGCCAGTCATGGAAGATTTAGCTACACAGACATACTATGGCGAGCCCTGGACATGGAGGCAGTTGTGCCGGATGACCGAAAGATGGTAGCGCCCGTACCAACACCAAACCAAGCTTCAACTCAAGACCATTCCGACAACAATAATAACAATTATGGAGGAAAAAGGAAATGGGAAGGAGGAAATAACAGTGGCTACTATCAATACAATAACAATCAAGGAAACCAAGGTGGAAATCAGTGGCAAAGAAATAATCCACAAGGACAGATGCAAGGATAACAAAGGAACAATATTCGGGAAGGAAATAACTAAGGAAAGATCATTTTTCCTATCTGTCCTAAGTGTAATGGGACGCATCCCGGTGTTTGTCAAGCAGGCACGGGTGTTTGCTTTAACTGCAGACAAAAAGGGCATATGAAAAGGGATTGCCCGAAACCATTGCAAACAGTGAGACCAATTCAGTATGGTCAGCCCCAACCCTTGAGAGCTATTCAAGCTCAGCCACATTCACAACAACAACAGTCTCAACAGTCGGACCAGCAGGATAAGGACAAGGGTTACTTGGCAGGTATGGGTAAAACTTCTCCATCACCCAGTCATAAATTAGTTGATACCAGAACTTCACATTCTTTTATTACTAGAGCTCGTATAAACACTATAGGAATAAAACCAAAGCGCGCTAATCATAAAATGAGAGTAACCACGCCCTCAGGAGAGAAATCACCACCACTTCTTTTGTTTGCTCAAACCTAGAATTTAACTTAGGATCTTCTAAGGTTGTAGTGAACAAATCTGAATACGATAAATATAATCCTTGGAATGGATTGGATATACGAGCGACTACGCAACAATTTTCTGCCGCGAGAGAAAGATTTCCTTCAATTAGCCTGAGAAGAACCCTACAGATTTTCATGGAATACCGATGGGTGAACGGATGTCTATAATATCTCCTGAATGGAGGATTGGAACTGAAGAAATCATATAAGACGTAGAAACCGTACAAGAATTAGAGATAATGGATTTAGAGGTGATCGATACATCTGGGACAATAACCAACCAAATAGCAGCACTAGTAGCTATATCAAACCTATGATAGAGAATTTAAGGTGAATCCGAGGGAACGATTCAAGTACCAGAAGATATGTTAAGAATGATAGTGTTAGATCAAAGTTTAGAGTTGACGAAAGAAAGAAATCTAGAGAGGACGAAAGTCTTAAGTAATATATGCCGATCAGACTTAAAATTAGAGAATGGGGACAAGTTTTTCCTCATGATTTTCCTGTTAGGGATATGGTAATTATTTTTGTGTCAAGTATAAGCTTAGACTGTAATGCCCCTTAAATTCCTTACGATCTCAAAATTTTAAAGTTAATTAAATAAATGGCTTTGCACGCCTAAGTTTACGATTTTGAATTCTAAGACTAACGGTTGAATCCGTTTCCGGAAATAAATTACGGAAGTCAGCTAGACGACTACTGTATTTAGGGTTAGCGCGTACGAAAAGTTTTTAGTTCGTGAACTCGGAACGGAAAACAGTCTGATTTTTACATTCACGAAATCGCGTTACGAACTCGCCCGAGAAAGTTCGTTTTTATGATTTTCCGGACGAAACTCGGACTGTGTCGTCCCGAGTTTTTGTCAAAATAAATTTTGTAAATTTATTTTCCGATTAAGTTTCGTACGTTAGAATTTGCGGTCGAATCAGATCGCGACGATTTTTGTACCGAGCGGCATTTTTCGTCGAACGTTTTCCGTAACGTCGGATCGCGCCGGAAAAGCGCGTATTCTTAACCTTCTCCCTCACCCAACCGACTTCCCCTCCCCTTTAGTTAGATTTTTTGTATTTTTATAATATTATTAAGGGACACCTTAGCTAGTACTATTCACTACTTTACACCTTGCAATCTTATAACCTAAGTTAACATTTAAATCACATCTCCTTCCCTCCCAACACACACACACTCGGCTGCCACCTTCCCTCCTTCTCTCATCTTCATCTTTCATCCTCCATTGAAGAAACCTTCAAGAACACCAAGAAGAAACACACAAGTCTTGATTCATCCATCCAATCCTAACACTTTCTTCATTAATTAGCAAGGTAATCCTGTCCTCCATATTTCTATCCAACCATCATTCTCTTCTTTTCATTTCTTCTTTTTGAGCGAAAATTAGAATTATGGATTAGATGATTTGATCTTGAATTAATGAAATTGGATGTGTTAGATAAGTTAATTAGGGTTTAGAATTGAACAAAAATCAAGAACCCTAATGCTAGATCAATACCGAAAATTAGGGAAAAATTGTATGATTTTTTGGATTTCTTCAATTGATGATAGATTCATGCCTAAGAGGTGTTTAATTGGTGATTAGAACAAAGAGGAATCGAAAGCCCTATGTTTTGTGAAAACCGATTTAGGGTTTAAGTTTGAAATTGGGGATTTATGCATGTTAGATGAAATTGGATTTGCAATTGATTAATTGTTGATATAATAGGATGATTAATGGATAAATGATGTTAATTGGAGAAGAAAATCACTCTCTTACCTTTAGCAACAATACCGAAAATTATTGAGTAATTAGGGGTTTTCATGTGTTTGATTTAATTGATGAATTGTTGATGGAATATAGTTGCAAATGATGTCAATTGATAATAGGAATTTATTTAGATTTTTCTAAAAATATTGTATGTAATGTAAGAGACGAAGAACACGTTATAAGTTGAAATATAGTGATGGTATGAAATGATTGCATGCATAGAAGTGATTCTCGTTAGATGTGGATTGATGTCGTAAAATTTGAACGGAATCCAACAACTTTGAAAAATGCGTAAGAGACGAATAACTAGTCGTAACTAATAATCGAGAAGTCGAATGAGAATTCTAATTTGATATTATTGTCTATGATGGACTTGAGAACAACTTTGTAGTTGATGTCATAAGCTTTCGAGCTGTTATTATATGAGCTATAGTTATAGTCGAGAACTAGAACGCGAATTTCATAACTTGTTGGTTTAGTATTTGTTAGTTGAAAGCCGACGTTTAGAACGTCGTGCTTTTGAACGAGTTTTGAGAAGGAGCTCGTCACGTACGGGAGTTTTGCGACCCTCGCCGGAAACTGTAATAACTTTTAGCTCGTTTGTCGGATTTGTGATCCGTAAATTGGAGCGTAAACTAAACATCCCAAAATTTCAAATGGTACAGGGATCATCCCCTGTTTCCAAATCCTCTGTTTTGGACAGTCCCCAAAGTTACTGGATTGCGCAGTGAAATTTCAGTTTCAATTCTTCTAAGTTGTTTAGTTCACAACTTAGTTTCTTTCGATCGTTTAAGCTGTAATAGCTAACGAATATTTTTTCTACTGACCCTAGAGGCAAGTATGGAGCCTTGAGTGATAAAACCAGTTGAGATCTCATCTCTTATCCGTTCAAATAAAGAAGTAGTAAGCAAGAAATTTCATAAGTCTTTTAATGAACTAAAACGTATTTTTCCTAAGTTGATTCTTTCCAACTTAGTTCCTTATAATCTTTTAAGTCGTTTTAAGCTATCGACTACCCTCTCTACTGACCTAAGAGTCGAGTATGAGACCTTCCGAGTTCAAACGGGATTTGTACGAGTCTCGTTCCTGTTTAAGTAAAATGAAACTAGTAAGCGTGCAAATGCCTAAAGAATGAAACGACTAAAACTTATTTCGATTCTCTTTGATCGATTATATTTTACGATGAAGGAGGAAGCCATCTGTAAAGAAAGGACGGAAGATCCGAAGATTGGAAGCTAGTGTTTTAGTTCTGTATATCGAGGTGGGCTTTTATATGCAAAATAAATCGAGCAATGCTTGAAAATCTTTCTTTATCGCTTTGATATCTGTGTTTTCAAAGTGATATTATGGCATGAACTGTTTTATGTTTTATGTGAGTTCTCTTGTACCTATCTGAGTCAACATTCGTGTTTTCCAGATTTAGAGTTAATCTAACTAGGTTAACTAATGATCGGCTCTGAGTTAGCTGCTAAGTGCTTTCCAGAGTTAGTGCACTTTGTAACCTGTGGTGTATGTGATATCTTGTTGAGGGGTACCAGCCACAGTGAATGAGAATTGGTCAAGATTGAACATAGCATACCTGAAAATACTCGGCTGAGTAAATTGTGAAAATCAGTCAGAAAATGTTTAGTAGACACGGGCCCCTTTTTAATAAAACCCCGATGTGCTACAATTATGAAATGCCATATTTATCTATACTTATGATTATGATTTCGACATCGTGCCCACTAAGTACGTTTGTACTTAGCCCTGCATTGTTTTCTAAACGTGCAGGTTGAAGCGACGGTGAGTGGCAACTGTTGATGTTGAGTTAAAGGATATGATGCTTAGTTAGAACTCTTCCGCTGCAAACTCTGAATATTTTGACATGTATCTTTTGAACAATTCACTGTAGTTTAAGTCTGTAAATATGAGCTTAGCTTCTTTTGTGTACTTTTGTCGAGTAATCCTTAGGGATTAACTCTTTCTTATTTATATTCAAGTCTTGTTCATGGTTTATCGATGCCTTTCATGTATGTTTAGTCAGTTAGCCCCCTTCTTCCCCGCTTCTTTAATCCAACTCCAGTCGCACTCCGGCTTCTGCCGTCCCTCGGGATTTGGGGCTGTGACATAGACAAAGATTTGTATGATTAGTAGATGTTTTGGAAAAGATAGTTTTAATGTGAATAGATTGGTCGTGTAGCCAAGTCTATGGTACTATATTTGTGTATCTCATTTGAGAAAGTACGTGTTCGATCCTACACACGTGATTCATCAACAAGACATAGTTCTTGATTTCGATTTAAGTTATAAGTTATGAAGAAAGACCGCAATCGATCTTGGATCGAAAAGTGCGAGAGTTAAGAAGCAAGTCAACACAGTTAGTAAAAGTGTTATAAAATCACCACGGGCAGGAAGAAGCCACGTGAGAACTCGAAGAAGAGATGAGGAAAAAGTACCCCGAATAGTTTAAAGAAGATATGCAAATTTCGGGACGAAATTTTTTGTTAGAGAGGTAGGATGCAATACCCCGGATATTTCTTCCGTCACTAAAATAAAAATTTGATAATTAATTAAGGCTTTGCATGCCTAAGTTAAGGAATTTTAGTTTTAAGACTAACGGTGAAATCCGTTTCTGAAAATAAATTCCAGAAGTCGTTCAACCGACTACTGTATTAGGGTTTTCGCGTCCGATAGAATTTTCGTTCGAGAACTCAGATCGAAAAACCGTCTGACTTTACATTCACTTATTTTGCGATACGAGTCTACTGGAGAAAGTCAGTTTTAATTATTTTTCCAGGCGAAATTTGGACTGTCATGTCTCAACTTTTCTTTGAATTTCGGAAATCAAATTATGCTTTCCGACTAAGTAAATTATTTCCAATCTATTGGTCGAATTAGTTTTCACCGGAAACGTAACCGTCTAAGAAAATAATTAGTCGATTTCAATACGCCGTATTTAGACCAGTAATCGAGATATTTTGGGATAAAAATCCCTCATCAAACCGCCACCTACACCCCTTAGTCATCCATCTTGATATTTTCACTTTATTATGTTAAATATCATCTCTTAGTCATCACACTCTTTCTTTCTCTCTTCCCTCATAACCGCCCCCTCCCCCCCAAACACTCTCTTCTCTCTCTTGTTCTTCATTTCTTCAAATCTTCAAGTGTGTTCTTCAAGTTCTTCAAGCATTCAATCATCATAAATTAATCATCTACCGATCGATTTCAAATCCGAGTTCATATTTGAAAAGGTGAGAGCCTCCTCTTCACTTCTATCTAAACAAAATTCCATTCCTCTAATCTTGAAATTTTTTAAAATATGTAATAGAGAAAGAAGATGATGTTCTAAGTTTAAGACTTGATTATGTATGCTTAGGAATAGATTTCCATGGTTAGAATCAAGTGAAAATCATCCCCTGTAATACCCCGATAATTTCTACTGTCTTTAAAAAAAATGAAAGTTAATAACAATTATGGCTTTGCACGCCTAAGATCATGAAATTAAATTCTAAGATTTACGGTGAAATCCGTTTAAGAAAATAATGTCCAGAAGTCGGACGAACGACTACTGTATTAGGGTTTTCGCGTCCGGTAGATTTTTCGTCCGAAAACTCGGAATTAAAATCCGTCAGAATTTACATTCACTTTTTCTTCGATACGAGTTCACCGGAGAAAGTTAGTTTTATGATTTTTCGGGCGAAATTTGGACTGTAATGTCCCGAATTTTTCTCGGATTTTGAAAAACGAATTAGGTTTTCCGAGTACGTAAATTATTTCCAATCTAACGGGCGAATTAGATTTCGTCGAATTTGTAACCAACTATGAAATCATTCCTCGACTTTTTAATCGACGTTTAAGAGCCGGAAATGAGATATTTCGTCTAAGAAAGTCCTCGCCGAACACTCCCTAACGACTCACTATGCTTTATTAGATATTTTTCTTAACTTTATGACTAATATAGTGAGTCATCTCTCCCTCTCTTCTCCCTATCAATACCGCCACCCATCTCCTCCATTCTTTCTCTCATTTTCTTCTTTCTCCTCCATTAAAGTTTCAACTCCAAGCTTTCCTCAAGCTCTTAAGATCTTCATCTACCGATCAATCCCATATCCGAGTCCATATTACGCAAGGTAAGAACTTCGTCTCCAATATGAACCGAACAAAAGCTTGTTTCCCTCTTTTTATTTTTTTTCGAAAAACTTAAGAGATGAAATAGCATGTTGTTTCTTGTTCGATACATGTTCTAGGATGTTTAGAATCGAGTTCTACGGATCGAATCATGAAGAAAATCAATCCTCTTTGTCTTAGGGTTATTACCGATTTTGGGGAAAAATTTGGGGTTTTGATCGTAGCTCGTTTTCTTTGAC
Source organism: Schizonepeta tenuifolia (assembly GCA_029490685.1). Classification (NCBI taxonomy): domain Eukaryota; kingdom Viridiplantae; phylum Streptophyta; class Magnoliopsida; order Lamiales; family Lamiaceae; genus Schizonepeta; species Schizonepeta tenuifolia. The sequence continues at coordinate 108,518,782 of CM055956.1, forward strand.
GTTTGATCGATAGATTAATGTTCTACATGTTACTAATTGACTCTATGAATTAATTTAGATTTTTCTAAAAATAAAATTTGAAACCTAAGAGATGAAGAACACATGATTTAGTATAGTAAATGTTATGATATGCTCGATTGATTAATGGAAATGAGATATACGATGTATGAGGATGATTATATATTTAATTGAGATTTTTCTAAAAATAAAATGAAAAACGTAATAAGTTAGAGCTCGTTAATGTTTTGATAATATGATTTGCATGATAGTAATGCTCGTTAGATGATAATCGTTGTTGTAAAATTTGAACGAAAATGGAGAACGTAAAATTTATAGTAAGAGACGAACGATCGACAATAAGTCGAGATTAGATAATGATATGAAGATGTGAATTACGTATTTAGGAATCATGATAGATGATGTTCATAATCGGAAAGTTAGAACGAATTCTAATAATGTCGGACCTAATATCGTTAGAAAAAACGAATAAGGAAAGTAATAGGATATTAATGATCGTTATTGTTAAATGAACAAGTTTGTAATTGAGGACATGTTCATCCGAGTTATGAAATGATAAGTTATAATTGTGAACGAGAAGTAGAAACGAGAAGTTAGAAATTGTTTTGGTATAGTACTTGTTTAGTTTGAAAAGACGAGTTTTTAATCGTCGTGCTTATGATCGAGAAATGAAAAGGGGTTCATCACGTATGATAATACGTGTTGACTGCCCTGAGTCAGTATTTTCGTGAAAAATAAGGTGGAATGACATAAGTCGAACCTAGAAAACCGTGCGTCAATTTTATCGAGCATTAGGGTTTCACTCGGCAGTTTTGGCGACCCTTCACGGAAACTGCCATATCTTTTAGCTCGTTTATCGGAATTGAGATCCAAAAAATGTAGAGTAAACTAGACACCCGTACCTTTCTTTTGGTATAAGATTCGTCCCCTGTTTCGAAATCCCCTATTCTGTACAGACTTACTGATTTGTGCAGAATTGTTCAAAAGCTAGATTCTTAAGTTGAAATTCTTCTCAACTTGAACTCTTTCGATCTTTTAAGTCGTTTCAAGTTGTCGACTACCTTTTTATCTACTGACCTAAGTGTCAAGTACAGATACAAGTGAGTGTCAAACGAGATGTGTTCGTATCTCGTTTCTGTTTAATTAAAAGAATTTAGTTTAGCGTGCAAATGCCTAAAAAGTCTAAAGGACTAAAACTTAACTCGATTTTTCGTATCCGTTTATCGTTTGCAACCGAGTTTTAAAGTATGATTATTTACAATGAAGGAGGAAGTCGACACCAAGGATAGGACGGAAGATCAAAAGACGGAAGCACATGCCTTAGTTCTGTATTCTATCGAGGTGGGCTTTTATATATGTAACATTATGAGCAATGCTCGAAAACCTTTTCTTTATCGCTTTGATAATCGTGTTTTCAAAGTGATAATCATGGCATGAACTATTTATTTTATGTGAGTTCTCTTGTACCTTATGATTTGGCCAAAAGGGGATAACTAAACGATCGGCTTTGAGTTAGTCAAAAGGGACTTTCCAAAGTTTAGTGTACACTGTAGCATGTGGTGTATGTGGTATCCTATTGAGGGGTAACCAGCCATGGTGAATTATGAATAGTCAAGATTGAATGTAACATCTATGAAAAATGCTTGCAAGCTAAGTTATGAAAATGAGAAAGAAAATGTTTAGTAGACACGAGAATTTGTTGAAAACCCCCGATGTGCTACAGAAATGAAATGCCTGATTATCTATATTTATGATTATGTTTTTGGCAATGTGTCCACTAAGTACTTCTGTACTTAGCCCTGCATATGTTTTCTAAATATGCAGGTTGAAGCGACGGAAGCGGCGAGGGTTGAGTTAAGAGTTGTCGATATAAAAAATTTTAGTATGTAGTTTACAATTCCGCTGCCAAACTCTAGACTCACTTATGTAAATATGAATATGACTTTTGGTTTAAGTTCTGTACTTATAACTTAGAATCTTTTGAGATCTTGTTCGAGTGATCCTTCGAGATCAACTCTTTCTTTTGTTAACGAAGTCTTGTTCATAGAGATTATGTTGTCATTTATGTATGTCTATTCTTTCATCCCCTTTCTTCCCCGCTTCTTTAATCCAATCCCAGTCGCACCCCGACTTCTGCCGTCCCTCGGGATTTGGGGCTGTGACATCCTCCCTTATTCTTTTATAATGATCGAAATTTAATGAAGATGTAGGATGATGTTTTAAGTTTATTTCTTGATTATTTATGCTTATGATTAAATTTCTATGGATAGAAATCAAGAAGAAATCATGTTAGAAATTATAGGGTAAATTTCGAAAATTTTGAAGATAAGTAAGAGAGGTTTAAGCTTGAATATTAGATGTGTGATTGGTAGAATATGTTTGCATAGGATGAATAATGAACATGTGAATTAATTGGGAATTTTCTAAAAATAAAAATGAAAATGTAAGAGATGAAGAAGCATGAGTTTGAATGAGAAAAGGTTATGATTTTGATGATATGATTTGATATTTATGATGTAGGAAGCATGTAGTTCAACATAGATTTAATTTAGATTTTTCTAAAAATAAAAACGAAATCGCTGGAGACGAAGAATTGTCGATAGAACTAGTTTTGATGTTAATATGGATTGATGGTTTTCATATTAGTTAATCTATGTAGTTAATGATGATAATTGTGAAGTTTGATCGAAATCTAAGAACGTCGACCTTTTCATAAGAGACGAAGAGTCGAGCGTAATCGTCGATAGGAAAATCGAACAAGAAAACTAATCGAATATTAGTAATTGTTGATATGTTAGGGTAGTTGTTGAATTAATTGAGAATTAACTAACAACTTTGGAAAATCGAGTTTTTAGACCGATATAAATGACGTGGGTTAGTTAAGTAATGGTTTATAATGATGTTAATGCATTAATATGTTCATTACTAAGTAAGAAGATGATAGAAACTAATTTGATTTGAATTGAATTAGTAAAACTTCAAAAAATCGAAGAAAGTAAGCAAGTATGTAAAAGAAAAAATAAGGAATCGAGACCTTATATGTTGATTGATTTGAGTTCGTAGTTGATTAATAAGTAGGAATGAAGTTGATGAAGATTTTATAGGGTATGAAATAGAAAATAGAAGTTGAATATTGAAATTGAATTGAAATTGAAATGGAATTTCTAAGTATAAATGATTGGTTGAAAAGACGAGAAGTAATCGTCGTAGTTTTAATCGAGGAACGAGAAAGTATTCAGGTTAGATAATTATGAGACTAGACTGTAATGTGATAGAAATTTCATGCTCATAAAGGTTGTATAGCATTGATCGAACCCAGGGAATCGTGCGTCGAGTTTTACGAGCAATTAGGGTTTTTCGGAAGTTTTGCGACCCTTCACGAAAACGGCCATAACTCTTAGCTCGTTTAACGAAATCGAGATCCGTAAATCGGATAGTAAACTAGACATCCGTGTCTTTCTTTTGGTACCAAGAAAATCCCCTTTTTAGAAATATTCTGTTCTGCAGAGGCCCCAGACTTACTGCCTTGTGCAGAAAATTTTCGAAACTCATTTTCTTAAGTTGAATTCTTTTCAACTTGATTCTTTAAGAACTTTTAAGTCGTTAAGAGTTATCGACTTCCATTATTAACTAATCTAAATGTCGAGTAAGGAACCGAGTTAGTTCTAAATGAGATATGTTCGAGTCTTGTTTCTTCGTTAATCAGGAGAGATTGGTTAAAGTGCAAACGCCTAAAAGACTTAACCAAATTCGTTTTTCTTTTTCTTTAATCGTCTTGATCGATTACTAATGTTTGCATATTTATGATAAAAGAAAGAAGTCGGAGTTGAAGACAGGACGAAAGACAGAAGGTTAAAGTTTGTTCTGTAAACGATTGAGGTGGGCTTTTCTATATATCAAATAAAATGAGCGATGCTCGAAAATGTTTACTTACTGCTTTGATAAGTGTGTTTTCAAATTGATTATCAGTGCATAAAAGAATTTGTTTTATGTGAGTTCTTTTGTGCCATTCTGAGTTAGCCGATTGCTAACTAAATCGATCGGACTCTGAGTTAGCCGACTGCTTTTCCAGAGTTAGTGTACACGGTAGCCGGTATGTGTGGTACTCTGTTGAAGGGTAGCCAGCCGCGGTGAATAGAACGTGCGCGGAAGAAGTTAACTCTTCCTCGGCGTTGAAACAGAAGTTAGGCAAGTTGAACGTAACAATAGTCAGAAAAATGCTTGCCAGCTATTTATGAAAAGAGAAAGTGTTTAGTAAGCACGGGCCTTTGAAAGAAAAACCCCGTTGTGTTACTTTGAGAATGCCTGATTAATCTATAAGCTTATGATATGTTTTCGGCACTGTGCCCACTAAGTATGATTATACTTAGCCCTGCATGTATTTATAAATGTGCAGGTTGAGTGACGGAGACGGCGGAAGTTGAGTAGAGGTTGTATATAGGAATGAAGAAAAGTGTATTCAGTTCTACGTTTTTTCCGCTGCAAACTACTGCACTTTTTATTGTATAACTTTTTGGTTTAAGTTTCGTACTTTAAACCTAGTCTACTCTGATAACAACTTCGTCGAGCGATCCTTCAAGATCGACTCTCTTTTGTTAATGAAATCGATTCATAGATATCATCTTGTTTATTATTATTAGTTAAGGCATCTATTCAGTATTTATTTTCCCTTCTTCCCTGCTTCTTTAATCCAACCCCTAGTCGCACCCCGGCTTTGCCGTCCCTCGGGATTTGGGGCTGCCACACCTTTAGTTAGGGGTAATTTAGTCTTTTTACACATTTTGGTATAGAAAACTTATACTCTTATGAATGAGTGTGAAAAACTTCTGTGTTTTATAAAAATGTATTTTAAAATACATTCTCACATATTTTTACATAAAATCTCCAGTCCACAAATAGAGCCTAAAACTTGAGATTATACTGCCAACACGTGCTCTCATTTTTATAGGCACGACTACACGTGTTAAATATTTTACGATCTAGTTTAGTTCTTTTTTTTATAGACTAAAACTTTTAGGGGTAGTGCTATTTGGACACATTATGTCCGGACATACGATGGTAAAAATAGGAATTTGATGGAATTTTTTAACTTATAATTTAATTTCATAGTTTCAACAGTTTGGTTATTCATATACATACACTTTTTAAATTTTAATTATAAAGTTTCATCCCTATTTAAATTCACAAGTTTAGAAGTTGGACGTGAATGAGAGTAATTTTGGGAGCGAGTGTGCATGAGATCGATATTTCGGAAGGGGTTTTGAGTATGAAAGAAATTTTGAAGGTAATCGGACAATTTTTTTCATATTTCAAGCACGTATGTCCAGACATAGTATGTCCGAATAGAATTATTGAACTTTTAGTACCGTGGTTGTATTTAATACACCAACTTTTTATTTTTTTATTTTTAGTGTATTTTGTCTTTTTGTATTTTGTTTTTAGTGCTTTTTGTTTTTTTTTCTTGTTAGTAGTTTTTTTTTCAAGATTTTCTTTTTCATTTTCAGTTTTTTTCGCCTCTTCTTTTTGCTTGTCTCTTCAGTTTTTGTTCCTCTTCGTTTTTTGTTTGTCTCTTCTTCTTTGGTTAACAGTCGAGAGAGAGGAGCCAAAAAATCCAAATTGTTGCTACTATGGTTATATTTATATTAGTAATCAGAGCGAACGCGGAGCCGTAAAATCGGAGCAGAAAGAAAAAACTGGAAAATAAAAATATACGAACGCGTGGGGTGCATGCACCGCGTGTGGGGACTCACACATGTACCTCACGCGCCCATGTTGAAGAGATGTGTAGAAAAGACAAAAGTGGGTGTATTAGGTACAATTGTTGTACCTGAGTGTCCCTCTTATTTTTGGAGGTCTCTGATGCGACCTACCGTCTGCCAAGCGACCGGATCCGAGTCGGGTTGACCCAGTCAATTTTAATTTTTACTTACGATTTTTTTTAATTTCAGTTTTTATTTTTGGCTTTGCCTTCACTTTGATTACTAATATAAGGATAATCGTCGGGCAACAATTTGGATTTATTTGGCTCAATCCGAGGCCTTCGGCTCCCCTTGCTCGAATCTTGACCAAGAAAGAAGTGACGAACAAAAAAAAGTGAAAAAAAATCTCGAAATTAAAAAAAAAAATAAGAATAAAAAAATGAAAAAATTAATTAAAAAATAATTCAATATTGAGACACAAAGAAATACACTGAAAAATACTTATTAGGATACTTCGAAAGCCATCCTAATAAGTCGAATGGATTTAAAAAATAATATGTCATGCGTGTGTATTACATGCGCCTATTAAAAAAAAATTCACGTGCGTGTGTATCTCACGTGCTCGATCGAACGGTTGATTATAGCCGCGTGTTTTGCATGCGCCTCGTGCGTGGGGGCAGTCGCATCGCATGCGGCCGATCTTATACAAGTATTTGCGCTCTTTTTTTTTTATATACTATTGTTATTATTATAAATTATAAATTGGTGCGGCTTCAGGTAGATTGTTTTTGGACGGTGACTATTTAATGGGCCTAGATCAAAAAGAACATGCTTATTGGGCTTTCAACATTTTAAGAACCCAACTCAATTTGCTATGTCTCTAAGTAAGTTAAAAAAAAGTTAGATTTGGACATGTTTCAAAAATACTAGTAAGAATTTAGAAAATGAAGAAGAAAAGAATGTTTTTTTCTTAGAAAAGAGGCTAAAAACCCTAAAATATGTAGATGATTGTTTCATTTTCACAATTGGCATCTACTAGTCAACATATGCATTATATATATAATATAAAGAGAAAATGAGGTCAAATAGTCAACCTGACTAATTAAAATTAAATTCTGTCTAGTCCACATAATTTGTATAAATTTTGTCATTATTTAAGATAAAGTACCTATTTTACCCTTATTTTAACTATATTGAATTAACGCGATATTCTTTCAGCTATTTCAAACTTTCAGCTCTTCCTTCTTTTCTCGCTTTTTTTTTCTTCCTTTCGCGATTTTCGCTGCTCTTCTCTGAATCAATTTGTGACTTTTTGCTCAAGGCACATTGTCATACTTTCTTCCCCTTTGTCTGATGCGATTTGTTTTCCGATTTCTTCTTCGATTTTCTACGTGATGAGATTGTGGCTTTCTTATCCGATTAATGTTGAATTTTTCTGGACGGCGTTGTTCGTGAAGCTCATTGTTATACTTTCTTTATGGAGGTAATGCAGTTTTATTCTTAATTTTTCCGACAATCATGTATGTTAATTATGGTTTGTTGTTGGTGTATTGATCTGAACTTAGCGACTAATATATCTGTTAATTATGATTTCTTCTTGTTGAATTGATTTGAACCTAGATTCCGTTCTATTTTCTGTATCTGAATTGTAAGTAGTATTTGATTTGAAACTGTTATATTTGCATCAAATTATTATGATCAAGGGTGGTAGTATAGTACAAATACATCATATTCGTACCTGTCGTACCTTAGCTGACTGTATTGTATGATTTTCATGCAGTGGATGCATTCTTGTTTGATTGTCGCTCATGGTGGTGTGTGGAATAATAATGTATATGAGGGTGATCGAAAGGAGTATATTCCTATATCTCCTAGTGGTATAAAATATGATGATCTATTGAGTAAGCTTGAAGTTAGATTGAAGAAGGATATGAAAACATATATTTTTGATATAGATGCTGTAGTTAAGTCTCCGGTTGGTGAAACCATGAGAATGAAAATAACAGATGACTTTGAGTTGTGTTATTTGATGGGGTTATTGGAATTTCCTACAGTACATGTGAGTGCTTGTCGTTTAAGTTTTGAATCTTCATCTAGGATCATGAATAATAGGCTAATTGCTCAGAATAAGCCTGTCCAGAATCCTATTGATTATGGTGTAGCCTTTGATTTTGGGAGTGGTGATGATGTTATTATTACTAATAGCAATTCTGTTCATGAAGTTGAAGATATTTCCAATGTTGGTGATGCCCCGCATGATTACCGTATTGAAGATCATGACATTGTGCCACCATTAGATTCTTCAATTGTGTCTAATGAAGTGAATCATAGTGAAGGCACAGTTTGGAGTGTCAATGGTGCACCGTACAATGCTTCTCTTTCAAATGATGAATCAAATATACCAGATGATGTTGTTATTACTGATGAACTTGTTTTTGGTGGCACATTTTCCAGCAAGAAGAAGATGCAATTAGCCCTTGGCTTATATCATATGAAAAACCATTTTCAGTATATTACAGTGCGTTCAAATGGTGAGAGATATCATATTGTGTGCAAATTCGAAGACAAGTGTGATTTTATCTTGCAAGCGAAATCAGTTGGGAGTGCATGGTGTATTTACTTATTGAATTCTCATACTTGTGAGAATGATCTTAGATATCATGCTCCCCCATCAATACCCTCTAGAGTTTTAGCTTCATACTTTGAGCCTAATGTATCGGAACATGGTTCTACTCTTAGGTCGAGGGATATTCAGAGAAATTATTAAGGGAATTTGGTGTTAATGTAAATTATCAAGCTGCTTTGTCTGGTAGGATCTCGCACTAAGGCAGACGTATGGTGATGCCCAGAAGTCTTTTCAGGTAAATATCACACATTGTAATCCTTTTACATTTGTTACGAAATCACATATTCGTACTTGAGCACCACCTTATGATCTGAAATGAAGGTTTATTTTCGTTTTATAACAAGTACGATTTCTACCTTTCTTACCATGTGTTATTGTTTTTATGAATGCATGTAGGTTCTTCTCCGTTATCTTTACATGTTTAAGCAGAAAAATCCTTGCTCCATTGTGGAATTACAGACATGTGAAGATGGTTCTTTTCAATATTGCTATTTTGCTCTTTCTGGATGTGTACGAGCATTTCGTGCTTGTCGACCAGTGATGTTCATCGACGGTACACATTTGAAAGGGACATATAAAGGCATTATGTTTATTGCAGCAACCAAAGATGCCAATGAACAAATAGTTCAATTAGCCTTTGCGATTGGGGAAAAGGAAAATAATTCATCATGGACTTGGTTTTTGCATCAAGTGCGACGTACTTTTGGTTGCCCCGAAGACTTATTGATTGTCTCCGATCAACATCTTAGTATCAAGAATGTAGTAGATATGGTGTATCCTTGTATTCCACATGGTATTTGTACTTTTCATATACAAGGCAACCTTAGGGTTTGGGGAAAAGTTGTAATTGATTTATTCAAGTTGGCTGCTAATAGTTACAGGAGACTAGACTTTGAGAAGCATATGAAGAATTTGGAATCGTACTCACCTTGTGCACATGCAAAGATTATGAGTATTGATCCCAGTAGATGGGTTATTTTATATAGTCCAGTTCGTAGATATCGTTGTGGAACTTCCAATGCTGTAGAGTCTTTGAATTCTATATTATTGTGGGCTAGAAAATTGCCGGTATGTCCTCTGTTGGAAGCTGCCCGTAAAATGCTTCAGTCTTGGTTTTTTAAGCGTCGTACTAGAGCTGCTACTAGAACTCACGAGCTAACAGAATTTGCAGCAAATAAATTGGGAAAAGCAGTTGAGGCAGGCCGGTTCATGAATGTTGAACCCGTTACTGATACGATTTTTAAGGTTTCTTCTGGAGTCAGGAGCAATATTATTGATATTGCTGCTAGGAAATGTTCATGTCTGGTTTTTGACCTTCACCTGATTCCATGTTCTCATGCCACAACAGCTATAAGGTGAAGTTATTTGTTGGTGCTCTTGTTCAGATTTTTTATTGGTACTCGTGTTATGAATATTGTGTATTCGTACCAGTAATTGTGGAACAAATATAGCTAATTCGTACTGTAATACCCCAGATTATTTCTACTGTCTTTAAAAATGAAAGTTAATAATAATTATGGCTTTGCACGCCTAAGATCATGAAATTAAATTCTAAGATTTACGGTGAAATCTGTTTCCAAAAATAAATTCCAGAAGTCGGTCGAACGACTACTGTATTTAGGGTTTTCGCGTACGGTAAATTTTTCGTCCGAAAACTCAGAATCAAAATCCGTCAGAATTTACATTCACTTTTTCTTCGATACGAGTTCATCGGAGAAAGTTAGTTTTTATGATTTTTCGAGCGAATTTTTAGACTGTCTAATCCCGACTTTTTCTCGAATTTTGAAAAACGAATTAGGTTTTCCGAGTACGTGATTTATTTCCAATCTAACGGACAAATTAGATTTCGTTGAATTTGTAACCAACTAAGAAATCATTCCTCAACTTTTTATAACGACGTTTAAAGCCGGAAACGAGACATTTCCGTCTAACAAATCCACGCCAAACACTCCCTAACGACTCACTATACTTTATTAGATATTTTTTCTTCACTTTATGTCTAATAACATGAGTCATCATCCCTCTCCCTTCTACCCTCATTACCGCCATCACACACACACACATACTCTCTCTCATTTTCTTCTCATTCTCCTCCATTAAAACTCCAACCTTCAAGCTTTCTCAAGAACACAAGATCTTCATCTACCGATCAATTCCATATCCGAGTCCATATTACGCAAGGTAAGAACTTCGTTTCCAATATGAACCGAACACAAATCCTTTTCCATCTTTTTCATTTTTTCGAAAGATAGGAGATGGAATAACATGTTGTCTTTTAATCGAATCATGTTCTAGTATGTTTTGAATCGAGTTCTACGGATCGAATCATGAAGAAAATACTCCCCATTTCCTTAGGTCATTACCGAAATTTTCTAAAATTTAGGGGTTTGATCGTAGTTCGATTTCTTTGATGTTTGATCGATAGATTAGTGTTCTACATGTTGCTAATTGACTCTATGAATTGATTTAGATTTTTCTAAGAATAAAATTTGAAACATAAGAGATGAAGATTGGTCGATTTAGTATAGTAAATGTTATGATATGCTCGATTGATTAATAGAAATGAGATATGCAATGTATGAGGATGATTATATATTTAATTGGGATTTTTCTAAAAATAAAACGAAAAACGTAAGAGACGAAGACGTGTCGATAAGTTGAAGCTCGTTAATGTTTTGATAATATGATTTGTGTATTAGTAATGCTCGTTAGATGATAATCGTTGTTGTAAAATTTGAACGAAAATGGAGAACATAGGATTTTCGTTAAGAGACGAACGATCGACGATAAGTCGAGATTAGATAATGATATAGGTCTATGATGTGATTATAAGTTAATCTCGTTAGTAAATGATCATAATCGGAAAGTTAGAACGAATTCTAATAACGTTGGATTTTTCATAAGAGGCGAAGAATCGAACCTAAGTAAAGATAGAAAAGTCGAACGGGGTTTTTAATTAAATATTAATGATCGTTTTTGTTAAATGAACGAGTTTGTAGTTGACGACTTTTACATCCGAGATATGAAATGATGAGTTATAGTTGTAAACAAGAAGTAGAAACGAGAAGTTGAATTGTTTTGGTATAGTACTTGTTTAGTTTGAAAGGACGAGGTTTTAATCGTCGTGCTTATAGACGAGGAATGGAAAGGAGTTCTTCACGTATGATAGTGTGTGTTGACTACCTTGATGTGTAAATTTCGTGAGAATTTAAGTACGATAACATAAAACGAACCTAGAAAACCGTGCGTCGAATTTTATCGGGCATTAGGGTTTCACTCGGCAGTTCTACGACCCTTCGCGGAAACTGTCATATCTCCTAGCTCGTTTATCGGAATTGAGATCCGTAAATTGGAGAGTAAACTAGACATCCGAGGCTTTCTTTTGGTACAGGGCAGGTCCCCTGTTTCGAAATCCCCAGTTCTATACAAACTTACTGATCTTTGCAGGATTGTTCAAAACTTAGATTCTTAAGTTGAATTCTTCTCAACTTGATTCTTTTCGATCTTTTAAGTCGTTTCAAGTTATCGACTACTTTCTTTCTACTGACCTAAGTGTCAAGTTTAGAAGCGAATGAGTGTCAAACGAGATGCGTCCGTATCTCGTTTCTGTTTAATTAAAAGAGTTTAGTTTAGCGCGCAAAGGCCTTAAAAGCTTAAAAATGTAAAATACTAAATCGTTTTCGATTTCCGTTTTCATTATCGTCTCGATGACTTATCAAAGTATGATTATTTACGATGAAGGAGAAAGTCGGCACCAAAGATAGGACGGAAGATCAGAAGATGGAAGCACGTGTCTTAGTTCTGTATTCTATCGAGGTGGGCTTTTATATATGAAACAAAATGAGCAATGCTCGAAAACCTTTCTTTATCGCTTTGATAATCGTGTTTTCAAAGTGATAATTATGGCATGAACTATTTGTTTTTATGTGAGTTCTCTTGTACCTTATGAGTTAGCCAAAAGGGGTTAACTAAACGATCGGCTTTGAGTTAATCAAAAGGGACTTTCCAAAGTTAAGTGAACACAGTAGCCGTTGAAGTATGGAACCCTGTTGAGGGGACGACCTGCCGCGGTGATAATAAATGGTCAAAATTGAACGTAACATTTATGAAAAAAAAATGCTTGATCAAGCTAAGTTATGAAAATGAGAAAGAAAATGTTTAGTAGACATGGGAATTTGTTGAAAAACCCCGATGTGCTACAGAAATGAAATGCCCGATTATCTATACTTATGATTATGTTTTCGGCAATGTGTCCACTAAGTACTTTTGTACTTAGCCCTGCATATGTTTTCTAAATGTGCAGGTTGAAGCGACGGAAGCAGTGACGGTTGAGTTAAGAGTTGTCGATAGGGAAGACTTTAGTATGTAGTTTACAATTCCGCTGCCAAACTCTAGACTCACTTATGTAAATATGAATATCATTTTTGGTTTAAGTTCTGTACTTATAACTTAGAATCTTTGAGATCTTGTTCGAGTGATCCTTCGAGATCAACTCTTTCTTTTGTTAATGAAGTCTTGTTCATAGAAATTATTCTTTCTTAAATGTTATGTTTATTCTTTCATTCCCTTTCTTCCCCGCTTCTTTAATCCAATCCCAGTCGCACCCCGGCTTCTGCCGTCCCTCGGGATTTGGGGCTGTGACACGTACGTATCTTACCATTTTGTTTCTTATGTTGTTTTATTTTCAGCTTTGCAAGGCAATCACCAGTATCATATGTGCCATATTACTCGACTGAGACATGGCGCCAAATTTATGCTGGGGAGGTAATGCCGATCCCTGATATTGATGAATGGTGTGTCCCTTCAGATGTTGCTTCAATGGTTGTTGGAACTCCAAACAATCTTAAACAAGCTGGACGACCCCGTATGAAAAGGATTTCGTCTGGAGGTGCAACTAAGTCCAGTCGGGTGTGTTCCTAATGCCATTGTAGAGGTCATTATCAGAGCACGTGCAATGCAGTTTTACAAATAACTCCTGAAGAAGTTAGTAGAAATGAAAAAAGCTCTAGTAGTTCTCGAAAAAGAAAAAGATGTAGTATTTGTCGTGTAGTCGGTCATACTCGAGTATCGTGCAAGGAACCACGTAGGTTTGCTTGATATTTTTGTGATTACTTGTATCTCTATTTCGGTTTTTTTTATATGAACCAGAGCATTTTGATTTTTGTAGTTAATTCGTATCACATCATTTTATTTGACTAATGGCTAGAGTTACTTAATTTTTCAGGAAGTTGTTTAGTTTGGTTTTTGTTGTGTAAAGACTACGGATTTTAATTTTATTGAAATTGAATTAATCATATTAAGTTACTGGTTCTATTTATCTTAGTAGAGATAATCAAACTAATATTGTAGCATATTATTTGATAAAAATACCATGTTGTAACAAAATGTCATGTTACTAAGTAATATTAATAACACTAATCTTGAATCTTTAACAACAAAATGCTATTTGGTCATGTTACCAATACAAATAACATTGTGATAGCAATCAATTTGCATCAATTACTAGTAGAAAAATTACAAATAAAATGCAGAAAGAAAAGGCTCTGAGTTTGAATATGATACTCTTTTGTAATACCCCAGACTTTTTCTACAGTCTTTAAAAATGAAAGTTAATAATAATTATGGCTTTGCACGCCTAAGATCATGAAATTAAATTCTAAGATTTACGGTGAAATCCGTTTCTGAAAATAATTTCCAGAAATCGGACGAACGACTATTGTATTAGGGTTTTCGCGTCCGGTAAGATTTTCGCCCGAAAACTCAGAATCAAATTCCGTCAGAATTTACATTCACTTTTTCTTCGAGACGAGTTCACCGGAGAAAGTTAGTTTTTATGATTTTCCGGACGAATTTTGGACTGTGATGTCCCGACTTTTTCTCGGATTTTGAAAAACGAATATGTTTTTCCGAGTACGCAAATTATTTCCAATCTAACCGACGAATTAGATTTTGTCAAATCCGTAACTATCTAGGAAAGTATTTCTCGTATTTTAAATCAACGTTTAAGAGCCGGAAATGAGATTTTATCGTCAAATTTTTCCACGCCAAATGCATCCCTAACGAGTCACTATACTTTGTGGGATATTTCTCTTACTTTATGACTCACTACATGAGTCATCACCTCCCTCATTCCTCACTCAATACCGCCACCCTCCAACTCCCTCTCTCTCTCTCATTTTTTCTTCATCATCTCCTCCATTGAAGCTCAACTTCAAGCTTTCTTCAAGATCATAACTCTTCCATCTACCGATCAAATCCATATCTGAGTTCATAATACGAAAGGTGAGAACTTCGTCTATCATTTGAACCGATCAAAACTTGTTTCCCCCATCTTTTATTTTTTTCGAAAATTTGAAGGATGAAATAGCATGTGATTTCTTGTTCGATACATGTTCTAGGATGTTTAGAATCGAGTTCTATGGTTTGAATCATGAAGAAAATCACACCTCCTTGTTCTAGGTTATTACCGATTTTTTTTTTGAATTTGGGGCTTTGATCGTAGCTTGATTTCTTTGTTGATTGAATGATAGATTAGTGTTCCTTATGATGTTAATTGACTCTAGGAATTTTTTTAAGTTTTTCTAAAAATAAAATGTGAAACCTAAGAGACGAAGAAGGGTCGATTTAGGATAGTAAATGTGTTGATATGCTCGATTGTTTAATGGAAATGAGATGTACGATGCATGAGGATGATTATATATTTAATTGAGATTTTTCTAAAAATAAAACGAAAAATGTAAGAGACGAAGATGTGACGATAAGTTAGAGCTCGATAATATTTTGATATCATGAATTGCATGTTAGTAATGCTCATTAGATGATAATCGTTGTCGTAAAATTTGAACGAAAACAGAGAACGTAAAATTTATCGTAAGAGACGAACGACGGACGATAAGTCAAGATTAGATAATAGTTTGAGGATATGATTTATGTAATTATGATTCTTGATAGATGATGAATAAGATTGTAAATTTTGATTGAATTCTAATGATGTTGGATTTCTCGTAAGAGACAAATGAATGATGATAAGTAATGATCGAAAAGTCGATTAAGGATTCTAATTGGATATTAATGATTATTATTGATTAATGAACGAGTTTGTAGTTGACGACATGTTCGTCCGAGTATTGAAAAGATGAGTTGTAGTTATAACCGAGAAGTAGAGTCGAGAAGTTGAACTTGATTTGGTATAGTAATTGCTTAGTCGGAAATGACGATGTTTTAAACGTCGTGTTTATAAACGAGAAATGAAAAGGGGTCTATCACGTATAATGATACGAGTAGACTGTATTGGGTCAGTAAATTCGTGAGAATTTAGGTTCGATAACATAGAACCAACCTAGAAAACCGTGCGTCGATTTTATCGAGCATTAGGGTTTCACTCGGCAGTTTTGCGACCTTCCACGGAAACTATCATATCTCCCAGCTCGTTTATCGAAATCAAGATCCGCAAATTAGAGAGTAAACTAGACATCCGAGGCTATCTTTTCGTACAGGGCTCGTCCCCTGTTTCGAAATCCCCTGTTCTGGGTGGACTTACTGACCTCGTGCAGTGAATTTCCAAAAGCTAGATTCTTAAGTTGAATTCTTCTCAACTTGAACTCTTTCGATCTTTTAAGTCGTTTCAAGTTATCGACTACCTTCTTTCTACCGATCTAAAGTGTCGAGTACAGAACTGAGTGAGTGTCAAACGAGATGCATTCGTATCTCGTTTCTTTTTAACTAAAAAAGTTTAGTTTAGCGTGCACATGCCTAAAACGTCTAAAGAACAAAATCTTAACTCGACTTTTCGTATTCGTTTATCATTTGCGACCGAGCTTTAAAGTATGATTTTTACGATGAAGGAGGAAGTCAACACCAAGGATAGGACGCAGACCAGAAGACGGAAGCACGTGTCTTAAGTTCTGTATTTAATCAAGGTGGGCTTTTATATATGAAACAAAACGAGCAATGCTCGAAAACCTTTTCTTTATAACTTTGATAATCGTATTTTCAAAGTGATAATTATGGCATGAACTGTTTTGTGTTTTATGTGAGTTCTCTTGTACCTTATGAGTTAATCAAAAGGGGTTAACTAACGATCGGCTCTGAGTTAGTCAAAAGAGGCTTTCCGCACTTGTAGCCTGTGGTGTATGTGGTATCCTGTTGAGGGGTAGCCAACCACGGTGAATTATGACTAGTCAAGATTTGAACGTAACATCTATGAAAAATGCTTGCAAGCTAATTTATGAAAATGAGAAAGAAAATGTTTAGTAGACACGGGAATTTGTTGGAAAACCCCGATGTGCTACAGAAATGAAATGCCTGATTATCCATACTTATGATTATGTTTTCGGCAACGTGTCCACTAAGTACTTTTGTACTTAGCCCTGCATATGTTTTCTAAATGTGCAGGTTGAAGCGACGAAAGCGGCGACGGTTGAGTTAGAGTGAATAGAGTTAAGGAAGACTTTTGTATATAGTTCACAAATCCGCTGCTAGACTCTAAACTCTTTTTTATGTTATGTATAATAATCACTGTAGTCTAAGTTCTGTAATATAACTTAGAATCTTTTGAAGTATCTTGCTCGAGGGATCCTTCGAGATCAACTCTTTCTTTCGTTAATAAAGTCTTGTTCATAGAAGATAAGTTGTTATGTATGTATGTCTATTCATTCATCCCCTTTCTTCCCCGCTTCTTCAATCCAATCCCAGTCGCACCCCGGCTTCTGCCGTCCCTCGGGATTTGGGACTGTGACATCTTTGGTCATGTTACTAATTACTCTATTTACTTAATAGTAATAGTTCACTTGTGAGCGTGTAGGTCCATAGCTATTGGGATTGTCTCTTCATCTATGCTGTGGCCATAGATGGTTCGGGCAATATGTTGCCAATAATTTTTGAGCTGCTGCTTTGTCTTCAGGTTGATTTTCACATTCTTTTTAGTTATGAAACGCTCTACGCACTTCAATGCATACAATGCACAGCTGACTTCATCCTTCTGTTTGATGGCATTTTCTCCTGTCAGTGCTAGAAACCACATCCTCCACTCTGTGTATCTTAGGTTTGCTACCCCATGATGCTCGTAGTAGCCAATTTTCTTCAAGATCTGTGACATTATACGGGCAACTGGATGAAATATATGAAGTCTGTTATCCTTTTGATGTTTGTCAAATGTCCATGATTTTGAGTCATAAATCCCGATGTCTACATTCTTCATATTAAGGAGTAATGTGGCTCAGTGGTCGCTGAAGTGACAAATCATCACTACCTGCAATAAATAAGAATTTATAAGTATAGTAGGTACACAACACTATTGCTTCAAATGTAAATTAACTTCTTATCATACTATATAAGTTAATTTCAGTTTGGTATAAATATTGTAATCTCGTAGCAAGTGTAGTACGAATATTGTAATTTCGTACCAAGAGTTGTACGAATATTGTAATTTCGTACCAAGAGTTGTACGAATATGTATTTTCGTACCAAGAGTAGTACGAATATGTATTTTCGTACCATTCTTGATCTCATATGGCATCGAAGTACAAAATTACCCATATTCGTACCAATTGTACTAGTAGATAGGAAGTTAGTTAATTTTACCCTTGTGCATGTCTTCCAGTTCTTCATTTTTTTGCCCCATTCCGGCAGAATTCCCACTGCAAATTTGCTCAATCTTTCGATTTCATTTTCCAGAATAACCTCTTATAAGGTGATGTCATATGTGTCACTTTTTTTATAATCTTTATGCAATGACTTCCACACATCTTGGATTGCGACCTAATAAATAAATAACAAAATATTACGTGTTGTCGTGAATTAATATATATTACATTATTGTCATGAATTAATTAAAGAACATTACCATGAAAGTAGTTCTTGTTACAGCAACAGTATCATCAACCTCTTCTAAACCAGCTTCCTTTGGGCTTGTTTCTAGTATGCCTACCTATGTGGTCGCTGAGAAGCCCCTATGTACCATCCATTATTTCTTTGAAGTATTCTTTCTGAACAGCCCATAGAATTCCCACATTCCTCCTATAGTTATTATATTATAAAGATTTATTCTCGAAAATTGTCTTATTATATATAGATAGAATAATGATTGAACTTACGGTTTAGGTTTTTCTGCTGCCATGAATATATCAAATCCATCACGACTTGCTCTTACGCCATTATGGAGGAATGGACTACGGCACGATGGACCAGGATACCGTATCCTCACTGGTCGTTTTTCTACATTCAGATTTGCATTTCCTTTTTTAATTTCTTTTATTTCTTCAATTTCCATTGTTTCGATTGTAGACTCTGGTTGTGAGGCCCAAGTCGGCGTTCCATGACCCCATATACCCTTTAATGTTCCTTGAGACCAATATAGTTCTAACACTGCTCTTATAGTATTTATCTGTTCTTCAGTGTGGGGGTGGAGTTAAAGGCCCTATTTAGAACGATTGGTACGAATTAGAATGCTTGAACTTTGTGTACAGTAACGGAACGAATGGTACGAGTGGTACGAATTATGGTACTTATTACTATAAACTGGTACGAATACCAATTAATCGTACCATTCTTACCTGCAACATATATAAAGCACAACAATATGAAAAACCATTCCAATTTAAAACTTAGTATGAATCAGTTATCTAAAATAAGATACATTATCCCAAACAAAATATACATAATTATTCCATAAATATCAAATTTGTTCATAATTTGCATCCGATAATCAATTCATCTTCTAGTCCTCCAGTACCTCGTCAGCTTCCATTTCATTGATGACGGAATTGACAATTGCATATGGGCTCGGATTTTCTGGAAGATTGGTGATAGGCCCTGCTGCTTTTGCTGCTGCTGGTGGTGGGGTGGCATTCAGTTGCACCTGTTGCTTATCTTCATTCAGATTCTCTTGCATTTGCACCTGCTCTTCCACCTTCTCTTGCACCTGCTGCTCTTGCACCTGCTCTTCCACCTCGTCCTGCACCTGCTGCTCTTGCACCTTCTCGTTCACCTGCTCTTGCACCTGTTGCTCTTCAACATTCTTGTCCATTTCCACATCCTGGTATTGATGCTCGTATGGCAGCTGTTCGTTGTGAGAATCTTGCATCCAGTGAAATTTTGGTGTAATTATCTCAACCTCAGCTTCATAAATCTTCTTCACTACATATTCTCCAATATCTTTCACCAACTATTCGTGTTGGCTTTGGAATAGCTCTTTGATTACATCCAGGATGTTTGTAGCAAAGGAAGCAGAAGCAACATCAGGAGTAAAAGTGGCAACAACACGATTGCAGGCAATCTTAGTGTTAGAAGGTTCATCCTCATCATCAGAGACAACATCCCTGTTCCTCTTCTTATTGTCATTTGCATCATATTGGAATGAGAAAGGAGTTCATTTCGAGTCTCTTTCTAGAGATTTCCAGTACTTTTTCTCTTTATCCCTGTCATCTGGCTTCAGTTTCACAAAGACCTAAAAGCAGCAACTCATATTTCAATATTACAAACAGTAGCTTGTATTCTAATTGAATATTTTTTATTTAGTTTACCTTCTCAACTTGTATTTCTTTCTTGTCGTTGTTCTTTTCATATATATACCTCAACATACGAGGCCTCATGCATGTTCGTTTCTTACCACCAATTCTTGCCAACAGATGGAATTGCACAGAAGATCCAAGCCTGTAAATTGCATGAAGAAAAGCGACAAAATATCAAATGTGAGTATTGAAATATTCTACTACAATTACTATGAATTAAAAAGGAACAAAACCAAACTTACTTTGAAGGCGATGATGTTTCCTGTAAGATGATAGCAGGGTCCTGATTCAGCCTCAGACGGTGTGGTTCTGACATTGTTGATTACTAGTTTCAGTATCTGGTATGAGATACTACCCCAAGGGAATCTTTCCCAAGCATTTCTGTCCTCGAGCAACACCCAGAGCCAGTTGGGAATCTTGAACTTTCCAATGTCGTGCCCAAGCACATAGTGGCAGACAATCAACATCTTTGCCACTTTCACATAATCAGAGTTATCTGCTCCAGGTATTCCCCTTCTTGCTTTAAACTTTTTCAACAATTTCAGTGGGGTAATGGTTGAGCTCTCGAATAGTCGTGCATA
Organism: Schizonepeta tenuifolia; assembly: GCA_029490685.1. Taxonomy (NCBI): domain Eukaryota; kingdom Viridiplantae; phylum Streptophyta; class Magnoliopsida; order Lamiales; family Lamiaceae; genus Schizonepeta; species Schizonepeta tenuifolia. The sequence continues at coordinate 108,539,216 of CM055956.1, forward strand.
CACAAAATCATCCAGAATATCATGTCTAATGTATGGTTCAAAGCTAGAGTTGCCGAAGCGCAATCCACTCACCAAAGCAAATTCTACACGAGAAACCCTTAAAATATTTTCTTCGACATTGAAAAATAATGCTGTTGGGTCTGGATCATTTTCTGATGCAGTCACTTGCCGAGCCACCATGAAATGTATTGCCTTGCCTAGTCTACTTATATTATCTGAGAGGTTCAAGAAGAATCCATGAACTGAATTTACTAATTCATTCAAAGCATCATCTCCCAATCTGGTTAATTTTTTTCGAATATCACCAATTAGAGTATTGCTCCCAGCCACCATGACTTTATGTGTTTTATCAGCTATTGCATACCTCTTATAGTTCCATTCAACCTTCAAAAAAAATATAAACAATAATTCTTAAGAATCTGTAAATTTCATACATTCTAGACAAGTAAGCAAGATAAGAATTTATTATTTCGTTCAAGAACATCACCATATTGCTCAAAAACTGGTACAAACTTATTATTTCGTACCGGAGTACCCACCACCTTATTAGTCAAGAACTAGTACGAAATTACATATTTGTACTAGAGTACCACATTAAGACTGGTACTCCAATACGAATACATGTTAATGAACCACCTTATTGCTCAAGAATTAGTAAAATTATTTCATTATTATACCCAGAAATTATCGAGAAATCACCTTCAACATCATAAAAAACACTCAAATATCACCCAGAATCTTCAGATCTACGTACTTAGAGTACGAATTTAAGTTTCAACAAATCTTACCATGTAACCTGTTAGAAATCTCAAACTATAATGCAAAAAAAAAAAACAAAAAAAAAACAAACAAGCAAGAACAGTACAGTAGATCCGCACACTCATAGTGCTTATTTAAGTTTGAACAAATCGTACCATTTAGAGCGCTAGAAATTTAAAGTAAAATGCAAAAAAAAAGAACAACAAATCTCCAGATCTACATACTCACAGTACAAATTCAAGTTTCAATAAATCATATCAAAATCGTACCAGGATTGATGAACCCATATTTGTGTCCATCTTTTCTTGTGTTTTTCTTGTTCTTTTTAGTCTTTATCAAGTCAAAGTGTGTCTGGGAGGACACAAAGTCGAGAGAAGGTATGCAGGGAAGAACATGTAGAATCTTGGGCAAATCCGGTGAAAATCTGTTGTTGAGATGCTGAGATGGCGAAACGATGCAAATGGGCATAGATCTGGAAGCTTGTAGCTGGGCAACAACGTTCTATTCAATCTACAAGTCAGGAAACACCTCTCTATATCCTTGACGCCAACAGACAGAGTACCCGGAGGAGCCAGGATCTTGGTCAGCATAGGAAGTGATATAGGATGCAGACATCGAAGTCAAGATGTAAGTCAGAGTAGCTGCAGATTTCTTTTTCTCCAAGGAAGAGGATCAGGATCGAAGATTTCTTTCCTTATCTTAGCTAAACCTAATCAATGAAGATATATACCACGAAAGGGAAGTAAAATCACAACCAGATAGACAAGGAAAGAGGCGGATAAGGATGGAAAGAGTCCTTAACCAACAAGGATTCTAACCTAACCCTAATTCCATCGCCTATATATAAGGCCGACTTCATATTGTAACGTGTGCGAGTTTTAGTTCGAGTTTAGAGAGTTCTTTTAGCTTAGTTCTGCATTTTAGATCGAGTGAAAGTGAGAAAGAAACAAGTCCTATGGGCGAATTACTTTTATATTTCGTTTCCAGTTTTTCTGCATTAGTTTTTAGTTGTTGACTTGAAGTCAAGACCTTAGTTGCTGACTTACGCTTTTGAACAGCAACCGTTTCTAGTTTTATTTCAAGTATAATTTTCCTTATATGTTTTATGTTTTCATTTAATATTATGTCTAGCTAAATTTATTGTTTGGGTTGGATGTAGATGATGTGATCTTAATTACTCATTCTAAACTCGTGAGGTCGAATTGTGTGAGTTCGTTATTTGATTTTGTTCCCGAAACACTTAGGAATAATTCTAGACTTAATTGATATTGACATATGCTTCACCATCTAGATATTGAGATTAAGTCATTAACAGGATTTGGGATCAACTCGTGAGTGTCTCTCGTGCCCAAGAAGGTAAAGAGTGTTCAAGAGCAGTCGGTATTGACCTATCTCTTTGCTGTCTTGGGTCTGTTTATTCTTAATGCCTTTTGGGCAGCATCATTATTGAAGTGTCTTCGTGACTTTGTTGATCAAGAGAGGAGATCTTGCCTTCTGGTCAAGATCTGTAAAATTGGATAGACATAGGCTTAGTGTGTTTATATCGTGACTTCGTGACCTTTAGGGTATAAACTAATCTTTGTCTTAAACCAAGTAATGAGATCGAGTAATTGAATATCTTTGCACCAATGAACGAGTAATGAGTAATTAAGATCATTGATTCGAAATCCAAACCAAACTTCTTTGTTATTTGATATTTCACTTCTTGAGTTACAGGATATTGAGATACATTTCAGTCAAAACCCATTTTGTTGAGGACTACCTGAAGAGCAGATCTACGCCTAGTCTCTTAGGATCGACCCGACTTGCCATTAACTACTACCTTGTTGGGCAAGAGGTGTTTTATAAATTTATTTGTGCGAAGAGTGTGACAACAACGCTTCGTCAAGGATGCCTGCCATAAATTGAAAAATAAAAACGAAACATAAAAAAACAAGATAAATCTGTAGATCTACAATATTTGAAGAAAAAGTTACCGTCATTTCTTGTTGTTCATTCTCTCCGGTTTCAGATATGGCCATTGTCATTTCGGTTGCTAAAACCATGGATTTCGGTGAGTTTTATCGGAGTAGACTGTGTTGTTGTGTGTTGGTTGAGGCACGATGGATTAGTATGGAGTGGTGTAGTGAGTGGTGGCGGTGAGTGAGAGTTGCGGCGGAGAGTGGTGGCGGTGAGTGAGATTTTTGACGGAGAGTTGTGGCGGTGAGTGAGATTTTTGACGGAGAGTGGTGCGTGAGGGGGAGGGAAAGAGAAAGAGAGTGAAAAGAAGAGAGAGAAATAGTAATTTTTGTTTGAATGTGAAGTAAATGGTTAAATTGATCTCCAGCTTTACTAAGGGCAAAATAGTCTGAATACATGAAATATTGCCCTAATTTATAAATTTTAAGTTGCTAGACACAATTTAAGTTTGACGGCCCATTATGACTTTTTGGCAAGTTGCCCCTAATATAAATCATTCTTTATTATATTATATGATTGTTTAACAGAAAAGTACTGTGTCATACCCTGAATTTAAAATAAGGAGTTACAACTCATGGATTGACCAAAAATTAGAAACAAGAAAGGAAAAAGAAATGCTAAACTTAAATGTTTTAATCATAAAACTCAATTGAAGTATAGTACTACATTACACATCAATATTTACAATGACATTGGCTCTAAAGTATACAGGATCGAAGTCCTAGTACGTGCTTCAAAATAGATAGGGTTGACTGTATTGTGTACATCAAAAGTTGTCAAACCTAGTAGTCTCATTATGAGAATGAGTAGAATTCAAAAGATAGGGAAATTTCAGAGTCGATACAATTGACCAAGTACAAAAGTTCACATAGCGGAAACAAAATCACACCCTAGCCTCAGTTTCGCGCTCCTGCATCTGCTCCACGACTTGAAACATTTGAAAGAGTTTGGGTTGAGCACTAATGTACTCAGTGGGTAGTTCCTTTAATATAGTTCACAAAACAATATAAAGCATATCCATAACAACCAATGATACTTAGAAGATTTCAAAAAAAAAGCCACTTCTAAGCTCATCAAAGCATTTTTCTCATACTTGACATGCCATTTGTCACATTCTTGTGTTACTCTTAAAAGCTGGGTGAACCTCGAACCGAGGCTCAAAGAGTTCTCTGTTGAATCTCGAGCCGAAGCTCAAAGAATTCTTTAATCTGTGTGAAGTACACAATGGTGATCGGCCATTGCAATACATGACTCTGGGTGTACACAACACTCATCAAATGTGTTATATTATCCGAGTGTCTCGATCGATAATATAAGAGCATTAAACACACCAAACACACAAAAATATTTAGTTCATGGATAGTATTTGTCACTTCTTAAAAATTGAGGTTAATAACTCAACATACTTTTAGAAAGAAAAACCAAACTGTATAGAGTAGTCATGAACCTCAAGGGACAGAACTACTATGCTTCTTCAAACGAGCCTACAAAACAAGTCCTAACTTAGTTTTATTTCTCCAACCTAAGCCTTTCTCAAATCTGATCATCTCTCTCTACTTTCACTATTCCCGGAATTTATCTTATTAGAGTTTCATTTAAAAACTTTTAACTATCGACTTTGGGCACCAACATACCCTCAGCTCGACTATTTGTAAATTGAAATAAATTGCACTTGAACACATAAACAATACAAAGTTCAAATTTAAATCAAAAGGCCAAATATTCATACTTCTATATATATATATATATATATATATATATATTCATTATCATCAAGCTTATGCACTTCCCTTGTCTTCTATATCAATTCATGGCAACAATCACAGAAAAGTCATGTATTTTCTTTTAACTTCTTTATTATACCAAAACTGGAAGATACTTATCATAAATCAGTATAATTTTCAGTAAGAATTATATTTCTCTCCTCCACAGCCTTATATTCACAATCTCACCAGTTTCTGTACAAAATGAACTAGAAGCCGTGCTATATATCTTTAGAAAGCTACAAGAGTACTTTCCAATCCAATTTACAGCTCATACAAATATTAAATGAGTAAAAGGTTATTTCATTTCGAGTAGCAGCTGCCAGATTGAGCAGATTGCTGCGAGATTTCATTCAAAAATTACTTTCTTTCTCTAAACTTCCTTTGTTACTCCTATACTTCTCATATTTAAAACTTATAACATCTCATGACAAAACACTTATCTATACATCACTAATTTATACTAAGATACACTTATATATTTATAAATCTCTCTACAAAATTTCAGCAATAAGTTAATCTTTCTTTTGTGCATTTAATTAAATGATTGGCATGCATAAGCTCATATAATCAATTTTCTATTCCTTTTCTTTACCTAAACTACTCAACACATCACCGATTTCAGTTTTTAAACAACTCCGAATCACATCATCACACAAGAATCAGTCAAGTTTTATTCTTCCTAATTCCAAATTAAATTATCCCTATCTTTACTAATCAAAATCCTGAAAATTGGAAGTAAAGAATGAAGAAATTTACTATACCTTGTAGATATTCTTCTCCTTTTCTTCTTACTCGATTATATCTTCCTCTCTCTGTAGAACCTCTCTAATTAGACTTTGTTTATTATGAAGAAAAGAAGAGGTAGTGGGTTTCTCATATTAATCCTATATAATGACTAGTGATGGAAGAAGTTGGAGGTGGAACAAGTTCTTTTGTTGTCTTTATAAAATACTGCCACCTAATGACTATTTACCCTTTTCTTTAACTTAGCCAACATCCTACACACTATATACACACATACACACACACACACGTGTATTTAATATATATGTATGTATATTTTTTTATTTCCTTCTTTTATTCCACCATTTTTGTACTAAATATATTCTAATGCACAAAAACAAAATGATTCGGCTACATTACTTAATAAATTTTAAATTATTTAAAACACATAGTCATACAACTAAATATCACTTAGGATTTTAAGTAAATAAAATCACATATAATCATATGTCCAAATAAATTAAATCAATCATTTGTAAAATTCCTTTTATCGAACAAGGTGGTTATTTTTGTTAGAATTCAAAAGATTTCTTTTTTTTTTCTCCGGGAAGTGAATCGCTAAATCTTAATACTAAAATTATGTTCTATAGTTTGAACTCACTAGCACAAGGACTTTAGGATATTACATCCCTCCCCCCTTAAAAGAAACTTCGTCCTCGAAATTTAACATACCTTGATAATCCAGCTCTGGATACTCAGCTCTCATTTTATCTTCTAGCTCCCAAGTTTCTTCTTCGTACCCATGATGATTTCACAATACTTTCACTAGAGCAATCTGTTTGTGTTCTCAAATTTTGAACCTTTCTATCAACTATTTGGACATGTTTTTCTTCATAGATCGTACTTGATTACGTGTTTTGGATCAAAGACATATTTTCTTAACTGTGAGATGTGGAACACATTGTGCACATCTCTAATGCTGGGTGGTAAAGCCAATCTATAGGCTATCTGGTCTATTCTGTCTAAGATCTCAAAAGGTCCTATATAACAGGGTCTTAACTTGCCTCTTTTGCCGAATCATATAACTCCTTTGGATGGAGAAACCTTGAGAAAAACTCGATCTCCAACATTAAACTCCAAATCAAATTGACGCTTATCATAATAGGCCTTCTGTCTATCTCGTGTTTCTTTTATTTTGTTCTTGATTTGCTTGACTTTTTTTACCATTTGTTGTACCAAATCGGGTCCCAATAATTTTCTCTCACCGACTTCATCCCAGTAAAGTGGTGACCTACACTTCCAACCATACAAGGCTTTATATGAAGCCATTCCTATGGTGGTCTGAAAGCTATTATTATATGTGAACTTAATGAGAGGTAAAATATCTTCCCAATTTGCTCCTTTATCCGACATTACAGCACGTAGCATATTTTCTAAGATTTGAACTGTTCTTTCTGACTGACCGTTAGTATGAGGATGGTAAACGGTGCTGAAATTCAATTGCGTTCCCATGGCTTCTTGTAAACTTCTCCAAAAACGCGAGGTGAATCTAGAATCTCTGTCTGAGGTTATTGACTTTGGAACACCATGAAGGCGTACAATTTTCTTTACATATAGCTTGGCCAATTTCTCCAATTTGAAAGTTATTTGAATTGGTAGAAAATGTGCAGACTTCGTTACCCGATCTACAATAACCCAAATAGCGGTATTCCCACGTGCTGATTTAGGTAAACCAACAACGAAATCCATGTTGATACCTTCCCATTTCCATTTACGAATATGTAATGGCTGCAACGTTCCATGAGCTCTCTAATGCATGGCTTTAACTTGTTGACATGCAAGACAACTTTCTACAAAGGCTGCAACTTCTCTTTTCATACCTTCCAACCAAAATTTGCTTTTTAGATCTCTATACATTCTCGTACTTCCTGAATGAGCGGTATAGGGTTTGTCATGAGCCTCGCTCATGATCTCATTCTTTAGGATTTCATCTTGTGGTACGCATAATCTTCCATGGAAGCACAATGCATTATCATTCACCTCAGTAAAATTCTTGGGTTCATTTGATCTTGTGATAAGGCGCATCCTTTCTAAAAACTTATCTCTTCGCTGAGCCTCTAGAATTCTCCCTCTTAGATCTTGTTGAGCTACCAAAGTTGCAACAAAACTTTGTATTGATGCAGGTGGGTGTACCACTTGTAGCTCAAGTTTCTCAAATTCATGAATGAGCTGCTCCTCATAAGTTAGCAAGTATCCCAGACTTGCTTTAGTTTTACGACTTAAGGCGTCGGCAACAACATTCGCCTTTCCCAGATGATAATTGATAGCGCAATCCTAATCTTTTACCAATTCCAACCATCGGTGTTGTCTCATATTGAGGTCTTTTTGCTCAAAGAAATATTTTAAGCTTTTATGGTCAGTAAAGATCTCACATCTAACTCCGTAGAGATAGTGTCTCCATAATTTCAACACATGAATGACTGCAGCTAATTCTAGACCGTGCGTAGGATAATTTTCTTCGTGTGGTCTTAGTTGACGTGAAGTATAAGCTATCACTTTCTGATTTTGCATCAATACACAACCTAGTCCTTGTTTGGAGGCGTCCGTATAAATCACAAATTTACTATTTGCTTCTGGTATGGCCAAAACCAGAGCACTAGTAAGCTTTGTTTTGAGTTTCTGGAAGCTTTTATCACAATCGTCTGTCCAATTAAACTTTGTTTTATTTTTCAACAATTGTGTCATTGGTCTCGCCAACTTTGAAAACCCCTCAATAAAACGTCTATAATAGCCTGCTAATCCAAGAAAACTTCGTATCTCATTAACATTGCTTGGAGTTACCCAGTTCTTTATTGTTTCTCTTTTTGCTGGATCTATTTTGATTCCATCGGTAGACACTATGTGTCCAAGGAACGTTACTTCTCTTAGCCAAAATTCACATTTACTAAATTTGGCGTATAATTTCTCGCTACGCAACTTCTCTAGTACTATGCGCAGGTGTTCTTCATGTTTTTCTTTACTCTTGGAGTAAATTAAGATGTCATCAATGAAAACTAGAACAAAATTGTCTAGGTATTCATGAAAAACTCGATTCATTAGATCCATGAAAACTGCTGGTGCGTTGGTTAGTCCAAATGGCATCACTGTGAACTCATAATGCCCATAGCGAGTACGGAATGCTGTTTTTGGAATGTCTTCCCTCTTCATTCTCAATTGATGGTAACCAGATTTGAGATCTAACTTTGAGAATACTTTAGCTTCTTTAAGTTGATCAAAAAGATCATTTATCCTTGGAAGAGGATACATGTTCTTGATAGTGATCCTGTTGAGTTCTATATAATCGATACACATTCTCAATGAACCATATTTTTTCTTCACAAATAAAACCGACGCTCCCCATGGCGATACACTGGCTGTATAAAACCTAGATCCAACAACTCTTGTAATTGAACTTTGAGTTCTTGCAATTCCATCAGTGCCATTCGATAAGGGGATTTAGAAATTGGTGCCAACCCCGGTTCCAAGTCAATTGTAAATTCCAACTGTCTAGTGGGAGGCAAACCTGGAAGATCTTTTGGAAGCACATCAGGGTATTCACAAACTATTGGAACCTCATTTATATTGACTATTTTCTCCGATTTCTTGGTCAAGCTTACGAGGTATGCTTTGTTTTCTCCTTAACTTAGCATCTTAAATGTCTCATGTGCCGAAATGACAGGTACTCGCATATCTATTCTGATTCCTCGAAAATCGATTTCAAATCCATTTGGAGCTTGGAAGGAAATTTCTCTTTTTTGGCAGCAAATAGTTGCACTATTTGCTTGCAACCAGTCCATCCCAAGTATAACATCAAAATCACACATCTCGATAACATACAAATCAGCTTTAAGAGTTAATTCCCCAATTTCAAGCTTTTGATTTAAGCAAATCACTCTAGAAGTCATAACTCTTCCTGAAGGAATGCTTATACTAAGGGCATGCTCAGGCCGTTCTCCTACTAGTTTTAATTCTTCACATAATTGCTTAGATACAAATGAGTGTGAAACACCTGTATCTAATAAAGCAAACACAGGTCGACCTTTCAAAGAAATCATACCTGCCAAATTGCATTGGGCTTGAGCAGCCTGCTGCTGGTTGAGGTTATAAGCCCTACCCAGCTGTGGCGGATGTTGATTAGATCGCTGGTTTCCAACTGGTCCCAAATTTTGACGCTGCTGATTTCCTTGATTTCTCGGTGCTTGAGCAGCCACGTTTCCTACTTGATTCGGGCATTGTCATGAAAAATGTCCAACTTGTCCACATTTATAGCAAACATTTGTGCCCTTTTTTGCACTCTCCAAAATGGGATCGCTGGCAACGAGGGCATGGAGCTCTATTTTTAATTTGAACATGTGGGGGTTGTTGTTGTTGTGGCTGATTTTGTTGATTCTGCTGTTGATTCTGTCGAGGTGCTTGGAATTGACCACCTTTCCATGACCCTTGTCTACTTTCGGAATTTCCTCCATTTTTATCATCCCATTTTCTTGTAATACCCTGAACTTTCGTAAGCCCTTGAGTGCGTTCTAGATATATTTTATAAGCTTAAATAACGAGTCTTGAGAAATAAAAATCTTTCTAAGTAAAAATAAATGATTGAAAAGACCAAAATGCCCTAATGTGCTTTGACGTGAGTTTATTTGTTTTATTACTTGAGTTGAGAATGTGATGTATTGATTGAGTTTATCTATATGAGTTTGAGCATGAGTTTGATTTTCAGAGAATTCCGAGAATTTTTACTTTTGAGTGAATAGTATCAATAACCGAGAAAATACTATTCACCGATGAACTTAGAAATTGACCTAATTAGTGTCTTTTGAACCTAGAATTAATTCTAAGGTCATTGAGATATGTTAGAAGCTCAGCCGAGATCACTTGAGAGAATTATAAGAATTTAATCCTTAACGGATTAATTAGCCGACCAATTTTTAAGTTGCTTCGTTATTTGGAATTTAGACCTAAAAATTAGATAATCGGAATCCTTGATTTATTTAGTGGGACATGAAATAAGTTTGAGATGTTTTTAGTGTCGGAAACGAGACGAGGAGAGATTAGAGCCGTTTTCAGCATAAATAAATTAATACAGACTTTTTATTCGGAAAACTTTTTCAACCGGGTAAAGTTTTATCTGTAATAAAATAAATTAAAAATCTCTCTCATCTCTCCCACACCCACCGACATGCTACTCTCTCTCCCTAATCTTTCTCTAGCTTCCCAATTTGTCAACACCTATTCTAAGAATATAATGATTATATTCTTAACCATTTTCAACACCTTATCTTGGAAGCTTTGAAAATATACATTGTATCCATTTCATTTCTCTCAAATCCATCTCTCTCTCGTGAGTTCTCCAAGAAGAGAAAGAAAGAAAATATCACTCCCTCTCTTTCCTTTCAAAACCGTAACACACACACTACACACACAAGATGATTCCTCCATGAAAGCTCAAGATTCAAGCTCCAAGCCTTCAAGTTTCAAGAGATTTCCATCATCAATTTTCTAGTTCTTTCATACCCTAAAGAGAAAGGTAATAATCCTTCAAGTTTTTGAGTTTAAAATCAAAATAATCATCCCAATATTTCTATAAATTTCGGCACTTAAGCCCTAGAATGGATGATTTATTTTTGTTTCATTTTTCTTGAGGTTCAAGATGAGATCTTCCATAAGAAATCCAAGCCAAGAGTTTGAGCCCTAATTTCCATCATTTTCGGTCAAGAGGAGATCAAGAGGAGGAGTTCCATTTAATTACTTAAAATAGGTTTAATCTATTTGATTACGTGTATATATGTATCTCCCTAATCCCTAAAGAAAAAGAGAAACATGCATGCATGAGATTTAATTTATGCTTAGGCAAAACTAGGATTTTTCGAGGTGAGGATCGAGTGAGGAAATCGATAGGAGAATTAAACCCTAGGATTTAATCTATGCTTAAAACAGGAAAGAAAAATTTAAAAAAAAACCTAATTTTTTATTAAAACTGAAAATTAGGCAAAAATAGGAGAAATATGATTTTCTTGAGTATTTGTTAATTTGATGATTGATTTATTTTTTTGAGTATATTGTGAATGAGTATATGTGCATGAAAAATTTAAAAATCGAATACCCTAAAAATTTTGAAAATGCCGTGAGTTTAGGGCATAAGGAGGAAGAAAATTTTTTGATGATTTTGATGATGATTTGATGATGTTTTGAGCTTGAAATAATTATGAGTTGTGATGATTTAATCCTTATATTTTTAATTGTGAGAAAAATCGAGTTATGCATGAGATTTTGGAAGAAAATAATTTTATGATGATTTAGTGATTTTTGATGATGTTGATGTTATGATGTTTTGAGTATAATTGTGTGATAATTTTGAAATCCTAGATAATGATAGGATTTAATGAGATAAAAAGAATGAAGTTTTAAGCTTAAAAAGAGAGTAAAATTCGAAAAATATAGAGAAGAATACCTAGTAGGTGTTCTTGGTGAGAAGTTTGAAGATTTGAATTTCAATAAAATTAATTCAAAAAGAAATTAGTTATTAAAATAATAAAATATTCAAGATATTTGTTTGAATAAAATTAAATATAAAATGAAAAGAGAAAAATTATAAATTGAGTAATGAGTTATAAGTTAGAAAATAATAAAGGAAAAGAAATTTCCTGAGTTAAATAATTGGAGTCAAGAAAAGAGTTAATCGAGTTAAATAAATCGAGATGAGAAAAATTGGTAATTGAGAATTAGATAGAGGAAAAATTAGAAAATATAATAATCGAGAAATAGAGTTATAAAACAAGCATGAATTTTTAATTGGGTCATTAAGAGTTTAGTCGTTCAAGTGAACGAGAAATGATAAGAAAAATAATGAGTAACAACTATTGAGTTGAGTATAAGTAATCGAGGAGAAGACTTAATTGAGTTAAGTATAAGTAATCGAGGAGAAGACTTAATTGAGTTGAGTTCGTGTACTCGTAAAGTTTAATCGAGAAGTTTTGGAATAAGAATAAATAATTAAAGAGGTAATTTCTTAATTAAATAAGAAATGATAGAGTATGAAAATACTAAAGAAAGACGAACTTTAAAAATAAATGAAATAACAAATGCTTGAATAATTATTATGAATTGTTCATAATTAAAAATCTAGTCTTGAGACGAGAATAAGAGTCGAGTCAAAAATAGAAAACGAATTTCTATTTCTAAAAGAGTTTTATAAAATTTAAAAGAGAATTAGTAATAATAATTGAGTAAGAAATAAATAATGCGTATGTGAATACGTATATGTAGTTGAGAAAGACCACGTGTTTTGAAATAAGTATCGTATATCGAGTAAAGAAGTATAGATTTATTATTTAAGTTTTAATTAAGAAGAATTCATAATATTTGAATTTATTTGAAAGAAGAAAGAATTTAAGTTCGAGAATTGAAATAAGTATCTTTCTAAAATAAAAGTCGAGTAATTGTTAACGTGTCTTGAAGTGTGAAATCGAATATGTGACAACATGTTTGATCTATTTTAAGATACTATGTTATTGAATCAATATGCTTGAGAGAAACGTTATGATTCGATAATGACATGAACAATTGTTGAGTATGTCTTTGCATGCAAAATGATTGAGTTAATGTGTCGATAATCGAATCAAGGATTGATTGAGAATGCAAGAAAGAATCTGAGTAATAGAGTTTAGATAGATGACGTTTCTTAAAGTAAAGAGAATGCGGAAGCGATGACGAGTAACATTAATGTTTTGACGCAAAGGTACGAGATAAATTATTTAGTAATCGAGAGTCGAGAACGAGAACCGAGAAATGAGACTTATTAGAAGAGATTAATATAGAGAGAGACGAGTCAAGTAGAAGTCCTTCAGTTGAAACAAACGTCTATTTTCCATCTTGCGTCGTATCTTATCTTTCTTTATCGATGTAAAACTGTGAAGGATCAAGCGGGACGGAGAAATAGCAAGGACAAATAGCAAATAAGCCGCCTAGCAAATCGTCGGAGGGCAGGTGGGCTTTTCTAAAACCAAAACTATCGATGAATGCTATTATAATTATTGAGTATTATTATGGGAGTTTTAAAGTTCAATTGACTTGCCGTTTTTACTTGAGTTTTAGTATGTGTTATCATCTGTTTGCTTGAGATATTATTATCCTGTGAAAGGCGGGAAACCTACGTGTGGTATATTAATTGTTTGAGGTGACTGTGAGCCTTGCTTCAGTTGGGCCGGTCACAGTGTACGAGAAGAAGGCCTACTTCTCGGCACAGAGAGTGAGATTATGGCAGATGATGCATACTGTTGAGTATATATATATTATGTTTTGACTGTGCAGTCTATTCGGAAAGAAAATGTTTTTGCATTCACAAGTAAAACCGTTTTAAATTGCATTAATACTTGTGATGCTTCGGCAAGGCAAGTTCAATTGTTATAGCTCTAAGAGCAAATTTTTCAAATGTTTTTGGCATGTGTTCACTGAGTACGAAGTACTCAGCCCTGCATGTATTTCTAAATGTGCAGGTTAGCAGGATGGTGATAGCAAGGACGGCTTGGTGGTGTGGTGTTTTTGTTAAGTCGAGTTGAATGTCGGACTAGCAATTGCATGTCTTCATACATGTGATTGTTGGGATTGAGTCGAGATTTCCGCCGCGTTGATATGCTTTGTTATATGAAGTCTTTTGGATAATATACTCTGATACTTGTTCTAATTCCGAGCGATGTGCTCGATGTCTTTTATTGCTTTGATGAATCTCGTTCTCATTGACTTGAAATACTTATCCTATTCGAATTGATATGTAAATTATGCATGCTTGATTGTTGTTTTGTTATATCTCTAAAAGTTTGTTTTGAATGTTACTGCTTCCCGTTGATATTACCTTGCATTTCCAGAGCATGTTTCCCCGTATTTGAGTTGATTGATAGATGGTTGAGTAGTGTTAGTGTTAGTACGTCGCACCTCGGGAGTCGGGGTGTAATATTTCTTTTTCCTTTACCGCTATCTTGTATTATAGCTTGTTAGGTTGGTACTTGTAGTGATGATGGTGCTTTTCCTTTTTCTTTAGAAAGTAGTGATTCTATTATCAGAGCCCTATTCAGTGATTGAGCATATGTAAGTGATCCTTGACTGGCTAATGAGACCGAGATCTCATGGCGAAGGCCTCTTATAAACTTCCGTGCTCTTGCCTCATCAGTATCAACCAAATTTGGAGCGTATCTTGATAATTGGCTGAATGCTCGATAATATTCAGTAACTGACATATTCATTTGTTTCAAATTCTAAAACTCATTAACTTTTTCTTGACGGTAAACACCAGAAATATACTTCTCGTAGAGGTCTTTTTCAAAATTTTCCCAGGTGTAATTCTCCCAATGTTCATCAGTCAGTGCTCTCATCTCCGAATCCCACCAATGTTCTGCTTCATCCACTAATTGATATGTGGCGCATGTGATCTTCTCTTTATCAGTGCAGCCAATATAACTGAAAATTTTCTCAATTGCACGAGTCCACTTTTCAGTTTCTTTGGGTCGTTGAGACCATCGAAGGTTGGTGGTTTCTCTTTGTGAAATCTCTCCATTGCGCTTCGAATAGGTAAGACGTGAACTGGAGGTTCCTCGGGAATCAAATTATTTCTTTCCCTACCTCTAGCCCTTCCTCAACCTCGACCTCTACCTCTACCTCTACCTTCTTCTGCCATCCGAAGAGAAAAGAAGGATTAAAATTGTTGAATCAAATTTATTCTGAACGAGAGAGATTTCAACCCGAATAAAATATGAAACTATATAAATGCATTGTTTAAAGAAAATGTAACAACACATCCAATATAACACAACCATAATCATATATTTATACAGCAAAATGCCTCCATGAGGACTTCTGGTACATAGTGGCAGTTTACAAAATAGTATGAGATATACTCGTAATGAGATGTCAATGGTGAAGTCAAGGATAAATTATAGCTAGCTTGACTTCATAACAAAAGTTGGGAGGGTCCTACAAAAATTGGACTGTCGTGCCTATAATTATATTAACTATACATAGCAAAAGATGACACACCTACCTAACTATCTAGTTAAAAGTTATTTACACAGACACAAGTCTCTTCTACCAACTATGCAGGACCATAACCTACCACATCTACCTCCATGTCTTCTTCTGGATCTTTCTCTAACTCGTCACTCGAAGAAATCTCAATAGGATTCTCTATAGACATCCCGATATGGTTATCATACCTCAGATGCAACTCTCTTGTTGTCGGTCGGGATGAAACTTGCCTAACTGGCTGAGTCAGATCTACCTCAACCTTGAGACTAGGTGGTTCAGATTGCGCACGAGCTACAGATGTATCAGCCTAAAAAACGTTCTTGTCCTGGCCAAAAGATCGAGCATTTGGAGAATTTATTGAGCTGAAGTGAGGATTCTGAGTACCTTCTTGATGTTGTGGTGCTAGAATGTCATTGATCTGAAGTCCCCTCACTTGGGCACGGGGTGGAATTTCACGTATCCATTCTCTTAAAAGACTAGAAGCAATTCGAGAAAAATCTAGGATTTTCACATAAGTAACTGAACTTCTGTATTTGATTTCTTCATATAAATTTTCAGCAGTTTCTATCCACTCTGTAGGAAGAAGCTTTATAAATCTTGAACATGCCTCAATATCATTAACACCACCAGCACGAGCATGTTTCCACATGTTAGAAAAGGTAACTATAAAATCTGCAACATCCATATTGTCCGGGCGGTGGTAATTATGAATCTTAAGGATATAATCCTCTAAGGTGAATTCCCTTGCCCATCGTCTTCTAGGTAGTTCTGCCATCTGAAAGGAAAAAGCTCAACGTAAGGTACTAATCTCCGAAGTGGGAATCAGATAATAATACTTAAATGGAACTTAGAGCAACCACTTAAATCATCGACTATTAAGGTTCCTTGTTTCTAGGTCGAATGGATAATTAAATCCCAGATTGACCCTTGTTCAAAAGAATCTAGACCATCATCTTATGCTTTACAAGAGACTCAGCCTTCCAGACTTTGGCCTCGTAGCTTATCAAAATCATATTCAGTGTATATAAGCAAAACAATGAGGTACCGAATACTACTATAATAACGCATTTATAAGGCCAAAGGCCTAATACGACCATATCAAGCAGCTTGGAACACTTATTCATTATGTTCAAATTGCCCAATAAAGACAAAACTTCTTGTCATATGGATTTAATTTCTTCCAAACAGGACAATTTCTGCTCATACTATCTAGTCATTAAGGACTTGGGTAGTTCCAAACATGACAAAAATATTTCAAAACTCACATAATTCTGGAATCATATAACATTATTATATGAATAGAAGCAAAACAACAATTCTGCACAGACTATGATAAACAAATTGAAAATAACTCACATTTTTTTTGTCGAGAGCAGTGCAAAGACGAACTGAGGATTACAAAATTGTTTTAGAAGTCTAGAGATACTATTCTAGACTTGACACAAATAATTGCTATTTTCAAATACGGAAAAGAACTCCGCTCTGATACCACTCTGTCATACCCGAATTTAAAAGAATGAGCTACAGCTCATGGATTGACCTATAATTAGAAACAAGAAAGGAAAAGAAATGCTACACTTAAATGAGATTAATCACAAAACTCCATTGAAGTAAAGTACTATATTACACATTAATATTTACAATGACATTGGCTCTAAAGTATACATGATCGAAGTCCTAGTACATGCTTGAAAATATATAGGGTTGATTGTATTGTGTACAACAAAGTTGTCAACCCTAGTAGTCTCATTATGAGAATGAGTAGAGTTCAAAAGATAGGGAAATTTCAGAGTCGATACAATTAACTAAGTATAAAAAGTTTAGATAGAGGAAACAAAATCAGACCCTAGCCTCAGTTTCGCGCTCTTGGATCTGCTCCACGACCTGAAACATTTGAAAGAGTTTGGGTTGAGCACTAATATACTCAGTGGGTAGTTCCTTTCATAAAGTTCACAAAACAAAATAAAGCATATCCATAACAACTAATGATACTTAGAAGATTTCAAAACAAAAGCCACTTCTAAGCTCATCAAAGCATTTTTCTCATACTCGGCATGCTATTTGTCACGTTCTTGTGTTACTCTAAAAAGCTGGGTGAACCTCGGGTCGAGGCTCAAAGTGTTCTCTATTGAATTTCGAGCCGAAGCTCAAAGAATTCTCTAATTTATGTCAAGTACACAATGGTGATTGGCCATTGCAATATGAAGGTACCAGATTCACTCGAACAGACAGAGTTGTGAACAAAGTTGTGTTCGAAGAGCACACAACCTTGAAACTAAAATGCAGCGGAAATGAAGAAACACAATGGAAATAAACTTTTCACAAGATTATAAATGTATAATCTCGTGAGGTGCCTCAGGGCAAAAACTTCACTATGAAAACGTGAATTACAAAAACAATCTTCGAGTAAAGAGGGTCACTAAAACGAGTGAAGCTTTATCGCAAGATTAAAGCTTCTACTACTATCCTCGAAGGTAAAATCAAAGAGTTAAAGAATTCTAACTGCTCTATATATCTATCTCTCGAAGCATCCCAATCTACACCAATTCTATCTCTATTTATAGTGAACTTGGATACTTGAGATGCACTCCACCAATCAGCACTTGTCCCACGTTCACCATCACTCCACTACTTGCTTTGCTGATTTATAGCATCAGTCAGCTCCTTTCTTGCAACAGAAAAACTGCTATCTCTTCCATACGTGTTGCTCCTATTTTTCCTCCAACAACTAACCACTTTCTTCCATGTGCAGCCACTTTCTTTGACTTGATCAAAGCCACATCAGCCATCCATCTTCCTTCATGTACGCATCTGCCAAAACAATTGAAGAAAGACAAAACACAAACTATACACAACTAATTAATTACTAATGAAGTCAAAATTTGACTTCAACAAACTCCCCCTTTTTGTCTTTCTTTCCAAAACATGTGCATGCATAATATGATAACACCAAAAGCAACAACTACTCCCCCTGAAGCACATAACCGAAACTATGAAGACAAAAGCAGATTCTCCCCCTGTCACAAAAATATAATATCTCCCCCTATCACAAATGATCAGCGTCTTGACTACAGTCGACAAAACTTCACGACCAACAACCTGTAGAACTTTGAGGATCTTTAGATATAAACCCAAAACCAAACAAATCAACTTCCTCTCAAAATCTATCTCCCCCTTTTTTGGGAAGAAAGTAGACACTCCATCATGTGTCCAGAAGAAGCAAGGTTATAATTCCCAAAATCTGCATCAAAGTCCTCACCATTATTATCATCACTGTTGAGTCTTGAAGGGGTGACATTTACAGAAGTTTAAAAACTTGAAAGAAGAATTGAAAAATGAAAGAGTTTTGGAAGGGGAAAACAACGAGTGCATTTAAATTGGTGAGAAGATAAGGACCTTGAAACATGGAAGGCAAGAAATTAGAGATAGAGTTGAAAAATAATAGATCACTTAGAGTAGATATGCATTAGATATTCCTACCAACTGACATCCTTAAAAGTAGCAACAACCAAATTAACAGATATTTATTAATTTCGAATTTGGTACAAACGGTCTCACAACAGTCATCATCACTTCGTTTGTGACTTTAAAGCAATTCAGATCATCATTTCCAAAACATCATATGCAACTTCCTTTTTTTTTTTTTTTTAATTTGAAGAAGGCAGATGGCGAATAGATGTATAACCAAGAGAATCTTGTATTCACCACTTATCATAGATCTTTGATCTAGTTATATGGCTTTCTAAGAACAGTCTCGGTTTCACCTTAAAATAATAAGGCTTTTACATCCTCAAATCTGCTTATCTTCATAAATACTAAGGGCATCGCACATGATAGATTAGAAATGTGGCTACTGTTCTGACAACTGTTGTGACAACTTTCATCTAAACAGAACATAATACGAGAGATTTTCTCAGATTTAAGAATCTCTCTAAGACAAGTGCTTTAATAAAGATGTCAGTTCGGAGTTTATCCATGCAAATATGCTCTAAATTCAATATCTTTTTCTCAACTAGATCTCTAATGCAATGATGTCTAAGGTGGATGTGTTTGGACTTAATGTGATGGATGGATTTTTGAGATAGGTTGACGGTGTTAGTATAATCACATACAGAATACATAGAAACAAGATTTACCATTTCATGATGATCAACTTGTTCTTTTCTTCTTGTTCTAACACCCTCATGCACGTCTCCTATTACTTGAGTGATAGGATGATTTCTCATCCATTTAGGTGGTTCTCCACTTATAGCAGGTTGAACTTCTTGACGACCTAAACTTGAGTTTCCAGTCTCATGAATTTCAAAGCCACTTGAACTGGTAGTTGAAGTTTCTGGATTATCATGTTCCTCAGTTCTGGAAACTGTTGGCACAACTGTTGGCTCCACTGCGGTGCCACCATTGTCGGTCAAGTCACTTCTGAAGAGTTCAAGATCTGTACTTTTCTGTATTTGGACAAGATTATCAATATCTTCTTCGAGTGATCTTCCTATAATATCAGTGTGATCATCAAAAATAACATGTACAGATTCTTGGATGCACCTAGTTCTCAAGTTATAAACTCTATATCCATGACTATTTAGAGCATAACCAACAAACAATCCTCTATTACTCTTTGAAAGACATCTTGCCGGATGATCATCATCAAGTAGAATAGAACACACACATCCAAATACATGAAAATATTTAAGATCGGGTTTCGTACCATTCACTATCTCATATGAAGTCATAGAAGTACCCGGTCTTAAGTAAACACGATTCAAAATATGACATGCGGTATTAAATGCTTCAGCCCAAAAACATTTATGGAGCCTTTTAGAACTTAACATTACTCGAGCCATTTCATAAAGGTTCCAATGTTTTCTTTCAGCCACCTCACTTTCTTGAGGGGTTTTGGAGACAATAATCTCATACATAATTCCATTCTTCACACAAAAATCAGAAAATGAACTATGTTCAAATTCTTCATCTAGACATGTCCTAACACGACTCACATAAACACCATATGAGGCTATTGACATATCATAAATTTCCTTAAAGACAGTAAGAGTTTCAGATTTTTTACTTAAAAACTTGATCCAAGTATACCTAGAAAAATCATCAACAATTACCAAAGAAAACTTATTGCCTCCTAAACTTTCAGTCTTCATGGGACCCATTAGATTCATGTGTAATAATTCAAAACAATGAGTCGAATCAGAAGATTGTCCAGAAGTTGTCACCACTTTATGTAGGACTCTTACCTGCTTACCTTTTTGGCAGTCACCACACACACCTGGATTGGAGATATTTAATTTTGGCACACCCTAGACTGCATTGTATCTCTGGAGGTTCTCCATATTGCGATAGTTGGTGTGACCCAACTTTTGATGCCACAATTGTAGATCATTGACCTGAGCATTAAAACACTTATTACTTTTCATTTCATAAATGTTGTTAGGAGACCTTACCCCAGAGATGACAACTTCATCATCATCGTTCACTACCAGACAACTATGCTTGTCGAAGATGACTTTGCAGTCATCGTCACATAGTTGACTTATACTGATCAGATTTGCAGCAAGTCCATCCACGTGTGATACATCGGTGAGCTTAGGAAGTTCGGGCATGTTGAGTACACCTCACCCAATTATCTTGCCATTTGATCCACTTCCAAAGATAACTTCACTTCCATTGATCTTTTTGTAATTAGCAAGATATCTTCTAGATCCAGTCATATGTCGTGAACAGCCACTATCAAAGTACCAAGATCCATCATCATTTGAAATGGCTGCAGTGAAGACAACTCTGCAGGTCTCAGTGCAGGCAACTTTGGGTCTCCACACCAAAGTTTTACCATTCTTGGTGCCAAAAGCAGATCTCTTAGCATGATTTCTCAAGTAGGACTCTTTCCTGTATTCCTGCAAGAACTTGTAGCAAAAAGGTCTAATATGACCTGGTGAGTGGCAATAGTGACATATGAATTTTCTACGTCTTCTAGAAGTGGGCTTGGGTGGCGGATTTTCCCTAGCCTTTACAAAAGGTAAACCATGAGTTGACAAAATTTGAGGAAAAACTGTTTGAATGGCTTTATCAAAGCCAAGTCCATGAGATGTTACGTGAGTTTGTGCTAACACTTCATCAAGTTTGGACGTACCTGTGTTCAACTTTTTGAATGTTTCATTTGCAAGATCAAGTTGAACTTTCAGTTTCCCAATCTCAGCATCTTTCTGAGTTAACATCACCTCCAGCTTAACCAGTAAAGTTTTCTGAGCAGAATTCTCTTCATTCAGCACCTCGACCACCTTGCACTGTTTGGACCACTTCACATACAATTCCTTATACAGTTCTTGCAATTTCACCAGCATATCTAATGTTTCGTCCTCAGTGACTTCCTCCTCTTTATCTGTATCATTAATAACAGTGTTAAAACAGAAGAGAGTTTCATAGTAAGACTCATCATACCTGTCCGAAGTTATCTCATCATCACTGAAATCTGTCAGGTCATCTTCAGGTATATGAGCTATCAATGCAGCATGCTCTTCAGCTTGAGAAGTGACTTCTAGCGGTTCCTCAATGATGACTCCAGAAGTGTCGATCTCTGTGTCTCCTAGTGACAAGAAGGTGACGGGTTTCCCAAGCTTGCGAAAGGTGTTTGCACACTCATTTGCAAAGTGTCCATAACCTTTGCACTCGAAACACTGAATGCTGGAGAAATCTTTTACATCCTTTGCCTTGAAGTGATCGGATGCGGAGCGTTTGATAATCCTTGGATGTTTTCCCGGTGAGCGTACTTGATCGTAGATGACCAAGGGAACTGATGCATCTTGTCGGGGTGGTCGTTGATCAACAATGGCCTATCCTTTTTGTTGGAATTTTGATTTATTTGCAGCATTTCGCAGCAACGAGTTCAGCTTTCTGGTGATAAGTGCAAAATCTGCATTTCCAGTGATCTCCTCAAGATCCTCATCCTCCTCTTCGATGTGTGAAGAGCTGCCTGAAGTTGTCCCAGCTTTCATGGCAAAACCCTTTTTCTTTGGGCTTGTCCTTTTGTTGAGTTTGATCTCATAGGTCTTGAGATCATTCATCAACTTGGTGAACTCCAAGGTGCTCACGGTGGTTGATGTGTCAATGGCCACAACCTTCATATCAAAACGGGATGTCAAGGTTCTCAAAACTTTTGAGACTAACCTTTTGTTGCTAATGGGATCACCAAGGTCTTGGCTTTCGTTAGCAATCTCGAGTAATTTGTTGCAGTAGTCTCCAACACTTTCATCTTCCTCCATCTTCATGCTTTCAAATTTAGAGATGAGAATGCGATGTCTTGACTCCTTAATGCCGATATCTCCCTCACAATGCTGTTGTAGGATATCCCATGCTTCCTTGGCAGCCTCACAATTTCTTATGAGTTTGAACATCTGAACATCTAGGGAGGATTGAATGGCATTGAGAGCTTTATCGTTGTAAGTTGCTTCTTCAATTTGAGTTCTTGCCCAGTTGTCTTCATGAACTCGAACTAGGTCACCATCATCATCCACGATTTTAGGATGGGACCACAATTTCTGGACAGCTCTCCATGCTCTAGCATCAATGGATTTGATGCATGATCTCATTCGAACCTTCCAAAAGGAGTAGTTCATTCCATCAAGGATGGGAGGCTTGTTGAACAACGGGTTTGTCTGATCCATTATGTCACTAGAAAGGATCAACACTTAGTGTATCAAGTGGTGGCTCTGATACCAATTGAAGGTACCAGATTCACTCGAACAGACAGAGTTGTGAACAAAGTTGTGTTCAAAGAGCACACAACCTTGAAACTAAAATGCAGCGGAAATGAAGAAACACAATGGAAATAAACTTTTCACAAGATTATAAATGTATAATCTCGTGAGGTGCCTCAGGGCAAAAACTTCACTATGAAAACGTGAATTACAAAAACAATCTTCGAGTAAAGAGGGTCACTAAAATGAGTGAAGCTTTATCGCAAGATTAAAGCTTCTACTACTATCCTCGAAGGTAAAATCAAAGAGCTAAAGAATTCTAACTGCTCTATATATCTATCTCTCGAAGCATCCCAATCTACACCAATTCTATCTCTATTTATAGTGAACTTGGATACTTGAGATGCACTCCACCAATCAGCACTTGTCCCACGTTCACCATCACTCCACTACTTGCTTTGCTGATTTATAGCATCAGTCAGCTCCTTTCTTGCAACAGAAAAACTGCTCTCTCTTCCATACGTGTTGCTCCTATTTTTCCTCCAACAACTAACCACTTTCTTCCATGTGCAGCCACTTTCTTTGACTTGATCAAAGCCACATCAGCCATCCATCTTCCTTCATGTACGCATCTGCCAAAACAATTGAAGAAAGACAAAACACAAACTATACACAACTAATTAATTACTAATGAAGTCAAAATTTGACTTCAACACAATACATGACTTTGGGGTGTACATAACACTCATCAAATGTGTTAGATTATCCGAGTGTCTCGATAAATAATATAAGAGCATTAAACACACCAAACGCACAAAAATATTTAGTTCATGGATAGCATTTGTCATTTCTTAAAAATTAAGCTTAATAACTCAACATACTTTTAGGGGTCGTTTGGTATTGATATACGTATATTAGGTATGGGTATGGATATAATCCTTATCCATACCTTATGTTTGGTATATAAGTATATGGATATCAAAAGATATCAAATTGATATCTCATATACTGATTTTACACATTCTGATATCCTTATTTTTCATACGGTATGAGCTATATACCTTCCTCTATTTCACTTTTCCTCTCTCCTTCCGTACCCATCTTCCTCTTTCCTCTTATTCTATGATGCCATAGCTTCTTGCCCAGCCTTCAACGTGACCTTGCTGAACTTGGTACGGAGCTAGTGATTGACGTCGTCAGAGGGGCGGCGGAGAGTGGCCAACTCGCGGCGAGCCTCGTCGGAAAATAACAGCTTCGCTATTCCTTCCCAATCAATACTTTTCCCAGCCTTGAATGCGACGCTGACAACCTTCTTTTCCGTTTTACAAGTTTTTCCGGCAAGGTGTGTGGACGATTGTGTGTGTGCAAATTTGAGCCCCAAGGAAATTAAATTACGGCTTTTTTTTTAGGCCCAAGGAAATTAAATTACGGCTTTGAGGGTGGGTAAGAGAGTTCAAATTTGGATTCTTTTCTGCCCTCCTAACCACGAGATGTAATAATTTACCCTAGGAATTTATCTGTGTTGGTTAATTTGGTTCCAGAAAACAATTTGAATTAACTTTTTTTTATTTAATAATTTACCCCATGATTTTTTTTCTGGTTTGGTTCCATATAACAATTTCAAATAACTTAATTTTTTATTAAAAAAACTTACTTTATAACATTTTAAAATTTGATATCTCGTATGAGAATATTTTATAACAAACACATATATCAGATATCAATTTCATACCCATACCTGATATCTGATACCCATATCCATATCTGATATCTAATATACTGGTATATGGATACCAAACGAGCCCTTAGAAAGAAAAACCCACCTGTATAGAGTAGTCGTGAACCTCAAGGGACAAAACTACTATGCTTCTTCAAACGAGCCTACACAACAAGTCCTAACTTAGTTTTATTTCTCCAACCTAAGCCTTT
This sequence comes from Schizonepeta tenuifolia, assembly GCA_029490685.1. Taxonomy (NCBI): domain Eukaryota; kingdom Viridiplantae; phylum Streptophyta; class Magnoliopsida; order Lamiales; family Lamiaceae; genus Schizonepeta; species Schizonepeta tenuifolia. The sequence goes on from CM055956.1 coordinate 108,564,105, forward strand.
CTTAAATCTAATCATCTATCTCTACTTTCACTATTCCCGGAATTTATCTTATTAGAGTTTCATTTAAAAACTTTTAGCTATCGGCTCTGGGCACCAACATACCTTCAGCTCGACAATTTGTAAATTCAAATAAGTTGCACTTGAACACATAAACAATACAAAGTTCAAATTTAAATCAAAAGGCCAAAATATTCATACTTATATATATATTCATTATCATCAAGCTTATATATCAATTCATGGCAACAAGCACAGAAAAGTCATGTATTTTCTTTTAACTTCTCTATTATACCAAAACTCGAAGAAACTTATCATAAATCAGTATAATTTTCAGTAAGAATTATATTTCTCTCCTGCACAGCCTTAAATTCACACAATCACCAGTTTCTGTACAAAAAGAACTAGGTGTCGTGCTATATATCTTTAGAAAAGCTACAAGAGTCTACTTTGTAATCAAATTCACAACTCATAAAAATATTAAACGAGTAAAAAGTTATTGCATTCGAGTAGCAGCTGCCAGATTGGGCAGAATGTTGCGAGATTTCATTCAAAAATCACTTTCTTTTCTCAAAACTTCCTTTGTTACTCTTTGATGCGTCTTCGACTTTTGGGCCATTTGGCCCTATTTTTCATGTCTTTTTGTGTCATTAGTGTCTGTCCAGGGGAAGGAAACTATTGTTCGAAGGAAGGAAGCTCAGTCCAAGTCAAACAGAGGAAAGGTGGTCAGAATGAGCAGAACTGGAGCGAATCCAGTCGGTTGCAAGGACTACGCAAAGGAGTATGCAGAGCAGGAGATGAATTGAAGCAAGAGACAAGGTTGAAAGGGGGATTCCATGTGAACCTTGGATCTAAGTTGTTGTTCATCATTTGCATTCATGGTATTAACGCAATGCACCCAACAACAAAGAAGATCTTGCAACTGCCTTGCTTACGAAGAATCAAATCATGAAACATGCAACCAGTTTGACCACTACAGCAATTGCCAGTCAATCACCAGACCTCAAGAAGGAAAGCCGCGTGGAAGAAGATTCACACAATATCTGTCAAGCATCTATGGAAGGAAGGATTTGGAGGTCAGCGCCCTACCCTAAATAAATCAATCAATCGGAGATTGCCAATCATCAATCCAGTCAATCACAGATATTCAGAATCTCGCTCAACATGGAAATTGCCAATCATGCCGATTCAGTCCATCAGCTTAGGGTTTTGCTCGCTGCCACTACTACTATAAAAGTCCAGCCAGAGCGGCTGGCACAAGGTTGTTGGTTAATCGATCAGTCTCCCGTTCTTAGTCCGAAGAAAATACTTTTTATTCCCAGTTTTATATCTTCTGTTCAAAACAATTTTATCTGCTTTGATTTACATTCCGCTGTGAAGAACAAATCCAAGGCTGATGCCTTAGGTACTTTTAATTTGAGTATTTCGTATTTCTTTTCATTCATGTGTTCTTTTTCGCTTATCATTATATATTTAATTATGCGAGAGTAATTTACTTGGTGAGATTTGGGTATGGGAAATGATTAACTGTTGATATGTGAAATATTCATGAGGCACTTGTGCCATCGGTTGAGTCCAGTAGTTCCGGAAGGGCTGGAGCAGAACTCATGGGCAGCCCTGACCTAACGGGTGAACTCCATTCGGTTGGAGCTGTACCATGTCAAGCAAAGGCAGGGCATGACAAACGGCAGCGTTCGATGTGCCCATGACCGAGTAGCTAAGCAGCACCTGACATGGTGCTGTAGATCTAGATGGTGAGGAATGGGCAAGGGGATACTGCGTCCTTCTTCAGTCTTGGGCTTCTCTAACAATCACCCATCAACTGTGACGAGGCATCAAATCATGGTTATCGACCAAAGGACTCATCTCGCGTATCGTAGGCATACCGATGACCGGTTGAACGTGGTCCCGAAAATGAATATCCCGCGAGTTATGTCTACTCTGTAGGTGCGGACATGGCAAGTTTGGAAGAGAAGGTTGGTGAGGGTCATACTTGGAGAGATCGGGTATAACTACTATCTAAGGAGGAGTGACCGGGTTGAAGCGTGACCTTCGGACCAAGACGACAACAAGGGATTCAACCATCCCAAATGTGGAGTATGAACTCTTGAAACGCCCCAATGTCTTTGGGCCACGCCTTGAGTTTATATGAAGCATGGACGGATCTTTAGTGTGCCTATAACCGAATTAATATATCAACAATGATCATGACCTACCCCAAATCTTACCCCCTTTTATATTTGATTTTCGTCTAGTTTATTGTGCAGATACACAGATTGAGACCATGACAACTCGATTTGTACACTAAAGAGTAAAGTAGTTCCTCACTCTCCGTGGGATCGACCCTAGCTTGCCACTAAGACTAACCAGTCCGGTAGTAAGCATAGGAGCATGTACTGTTCGTCTGGGGCATACACAAGTATTTTGATCGTACCATACGACGGGTGCGTGTCACTCTTATACTTCTCATGTTTAAAACTTATAACATATCATGATAAAACACTTATCTATACATCACTAATTTATACTAAGATACACTTATATATGTGTAATACCCTGAGCTTTTATACCATTAGAGAGCGTATTAAATAACTTAGTAAGTTTAAATGACGAGATTTGAGGAATAAATTTTTTTCTAAATAAGTAGAAATGAGTAAAATGACTGAAATGCCCTTATGTGTTTTTACGTGAGATTATCTGTTCTATTTCTTGAAATGATAATGTGATGCATATATTGAGCTTGTTTGTAAGAGAATGAGTGCGAGTATGATTTTCAGAAAATTTCCGGAGACTTTGATTTTAAGTGAATTTTGTTAATAACCGAGAAATCGTTTTACATCGATGAATTTAGAATAGATTTTAATTAAAATCTTTGAACCTAGAATTAATTCTAAGATCATTGAGATAAGATAGAAGCTTATCCGAGATAATTTGAGAGAGTTATGAGAATTTAATCTTTAAAGGATTAAATAAGCGGATTAATAAGCCGACTAATTCTTAAATTTTCTTCGTTATATGAAATTTAGACCTAAAAATTAGATAATCGGAATCCTTAATTTATTTAATGAGATGTGAATTAGGTTTGAGATGTTTTTAATGTCGGAAACGAGACGAGGAGAGATTAGACCCGTTTTGAGCATAAATGGAATAATACGGACCTTTTATCAGGAAAACTTTTTACGACCGGGTAAATAATACCCGTAATAAAATAATGGGAAAAATTCCACTCATCTCTCTCCCTCTCTACCGCCATCTCTCTATCTCTCTCCCTAATCTCTCTCCAAACCTATTAAGTAGTCTTCATAATGAAGATTCTTTAGCAATGAACAAAATCTTAGTAAATTGTGATATGGAGATTACATGCATTTCCCATCCCATCAATCCATATCTATCCAAGTTCTAACACCAAACATCATCATTTTTATTCTATGTGTTGGTAATCAAGTGCATGCATTCTTCAACCTATCTCTCTCTCTTTTTCGATCTCTCTCTCTATGTAAGAGAAATTCTTTCATTTCATCTATCACACTCTCTAAAACTCTCCATCAACAACAAAGAAGAAAAAATCCTCTCTCCCTCCCTCTCTCAATGCCGTAACATACACACACACACACATAATTGAAATTTCTTCCATGCAAGCTTTGTATTCAAGCTCCAATCTCATGAAGATCAAGAGAAGATCATCATCATCATCCTAATTCTTTCAAGCCCCAAGTTGAAAGGTAATAATTCTTCAAGTTCTTGAGTTTGAAATGCAATAATCATCCCCAATTTCTCATAATTTTTGGCTCTTAAGCTCTAAAAATGGATGATTAATTGTTGTTTCATATTTTCTTGAGAATTCAAGACAAGTTCTTCCAAGAGAAATCCAAGCTAAGAGTTGAGCCCTATTTCCCCCATCAATTTCGGTTTTAAGGAGATCAAGAGGAGGAGATCCAATTTATTTTCTAAAGTATGATATTCATTTGATTTCTTGTATATATGTATCTCTATAAGCCCTAAAAGAAAGAAAACATGCATGCATGGCATTTATTTTATGTTTAGGCAAACTTAGGTTATCGATGTGAAGATCGAGTGAGGAGAAATCGATAGGAGAATCGAACTCTAGGATTTAATCTATGAATTAAGAGAGAGAAAAAAAAATTTAAAAACCCTAAAATATTGTTAATACCGAAAATTTGGTAAAAATAGGAGAAAAATCGATTATTATGTGCTATGATGAATTTGATACTTGATATATGTTTTTAAGCATGTTTTGAATGAATATATGTGCATGAAAAATCGAGAAATGAATTGCCCCCAAAAGTGTGAAAATGCCGTGAGTTTTAGGAGTAGGAAGAAGAAATTATTTTGTTGATTTTGTTGATGATCTTGATGTTAGAATGATGTTGATGTGTATTAAAGTGCTAAGTTGAATCCTAGATAAAGATAGGATTTATTGTGAATAAAGTTTAAAGCTTTAAAAATGTTAAGAATTGAAAAATACATAGAAAAGAATATCTAGTAAGTGTTTTAAGTGTTCTAAGTGTTCATAAGATAAATCTTGAAGATTTGAGTTTTGATTAAATTAAATCAAAAAGGGAATTAGTAATTAAATTAATAAAATAATCTAGATATTAATTGGAATAAAAAAATTAATTGAAGAATAAAGGAGAATATATATTAAAAAAATGAGTTTTGAACTAGTAAATAAAAGAAGAAAAGAAATTTCTTAATTAAATAAATAAGAGTCGAGAAAATCGAGTTAAAATCAAGAGAATAAAATGATAAGAAAGTGAAGAAAAGATTTAATCGAGGCGAGAAAAAGATGTTAGACGAATTAAGTTTAAATACTCGTATAGTTTAATCAAGAAAATAATGGAATAAGATAGCGAGTAATGATTTTGAAAGTAATTAATTAAAATTAATTAAATAAGTTGTTTTTCAAACCGTGTGGATTAAGAATAAACCGAGGAGAATTGTCGAGTTAATAATAATCTAAAAAGTAATAGTTTAAGTTAAGAATAAGAATCGAGTTAGAAATAGAAATAAAATTCCTATTTCACAAAAGTTTAATAAAATTAAAAATATTTTTTATTAATTGAGTAAAGATTTATAATACGTTTCATAAGACATCGAGTTTGGAAAAGTGTTGTTTATAAGTCGAGGAAGATAAATTTTGTTGTTTGAGTTTCTATAAAAAGAATTTGTATTTGAATTAAGTTCTAAAATAAAAATTGAGTAAATGTTAATGTGTCTTGAAATGTGATTGAATTCGAGGCAATGTGTTTGATTTATTTGGAATTATTATGCAATTGAATTAACGTGCTTGAGTGAATGATATTATGTGATGATATCGTGAAAGATTATTGAGTTGTTTTGTATGCAAAAATAATTGAGTTGTTAAGTTGTTAATTAAATCGAGAATTGGTTAAAAATATAAAAGAAAACTCGAGTAATAGAGTTTAAATGGACGATCTTTCTTAATTAAAGCGAGAAGTGCTAAGACATTGGTTAGTAGTATTAACCAATTATCGAGTAGAGTTAATGGCTTAGAGACGAGAATGTGAGACCTTTAGAAAAGAATACCATAGAGAGAAACGACTCAAGTAGAAGTCCTTCAGTCGAGACCAACGTGTAATATCCGTCTTTGCGTAGTATCTTATCTTCTTTATCGATGTCGAACTGTGAAGGATCAAGCCGGACGGAAAGACAAGCGAGGACAGTTAGCCCATAAGCCACCTAGCTAGAACGTCGGAAGACAAGTGGGCTTTTCTAAACCAAAACTATCAATGAATGTTATTATACTATTGAGTATTATTATGTGATTTTTAAATGTGATTGACTTGCCGTTTTTATTGAGTTTGGTATGTGTTATCATCTGTTTGTTTGAGATATTATCATCCTGTGAAAGACAAGAAACCCACGTGTGGTATGTTAATTGTTGAGGTGACTGTGAGCCTTGCTACGGTTAGGCCGGTCACAGTGTTCGAGAAGGAGGCCTACTTCTCGGCACAGTGAGAGAATTTGTGACAGATGATGCATACTGTTGAGTATATATTATGTTTTGACTGCGCAGTCTATTTAAAAGAAAATGTTTTTAGCATGCACAAGTAAAATCATTTTAAGTTGCTTAAGTACTTGTGATGTTTCGGCAAGGCAAGCTCAATTGATATAGCTTTAAGAGCATCTCTTTCCAAATGTTTTCGGCATATGTTCACTGAGTACGAAGTACTCAGCCCTGCGTGTATTTCTAAACGTGCAGGTTGACAGGATGGTGATGGCATGGACGCTTGGTGGTGTGGTGTTTTGGTTGAGTCGAGTCGGATGTCGGACTGGCATTTGCACCTCTTCATACGTGTGAATGTTGGGAATTGAGTCAAGTTTCCGCTGCAACTCTTTTGAAATAAAAAGTCTGTTGATATACACTTTGATACTTGTTTTTGTTCCGAGCTATATGCTCGATGACTCAAATGTTTTTGTTGAATTTCGTTCTCCATAACTTGAAGTTCTTATCATATTCTTGTTGATATGTGAATTTAAATGCTCGGTTATTGCTTCATTATGTCTTTGATAGTCTTATTCGAATGTTGTTGCTTTTCATTGATATTTCCCCGAGCATGTTTCCCGTATTTGAGTTGATTGTTAGATGGTTAAGTCGTGTGAGTGTTCGTAAGTCGCACCTCGGGAGTCGGGGTGTGACAATATGCATAAATCTCTGTACAAAATTTCAGCAATAAGTTAATCTTTCTTTTGCGCATTTAATCAAATGATCGGCATGCATAAGCTCATATAATCAGTTTTCTATTCCTTTTCCTTACCTAAACTACTCAACACATCACCAATTTCAGTTTTTAAACAACTCCGAATCACATCATCAAACAAGAATCAGTCAAGTTTTATTCTTCCTAATTCCAAATTAAATTATCCCTATTTTTACTAATCAAAATCATGAAAATTGGAAGTAAAGAATTAAGAAATTCACTAAACCTTGTAGATATTCTTCTCATTTTCTTCTTACTTGACTATATCTTCCTCTCTCTGTAGAACCTCTCTAACTAGACTTTGTTTATTATGAAGAAAAGAAGAGGTAGTGGGTTTCTCATATTAATCCCATATGATGACTGGTGATGGAAGAAGTTAGAGGTGGAACAAGTTCTTTTGTTGTCTTTATAAAATTCTGCCACCTAATGACTATTTACCCTTTTCTTTAACTTAGTGTCACAGCCCCAAATCTCGAGGGACGGCAGAAGTCGGGGTGCGACTGGGGTTGGATTAAAGAAGCGGGGAAGAAGGGGACTAACTGAACTAAACATACATAGGAGACATCATACATTCTATGAACATGACTTTATTTACAGAAAGAAGAGTAGATCTCGAAGGATTACTCGACAGAAAGTACTCAAAAAGGCATCTAAGTTATAGTTTACAGACATAAACTACAGTGTTTTACGTAATGTACATAACATCAAAGTACTAGAGTTTTGCAGCGGAAATGTGATTTCAAAACTAACTAAAGTCTTCCTAGACAACTTATTTCAAGCCTCGCCGCTTCCATCGCTTCAACCTGCACATTTAGAAAACATATGCAGGGCTAAGTACAAAAGTACTTAGTGGGCACGCTGCCGAAAATATATTCATAAGTATAAATAATCAGGCATCTCATAAACGTAGCACATCGGGGTTTCATTGAAAATGGCCCGTGTCTACTAAACATTTTCTGACTCATTTATATAAATTAGCTTGTACAAGCATTTTTCTAGTATGTTACGTTCAAATCTTGACCAATTCTCATTCACCGTGGCTGGTTACCCCTCAACAGGATACCACATACACCACAGGTTACAAAGTGCACTAACTCTGGAAAGTGCTTAATAGCTAACTCAGAGCCGATCGATAGATAACAATCCTAGCGGTTAACTAAAAATCTGGAAACACGAATGTTAACTCAGATAGGTACAAGAGAACTCACATAAAATAATTAAATAGTTTATGCCATGATTATCACTTTGAAAACACGATTATCAAAGCGATAAAGAAAAGGTTTTCGAGCATTGCTCATTTTATTTTATATATAAAAGCCCACCTCGATGATACAGAACAACTAAACAGGTTTCCGTTCTTCGATTCTTCCGTCCTTTCCTTAGTGCTGGCTTCCTCCTTCATCGTAAAATAATCACACTTTAAATTCGGTCGTATAAGATAATCGAACATGGAAATTCGAATTAGGTTTTAGTCGTTTTATTTCTTTAGGCATTTGCACGCTACTAGTTTCATTTTAACTAAACGGGAACAAGACTTGAACAAATCTTGTTTAAAACTCGAAAGGTCTCATACTCGACTCTTAGGTCAGTAGAGAAGGTAGTCGTTAAGTTATTACAATGTCTCATACTCGACTCTGAATTTTCACTGCGCAAGGCAGTAGTTCTGGGGACTGCCCAGAACAGAGGAACTGGAAACAGGGGATGAGCCCTGTACCACTGGACAGCTTGGGAAGTCTAGTTTATGCTCCAATTTACGGATCGCAAATCCGATAAACGAGCTAAGAGATATTACAGTTTCCGGGAAGGGTCGCAAAACTGCCGCGGCTAACCCTAATTGCTCGATAGAATCGACGTATGACTTCTTAGGTTCGTTCTAAGTTCTCGTATTCGATTTCTCATGAAACTGAACTCTCAAGGCAGTCAACTCGTACTCCCGTACGTGAAGGACTCCTTTTCAAAACTCGGTTATAACCACGACGATCAAACCTCGTCGTTTCAACTACCAATTACTAAACCAAAATCAAGTTAATATTTCTCGTTTCTAGTTCTCGACTATCACTATAACTCATATTATAATAGCTCGAAAGCTCATGTTGTCAACTACAAAGTTATGCATTAGTCCATTATAAACAATATTATCAAGTTAGAATTCTTTCTCGACTTCTCGGTTATTAACTACGACCACTTGTTCGTCTCTTACGAGATTTCAAAAGTTATCGAATTCCGTTTATTTTCTACGTCATCAAACATCATCTAACGGGATTCATTATTATCCATATCATTACCTCATATCATTAGTAAATCTCGTCTTAAATCGAGTTCTTTGTCTCTTACGACTCACAAATTATTTTTAGAAAATTCCAATTAAATTCATAATATCAATTAATATCATCAACAACATTATTTCATCAACAAATCCTCAACTAGATCAACTACATGCAAACCCCTATTTTCTTTCATAATTTTTGGTATTCTCATAATATTAAAGGGGGTGTTTTTCTTCATCAATTAACCTCATTAATCCAATTATCATACTACTATATTATCAATTGATCAATTACAAGTCTAATTACAACATTAAACAAAAATCTCCAATTCAAACCCTAAACCCTAAACTCGATTCTCATCCATTACTTGGGGGTTTTGATTTCTTTTTGTTTTAATCCTCAATCGAACACCTCCTAAGCACGATCATAACATCAATTGAAGAATTCAAAAATCCTACATGATTGCCCCAAATTTTCGGTACACATTAGGAATTAGGGTTCTTGGATTTCATTCAATTTTAATCCCTAAATATCATATCTAACACATCTAATTACACTAATCGAAGATCAAACATCTAATTCATCCACCCAAGATTTCGATCCATCTTGAAAAATAAAAAGAAAAGGAATCCAATTGGATAGAAATGAAGAGGAGAAGATTATCTTGAGCTTTATTAAAGGAAGAATTAAAGTTCGATGGTTGGATGATGACTTGTGAAGAAATTCTTGTCCAAGAACTTGATGTCTTCAATGGAGAAATGAAGAACAAAGAGAGAGATAGGATGAGTGTGTGTGTTTTCGGTTTTGGAGGGGGGGGGGGAGATAAGGAAGATGATGACTTAATATGATAGAAAGTAATAACATAGGTGTAAAGTGATAGTTAAATATCCTATATGGTGAGTCATTGTATAATACTATATAAAATGGAAATATCAAGCTAATAAGAGAGTAGCAATGTCGGTCATGAGAGGGAAAAAAGAAGAAAATTACGCACTTTTCCGGCGCGATACGACGTTACGGAAATCGAACGACGAAAAACGTAGCTCGGCACAAAATTGTCAAATTCCGTTTCGTCCAAAAATTCTAACGTATTTAACTTAATCGGAAAGTAATATTTAAAATTTTAATTCCGACAAAGACTCGGGACGACACAGTCTGAGTTTCGTCAGGAAAATCATAAAAATGAACTTTCTCGGGCTAGTTCGTATCGCGATTTCGTGAATGTAAAAATCAGACGGTTTTCCGTTCTGAGTTCAAGAACTAAAAAATTTTCGTACGTGATAACCCTAAATACAGTAGTCATCTAACTGACTTCCGTAATTTATTTTTGGAAATGGATTTCACCGTTGGTTTTAGAATTCAGAATCATAAACTTAGGCGTGCAAAGCCATAATTATTATTAACTTTAAATTTTTAAGTCAGTACGAAATTTTTGGGGTATTACATCCTACCCCCCTTGCGAAAAATTTCGTCCCGAAATTTGCTTATCTTCTTAAACTGCTTGGAGTACTTCTTACTCAACTCTTTTCCGAATTCTCACATGGCTTCCTCTTGCCTGTGATGATCTTATAACGTTTTTATTAATCGTCTCGACTTGCTCCTTAACTTTTGCGCTTTTTGATTCAAGATCGATTTCGATCCTTCCTAATAACTTAAGTCGATATCAAGATCAACGTCCTGTTGACCCACTATGTGTATAGAATCGGACGTACATACTTCTTCTCAAAATGAGATATACTTAAAATAAGTATTTCATAAATTTGGCGATAGCCTTAACTATTCGTATTGGAAACTATCTTTCCAAAGTTATTGCTAATTATATAATTCTGCGTCGAAGTTTTACTTGACACGAATCTAATGTTTCTCATTAACGGAGAAATTTTAAGGAGCTTTTATTTTCCTTCTCAATTATTAAGTTTGAATTATCGTATATACTTAAGACTTTTGTCTTCTTTAAACTCGTTTTAATCTTACTCGAATCTATCGAATGATCTCGATCGTTTCACTGACCGTATCTGGTCCTAAGTTCTTACTTTCACCTATCTTATAACAATAAGGCAGCTATGTAAATCTTCTCCTTCTACAAGGTCTCGTAAGTCGTAATACCTATCGTAGCTTAATAATTATTGTTATAACAATTCGGTTGTTGGCTACGTGTTCTTCAATTCGCTCTTCGGCTAATATTATCGTTCTTAGCTTATCAACGAGTATCTGAATCGTTTTCTCAGACTGTCCATTCAACTGGAGGTGAGAAGCGGTACTAACGTTAAGTTTGCTATCTAACTTTTCTGCCTTGACCTACAAACATCTCGTTGTCATAAAATCGTAACTATATCCTTCCATTTCCATTCCGGAATACCTTAATGGTTATCACAACTCGTATAGTTATCAGTGAAAAGCTTTCTCCTGCTTATAACTAAACATCTTTCTATCAACGAAACAACGTCGCGTTTCACTCTATTCCACTAGAAATCCCTTCTTAAATCTTAAATCCGTCGTCATCAAAAATATTAAGTCTATTCTTTAATTTCTATCATAATACTCATTGCTTCAAAGTCGCTGTCTGGTTTATCCATTCTTTTCCTTAGTCGAGGCTTATCCATTGACTCGTCCTTTCTCTAGATACTTATAATCTTTCTCGCAATTTGGTATAGCTACTCGTGCCGCTATTTGTCCTGTGATTGATGTTGATGCATCATGCATTCCTATATCCATCATCTCGAATCCTTGTATAAGCGTTTCTTCTCCGACGTCAAGATACCTAAACTTAGTTGGAGTCTTACGACTCAGCGTGTCTATTCTTACCCTTAGCTTCTCCTAGATGGTAATTTATTTCACAAACATAATATTTTACTAATTCGAGCCATCTCCTTTGTCTTATGTTAATTCCTTTGCTCGAATACACACTCCAATTTTTTTATGATCTGTGAAGATCTCATCCCTTACACCATATAGATGGTGTGTCCAAATTTCATTTCATGTACTACGGCTGCAAGCTCTAAATCGTGGGTTGGATACTCAATTTCCTGAGGTTAATGTGTCATGAAGCGTAAGCTATCACTCTCTCATCTTGCATTTATACCATCCTAACCTGTTCTTTGTAGCATTGGTATCTACCTCGTATTCCTTGTCGTTTCTGGAAGGGCTAAATCTGTGGTGATGATCAACTTTTCCTTGAATGTCTGCGTATCTATCTCACACTTGTCTGCACATCTATACTTTTTTTCCTTCTATGTAGTTGCGTCATAAGTCTTAGTAATCATAGAAAATTCCTTAGTGGAAACCTCTATTATAACTGTCCAACCTAGGAAACTTCTTATTTCATTCAGACTGGTGAGCAATTTTTCATTTGAGTACTGCCTCTACCTTGGCATGAATCTACCTTAACATCTTCTGTCGACACTATATATCCATGAAACTTCACTTTCTTCAATCGAACTTGCTCTCACCGAACTTGGCATATAGTTTCTCGACTCTAGGTGTTTCTAGTACTATCCGCCAGTGTTCTTCGTGCTCTTTCTCATTCTTAGCGTGAATGAAATTATCGTCGATAAATACTAAAATGAATTCTTTTCTAAGTCTAGGTGAAAAATTCTATTCATGTGCTTCATGAATACTACGGAGCACTAGCACACTAACGGCATAACTAAGCATTCGAAATGGTTTTATCTGGTTTGGAAGAAAATTTTGGGTATCTCACCAGTTTATCCTTTAACTAGTGATGTTTAGTCCTTAAGTCTATCCTCGCATTTGCACTTGTTTCTTTTAAGCTTATCAAGGGTCTTCTATTCTCATAAAGAATACTTATCCTTAAGGGTTATCTTTACTTAACCTTTGACAGCTTATATACATTCTCGCAGAATCATCCTTCTTCTATGATGAACATCCAAAATGTTTTCCATGGTGAAAACGTTTGTCTAAAGAAATCATCATCTATCAACTTTTGCAGTTGGATCTTAAGCTCCTCTAACTCCTTCGATACCATTCTACATAAGACCTTTGATTTGGTAGCTGCTCGTAGTTCTAAGTCGATCGTGAAATCTACACGACAATCTGGTGATAAATCAGATAATATTTCTGAAAAGTCATTTTCATATTTGTTCACAAAGCTCACGTTTGAATGATCTTCTTGGCTCATAGATCTCCAACTAGGTATATGAGATAAAATGTCCTATCTTTCTTCTTTATCAATATCTTGGCTTATAGGGCGGACATTATCAGTATCCTCCTTCCCGTTGAAGTTTTATATAATTCTGTAGGTTCTCTACTCGGGGTTTGAAAGAGATTTTTCTCTCGTTGTCGAGAATCGTGGTAATTCTCAAGCAACTAGTCCATTTCTGAAATTATATATATATATATATATATATATATATATATATATCGTACATTTTATTACTTCCCAATCGATTGCTATGTTCTAACAGAAAGACCCTAAATTAAATTCTATGCTCAATGAAACTAAGGGAATAATTCTCCGAGGTCATCAACACTCCCTAAAGCGTAGTTGTTCTTATTTCAAGATTAGAGCGTTCTAGTCTTAGTCCTATAGTGTCAGAGGGTACTAGTCAAATTAATATAATGCTCTAGTATGGTCAAAAGGTACTAGAAAACTGGTATAAAGTTCTAGTATGGGTCAACAATTTTGATAGGGTAATGTTATAAGGTTCGTCCAATACCTGTCAAATCTCCATTTCCTTCATTATGCCTCTCCTGCCTAATCATGTAAGCTCCTGCATTTTGTTGTGATTGCATCAGCTGTGGCTGTGACTGGACCTGAGCTGCATTTAGTGGTTGAGGTTGGCCGTACTGAATTGGTACCATCATTTGCAACAGCGTTGGGCAATCCTTACTTATATGCCCCAGCATCATACATTTAAAACATCTACCCGTGTTTGCTAGACACACACCCCCATGCTTCTTACCACATCTAGAACATGCAGAAACTTCCTGTTTCTGTGCTGTCGCTTGCCTCAGTTCTGGGCAATTCCTCTTAACGTGTCCCTTATGCAAACAGTTGAAATAAACACCAGTTTTTGCTAGACAAACACCTGGGTGTTCCTTACCACATTTAGGGCAAGCTGGAGAAGTGATCTTTTCGTGAGTACTTTTCAGAGTTGGGAGTTGACCGTGCTGGTTGATTTGATTTGCCGTCAGTGGTTCCGAGCAAGTTCTCCTCGTATGTCCCTTATGTCCACAATTGAAACTGTTGCCAGTGCCTATCTAACACACACCAGGGTCCGTTTTATTGCATTTGGGGCAAACAGGAATGTTAACCCTCACTGGGTCATTTCATCCCTGATTTCTGTATCTTTGCTGCCCTTGCAGCTGTCCTTGTAGATTGTTTCTCTTGCCTTGACCGGATTGTTCATTTCTCTGTGGATTATTCCTCTGCCCTGCTTTCTTTCCATAGTTACTTCCTTTTCCTAGCTGGTGGAAACCCTGCCGAGCCCTATTCTGTTTCCCTTGCTTGTTGTGGCACTGGTAACAATCACTACTACCTCCTTCCCATTTCCTTTTTCTCTTATTGTTGATATTATTGTTGGGACGGTTTTGGGTTGAAGTCTGGTTTGGTGCTGGTGTGGGTTTTACCATCTTTCCTTTATTAGACACTAATGCCTCTATTTCACGAACTCGTCCTAATAGTTCTGCATAACTCAGTCCTTCCTGTCTGGCTACTGCTTTTCCCAGTTCATACTTAAGTTCTCCCTGAAGCTTCCTGGCTATTTCCTTCTCAGTTTCGACTTGATTGGATACATACTTTTCGTAATATGCCTCCTTAAAACCATTCCAGGTGGTTAGAGCCGTTTGTTCTACCGACATAATTCTTGTCTAGTCTTCCACCAATATTTAGCTGGTCCAGTTAGCTGATACCCAGCACATGCTAGACACTTCTCATCACTAAGTCTAATCGGCTCAAAGATTCTCTCCATAGAACGTATCCATTGCTCGGCCTCACTCGAATTACCAGATCCATCGAAATATGGTGGTTTACTTTCGAAGAAATAATCCTCAATGCTATGACGTTGCGGAGACAGGGGAAGTGAAAAGGTTGCTGGATGTTTTTGCCTTTCCTCGCTTATACGTTGTTCTTGACCTCTATCAGGTCCTCTAGGATTTTCAGGTCCTCTTTGGTCGTTAACAGCTCTCAGCGACATTTTTGGAACTATATGATACAAAGTTTTTCTCATTAGTACTTGCTTTTAAATCTTCATTTTCTCACTAACCCATTCTTCTCCTACTTAATACTTTTACGTAAATTAAAATAACAAATTTAACTTTGATTCTAGTTCCTTCAGCTTTTAACCTCCAAGGTTAAATTAAACACTCGTTACACGAGTTCATTTGGCATTCTAGTTTAGTTATACGATTCATAAGAAACTTTCTTGTGACTAAAACCCTCTCATGGGTCATGTATATTATATATACATCAAAAGAATATATTAGTTTTGCCTTTAACAAGGACTTATACAAAACTAGACTACAACGAGTCTAAGCTAGGCTAACTGCCTACGTGCACAAGATGCACTAACATATTGCATTACTTTACTACTGGAAGTACTAGAACGAAAATGATTCATAAAATTTTGTATCCGTTGGAGTACTACAAAACTATATAGTTACTGATCCGACTATGTACATAACGAAAGGCTACTATACTACTATGCGTCCCTAACGCCTTGCTCAACGAACTGCGGTCAAGTCACCACTGCCCACTATGGCCTAATCCTCCTCGGGGTCCTCGTCCGGGTCCTCATCCGGATCCTCATCCTCTGACTCTGAACCGAAAGTAAACTGGAGTGCCTCATCAACCCTCAAAGTAGTGCTGTCTGTAAGTGTAAGTGGTGGCGGTACAGGCACATCTGAAACTGTTGTCTCGGTATCCGAAACTAGGTAGTCCCAGAAGGTCACTAACGCCCGCTTCTTCGGAGGCAGCAGGTGGTCAGGAAGGGAACTCGTCTCGTACTCCTCCCTGGAACGGACCCTGGATGGTCCTGCCTCAAACTCAGCCCGAACTCTGGCTAACTCCGTGCAAATCTCATCAAGGGGTCTGTATGAGGATGGTAACTGTAACAGGGCAGTAAGCTCTGCGTCCGTGTCTAAGTACTCTGATCCTGTCTCGAATGGTCCCTGAACTCTCGAAGAAGGCTCGGGTAGGGTAGGAGCAGGTGGTAACCCTAATCCATCAACTGTCTCTGCAACTAACTCCCCTGTGCCCACACTGGGTACCATCACTGAAGGGATCTCCAACTGTGCAATCATTTCTGTACCTATCTCGTCATGCTCTGACTCTGAATCTATCGGGAAGTAAGTGTAGGGAGGATGCGCCTGAACAGGATATGCTGCTATGTGTCTGCTCTCAAAGAAACGCCTGTGTACCTCCAAAGCGAATCCCTGGTAATCACCTGTCGGCTCTACGTCGTCGCCAAACATCCCAAGATAGTACCATGCCATGTGATGCGTCTTCGACTTTTGGGCCTTTTGGCCCTATTTTTCATGTCTTTTTGTGTCATTAGAGTCTGTCCAGGGGAATGAAACTGTTGTTCGAAGGAAGGAAGCTCAGTCCAAGTCAAACAGAGGAAAGGTGGTCAGAATGAGCAGAACTGGAGCAAATCCAGTCGGTTGCAAAGACTACGCAAAGGAGTATGCAGAGCAGAAGATGAATTGAAGCAAGAGACGAGGTTGAAAGGAGGATTCCATGTGAACCCTGAAGCTAAGTTGCTGTTCATCATTCGCATTCGTGGTATTAACGCAATGCACCCAATAACAAAGAAGATCTTGCAGCTACCTTGCCTACGAGGAATCCAATCATGAAGTATGCAACCAATCTGACCACTACAAAGATTGCCAGTCAGTCACCAAAGCTCAAGAAGGAAAGCCGCGTGGAGAGGATTCGCCTAATATCTGCCAAGCATCTATGGAAGGAAAGATTTGGAGGTCAGCACCCTACCCTAAATAAACCAATCAATCGGAGATCGCCAATCATCAATCCAGTCAATCGCAGATATTCAGAATCTCGCTCAACATGAAAACTACTAATCATGCCATTTCAATCTACCCGCCTAGGGTTTGCTCGATGCCACTACAGCTATAAAAGTCCAGCCATAGCGGCTGGCACAATGTTGGTGAATCAATCAGTCTGCAGTTCTTAGTCCGAAGAAAACACTTTTATTCTCAGTTTTATATTTCTGTTCAAAATAATCTTTATCTGCTTTTATTTACATTCCGCTGTGAAGAACAAATCCAAGGCTGTTGTTTTAGGTACTTTTAATCCGAGTATTTCGTGTTTCTGTTATCAATGTGTTCTCTTTCATTTATCATTATATATTTGATTATGTGTGAGTAGTTTACTTGGTGAGATTTGGGTATGGGAAATGATTGACTGTTGATATGTGAAATATTCGCGAGGCACTTGTGCCATCGGTTGAGTCCAGTAGTTCTGGAAAGACTGGAGCAGAACTCATGGGGCAGTCCTGACCTAACGGGTGATCTCCGTTCGGTTGGAGCTGTACCATGTTAAGCAAAGGCAGGGCATGACAACGGCAGCGTTCGATGTGTCCAGGACCGAGTAGCTAAGCAGCACCTGACATGGTGTTGTAGATCTGGATGGTGAGGACTGGACAATCCTTCTTCAGTCTTAGGCTTCTCAACAATCACCCATCAACTGTGACAAGGCATCAAGCCATGGTTCTCGACCAAAGGACTCATCTCGTGTATCGTAGGCATTCCAATGACCGGTTGGACGTGGTCCCGGAAATGAGTATCCCACGAGTGATGTCTACTCTGTAGGTGCGGACATGGGAAGTTTGGAAGAGAAGGTTGGTGAGGGTCATACTTGGAGAGATCGGGTATGACTACTATCTAAGAAGGAGTGAAGTACGGCCTTGTGACCGGGGTGAAGCGTGACCTTCGGACCAGGACGACAACAAGGGATTCAACCATCCCAAATGGGGAGTATGAATTCTTGAAACGCTCCAATGTCTTTGGGCCACGCCTTGAGTTCATACGAAGCATGGACGGATCTTTAGTGTGCCCATGACCGAATTAACATATCAACAATGATCATGACCTACCCCAAATCTTACCCCCTTTTTATATTTGATTCCCGTCTATTTTATTGTGCAGATACACAGATTAAGACCGTGACAACTCGATTTGTATACTGAAGAGTAAGGTGGTTCATCACTCTCCGTGGGATCGACCCTAGCTTGCCGCTAAGACTAGCCAGTCCGGTAGTGGGCATAGGAGCGTGTACTGTCCGTCTGGGGCATACGCAAGTATTTTGATCGTACCACACGACGGGTGCGTGTCAAAATTGGTGCCGTTGCCGGGGAGTGACGCGCAACAATTTTACTCTTCTCATTCCATCTTCCACTATTAGTTTATGCGTGGAACTCGTCGAGTACAGAGAGCATTAACTTTTGATCCAAATATTGAACGAACTGAACAACAACTACGTGCACTTGCACGAATAGCGAGACGTGACGCTATGGGTGAACAACCACAGCCGTCGCAGACCCTCAAGCAATTGGCTTACCTAACTAATCTGAATCTCAGGCCGAACGGGATCACCTTACCGACGAATCCCTTCGCACCTGAACGGTTTTACTTGAAACCTGCATTAATACAGGTCTTACCGAAATTTAATGGATACCCAGGAGACGACCCGCATACCCATCTCCAGGACTTCGAAATGACAGTGATGCATCAGTCCAATGAGAATCAGCAAGAATATGTGAAACTGGTTCTTTTTCCGTTCTCATTAGTGGACAGAGCAAGGAGATGGTTGTACAATCTGCCTCAAGGAAGCGTTACCACTTGGGCAGAAATGCAGCAGAGTTTCTTGGAAGAGTTTTTTCCAGCCACAAGAGTTGAAAGGATGCGATGGGACATCCCAAACATTAAGCAGGACGGGCTGGAAACTTTTTATGAGTATTGGACTCGTTTCAAACAGTTGTTAAGCAACTGTCCTCACCACCAGATCACTCCAAAAGATCAAGTGGAAAGCTTCATAAAGGGCATGCGGAGGAGTGATCGAGGACTGGTATTGGACGCATGCAACGGATCATTAATGAGCAAAACACCTCAAGAGATTTTCAAACTCTTGGGAACAATGGCAGAAGAATCCAGAGATGATGGACATGAAAGAAGCAGAGAGATACCAGAGAGAGGAGAGGAAAAAGATAAGCTGACAAATCTGGAAAAGGAGATGAAGGAAATAAAGGCATTGCTGAGTGGTCTGACCATGCAGAAGAAGGTTAGACAGTGTGGCCTATGCGATGCAGTGGGGCATCAATCTGAAAATTGCCCCAACTTTGGTGAAGATATAATGGACGTAAATGCCATGGGGGGAAATGAAGGATTTCAGAGGAAACATGACCCGTTTTCAAATGCGTATAACAGAGGATGGATGGATCATCCTAACTTTAGATGGAAACAGGATGGTCAACCACAACAGAACGGTGCAGGTCTACCGGGATCATCTCAATCATTTGCCCAGCACCAACAACAAGGTCAATATTAGGGAGGCCCACCACAACAACAACACTACCAGCCACAACAGCCGCAGGTATATCAACACCTCATCAGAGGAAAGCACCATGGGAAGAGGCCATGGAGAGCATGGCTAAGGAAAGTGAGAAGTTCCGCAATGAAATTCGAGCTGGTATGAATCAAACTAACGTGCAGATTGGTCATCTGGCGATGGCGTTGGCAAAAGTAGAAGAGAATACAGGGAAACTTCCATCTCAAAGGATCAATCATAAGGAATAGGCACAAGTAATAATCACAGAGGTGGATGATGAGCAAGCTGAAAAAAAATTTGCGGAAGCAAAAGTTAACCGGCAAAGAGAGGAGGGAACCAGCAACAGAATTTCAGGAGAGATAGATGGTGATGAGCAGACCGAACCCCCTTATCCGGGTAGACTTCGATAGAAAGCCAAAGAGAAAGAAGCCAATGATATGATGAAAATCTTTCGAAAGCTGGAACTTAGCCTACCCCTATTGGAAGCGATTAAGCAAATCCCAAAGTATGCCAAGTTCCTTAAAGATCTTTGTTCGAGGAAGGTGAAGATTGATGAAGATGTTCAATATATCATGGGGGAGAGTGTGTCAGCCATCATACAGCAGAAACTGCCACCTAAGAAGAAAGACCCGGGGATGTTCACTATCCCTTGCAACATCGCAGGAAGGAACATGGACAAAGCCATGATGGACTTGGGGGCATCTATAAACGTTATGCCCCTGGCAGTTTTCTTCAGGCTCAGCTTGGGGGAACTACGGAACACCCGAGTTGTCATACAACTAGCAGACAGGTCAAACGCGTACCAGAGGGCGTTATCGAAGATGTTCTTATCAAAGTAGGAGAGCTGATTTTTCCTGCTGACTTCTACGTGTTGGATACCAGTTTGGAAGCAAATGAGAACTCCATCCTGCTAGGCAGACCGTTCATGATGACTGTAGGGACTAAATTGGACATGAAAACTGGAATTCTATCGTGTGAATTCGATGGTGTAGTGGAAGAATTCAACATTTATGAAGCCATGAGACGGAAGCCCGATTTAGAATCTGTAGAGATGATTGACATATTCGAACCATTGGTACAAGAGCAAAACCTGTCATTCAGCTCAAGTGACACTACAGAAAGGGTTATACAAGCCGGTCTTACCGATCGAGATGCCGTACAAATGGAGGACCTCGAGATGAAGGAGACCATTATGGAGTTGTATTCTTTAAAGGAAAGCACCTTGGAAGCAGCAGTGGAAGTTGACAGGAAGATTAAAGATATTATCTTGGAAGTTTACTCCATCGGAGGATCGGGGCAGGGCAAACCAGAGTTGTTCTCTCAGTATGGGCAACACGAGAAGCTGATGCCCTCGATTGTGAAAGCCCCAGTCTTGGAATTAAAAAAGCTACCGAAGCACTTGCAATATGCTTACTTGGGACCGGAGGAAACTCTTCCAGTGATTATCAGTTCTGATCTAACCCTGGTGCAGGAAGAAAGACTAGTCAGAGTATTGAGGGAGAACAAGGAAGCCATTGGTTGGACCCTGGCAGATATAAAGGGTATCAGTCCAACAGAGTGTATGCATCATATATACTTGGAGGAAGGAGCACGACCAGTACGGGATTCGCAGAGGAAAATGAATCCTGTTATGAAAGAGGTGGTACTTAAGGAGATCCTAAAGCTTTTGGAGTTGGGTATAATCGACCCTATATCCGACAGCCAATGGGTCAGCCCGGTTCACGTCGTACCGAAGAAATCTGGAGTACAGGTTGTGGAGAATGACAAAGGCGAGCTTGTTCCAACAAGGCTACAAACTGGGTGGCGAGTCTGTATAGACTACCGGAAGCTGAACATGGTCACACGGAAGGACCATTTTCCATTGCCCTTTATCGACCAAATGCTGGAACGACTAGCTGGTAATGCCTATTACTGTTTCCTGGATGGATATTCAGGATATATGCAAATATTCGTAGCTCAAGAAGATCAAGAAAAGACCACGTTCACTTGTGTGTACGGGACCTTCGTGTACCGAAGAATACCATTTGGTCTTTGTAATGCACTTGGAACCTTCCAACGGTGCATGATGAGCATTTTTTCAGATTTGTTGGAAAATTGCATAGAGGTGTTTATGGATGATTTCACGGTATATGGTGATTCGTTCGACACTTGTCGTAATCATTTGGAGCTAGTATTGAAAAGATGCGTGGAGAAAAGCCTGGTACTCAATTATGAGAAATGCCATTTTATGGTGAAAGAAGGCATCGTACTGGGCCATGTCATATCAGAGAGGGGTATCAAAGTGGACAAGGCAAAGATCGATTCCATTGCCAAGTTGCCATATCCAACTACGGTCAAGCACATACGGGCATTTCTTGGTCACGCAGGGTTTTACCGCAGATTCATAAAGGATTTCGCAAAGGTTGCTCAACCTATGACCCGTTTGTTGCAACAAGATGTACAGTTCGACTTTGATGACGACTGTAAGGAGGCATTTCTGAATCTACGGGATAAATTGGTATCAGCCCCTATTATTCAACCGCCAGATTGGGAGATACCATTCGAAATCATGTGTGATGCCAGCAACTACGCGGTTGGAGCAGTACTGGGACAGAAGAAAGGAAAGGAAAGCCACGTTATATATTACGCCTCAAAGACTTTGAATCCAGCTCAGTGTAGCTACACCACAACTGAGAAGGAATTGTTAGCAATGGTTTTTGCAATCGAGAAGTTCAGATCATACCTTCTGGGCACGAAGGTGATCATTTACACTGATCATGCCGCTTTGAAGTACCTCATGGCAAAGAAACAATCAAAACCACGACTTATCCGGTGGATATTACTGCTCCAGGAGTTCGACTTGGAAATAAGAGATAAGAAGGGAGCAGCCAATCTAGTAGCTGATCATCTAAGCAGGCTGCAAATGGGAAAAGATGATGGCGAACCAATAGAAGACGCTTTTCCGGATGAAAAGCTATACGCCATACGCGATCATATGGAGATGGAGACTCTGTATGCTCTAGCCGAGAAGGAGCCTTGGTTTGCAGACATAGCAAATTATCTTTTCAACAAGGAAGTACCACCATGGAAGACCAAGTTCGAGAGACAGAAATTGGTAACACAGGCTCGCTCCTATTTTTGGGAAGCACCGCATTTATGGAAGGTTGGTACAGATCAAATCATACGGAGGTGCGTTCCAGAGTTTGAACATGCTCAGATATTAGAAATGTGCCATTGCACAGCATGTAGTGGCCATTTCGGTGGAAGGAGAACAACACAAAGAATACTAGAAAGTGGATTCTATTGGCCTACCATCTTTGCTGATGCCAAGAAATGGGTACAGGGCTGCCCGAAGTGTCAGATGGTAGGGGGTATTACCGCAAGAGATGAAATGCCTCAGATGCCTATTATGCCTGTGGAAATCTTCGATGTATGGGGAATCGATTTTATGGGACCACTCCCTAAGTCAGGGAATTATGAATACTGTCACGCCCCGACTCTCGAGGTGCGACTTACGAACAACAACAAACCTAAACAACTAACAACTAACTCAATTAAAGGGAACATGCTCGGGGGAAAACAAAGATGGAATATAAGGCAATCGAATTTGGTTTTCAAAAGCATAATGAAATAATAACCGAGCATCTTAACTTCACTTTTAACAGGAATTCAAACAAGTAATTCATGCTGATGGGAAAGGAATTCCAACAAAAAGAGAAATCATACGAATATATACATCAAGATAAGGGATCATGTTCAACAACAATTCAAGTTACGAGCCCATCGCTCGGAATTACACGTTAAAGAGTTACGAATTCAGCAAGCATTCAAAGTCTTCGAGCACAACGCTCGGAATCAAAAACATGAGTATTAAAGTACTAGCATCAACAGACATTAATTCAAAAGGATTGCAGTGGAAACTTGCATCAAAACCCAACACTTGCACGTATGAAGACGTACAAATGCCAGTCCGAAATTCTACTAAACTCAACCAACAAAACCAAACCACACCACTAAGTATCCACGCCATCGCCATCCAGTCAACCTGCATGTTTAGAAACACACGCAGGGCTGAGTACTTCGTACTCAGTGAACACAAGCCAAAACATTTGAATAAAGATGCTTCTTAAAGCTATAATAATTGAACTTGCCTTGCCAAACATCACAAGTATATAAGCAGTTTTAAAAACAGTTTACTTGTGCATGTCAAAACGTTTTCTTTAAAACAGACTGCGCAGTCAAATATCATATAATATAACAGTATGTATCATCTATCACAAATAATCTCACTGTGCCGAGAAGTAGGCCTCCTTCTCAAACACTGTGACCGGCCTAACCGAAGCAAGGCTCACAGTCACCTCAACATATACCACACGTGGGTTCCTGCTTTTCACAGGATAATCACATCTTCATATAAATAGATGATAATACATACTAACTTCAATAAAATGGCAAGTCAATCACATTTGAAAAACATATCATAATATTCAATAGCATAACAAATTTTCATCGGTAGTTTTGGTTCAAAAAAGCCCACCTGACTTCCGAAGAACTAGCTAGGTGGTCTAGGGCTATTTGTCCTCGCTTAACGATCCGTCCGGCTCGATCCTTCACAGTTCGACATCGATAGGAAGATAAGATATATGAAAGAAGGACACAAAGGCGTTGGACTTTAACTGACGGACTTCTATTTGAGTCGTCTCTCTCTTCGCTCTAACTTTTCTAAAAGATCTCGCGTTCTCGTCCTTAAATTATTAACTCTATTCGAATTGGTTAACTTTACTACTCAATATCGTACACTTTTCTCGTTTTAATTAATAACTTCATTGTTAATATTCTATTACTCGAGTTTTCTTTCAAAGGCTTTAATCAAATCTTGGTTTACAAATCATAACTCAATCATTCAATTATTTTTCACAACATAACTAACATCATGCATTTAAACACTTATTCAATCCTATAATGAATTCAAATAAATCAAACATACTTCAAGACACATTAACATGCATTCAATTTGGACCTTAAAATCTAACTCGATTATGCATTTCTTTTTATGGAGGCTTAAACTATTAATTCTAGCTTTCTTATTTATAGACAATGCTTTACTTTACATCCGTTATCTTATAAGATATTTTATAACTTTTATTCAATTAACAAAATTTCTCTTTAATTATTATTAACTCGTATAAAATTAGGATTTTCTTATTCATCTTTAATTCAATCCTCGTTTCTTATCTCGACTATTGTTCATCTAATTATTATCTCGGTTTATCTTTTTATTCGCTTGGTTAGAAACAACGTATTCAATTAATTATTCAATTAATCTTCTTTCCATTTAATTCTCGACATCTTATTTTATTCTCATTTTCTCGATCAACTTATACGAGTATCTATCTTAACTCGTCTAGTATCTTTTCTTTACTCAATTTAACTTCCTTTTTATTTCTTATCGATTAATTCTTCTTAAACTTGGTTTTCTCTATTTTTGCTTATTTCTTTAATAATTTCTTCTTTATTTGTCTTTAACTTAAGCCATTTCTTACTAAATAATTTCTTTATCTCTTGATACACATTTTTATGAATTAGCTTACTTTATTAGTTACATTATAAAAGATCTTTTTGTTGTAGTTTTAGTAAAATTTCAAGTCTTTAAATTTTAATACAAGACATTGAATTAATATATCTTTTCATACATCTTTCATTTTTTTTATTCAAATTAACATTAATACATACTTAACATCCAATCTTTTTTTTTATTATTTCTACAATTAATTTCTTTCCAAAACTTCAACATGCAAACTTATTTTCTTAACTTAAACACATGTATAATTATACCAACATCACATACAATCATTCCATTGATCAAAACAACACTCAATTCATCAACAAAATTATCAAAGTAAATTCTCCATTTTTCTCCATAACTCACGGCACACACATGCATATTTTGTGCATTTTATTTCTCAATTTTTCATGTATAAAAACTCATTCTCAACATGATAAAAATAACAAATCAAGCATCATAATAATAATAACTCAAAGAATTCATATTTTTCCTATTTTTACTAAAATTTTCAGTATTTATCCAATTTTTAGGGTTTTAAATTCTTTCTCTTCTCTTAATTCACCGATTAATATCTAATGCTCGATTCTCCTAACGAATTCTTCTCACTCGATTAGCACATGCATATCCTAAGTTTGCCTAAACATAAATTAAATAACATGCATGCATAGATCTTTCTTTTAGGACTTATAGACATACATATTTACAACTAATCAAATGAATTTCATACTTAATTAAATGGGAATCCTTCTCTTGGCTCTTGGAATTGAAATGGATGGAAATGGTAGCTTCAAAGCTTGAACTTGAAAAGAAGAAGGAAATCTTCTTGAATCCTCAAAGAAAAAGAAATAACATGGGATTAATCATCCATAGGGTTTAAGAATTAAAATAAAGAAAAGTGTTGGATGATTCTTGAATTTAACTTCAAGAACTTGGAAGATTCTTACCTTTCTTTGAAAATATGGATGAAATGGATGGAGATTGATAACTTCTACTTCATTTTCATGGATGGAGAGTTTGAATCCATGGTTGCATGTGAAGAAAAATCAAGGTATGAGGGAGAGAGGGAGATTGCCGAGAGAGAGAGAGCTTGGGAGAGTTTGAGAGATTGTTTTCTTTCTTGCTTGGGAGAGAGAGAGAGATCGAAATGAGAGAGAGAGGTGGAGTGAATGTATTTAGTCTCCCTTCTTGTCTTAGGTGAGTGAAATTGAAATCCAACATAGGGAATAAAGTGCACTTATTGGAAGTTGTAGTAAGACATGACTTGATAGGTGATGTGATATTAACTTGCATGCAAACTTTAGGTAATACCATGCATAAGACATAATCATGATATTTTAGTCTTGGAAATTGAAGGATGATGGGAGAGGAGGTGTGAGGTGGCGTGAGAGGGAGAGAGGTGGATGACACGTGTCGTCGTCGTGTCGTTACGGGTATTAATTATCCGGTCGTAAAGGTTTTCTAGATAAAACGATTCGTATTAATTCCGTTTTGTTTTCTTAACGGGTCTAACCTCTTCTCGTTTCACTTTTGACACTAACTCATCCCAATCCTATTTCAAGTTTCAAATTAAAAGATTAAAGGTTTCGATCTTTTTAGTCCTTTAAATCTTAAAAGAATTTAATCGGCTTATTAATCCGTTTATTAATCCTTTTAAAGACTAATGCCTCATTTCTCTTCTCAATTCTCGGATAAGTTCTTACCCTATCTCAGTGATCTTAAAAGAAATTCTAGGTTCGAAGGTTCTAATCCAATTCTATTCTAGTCTCGTCGGCGTAAACATATTTCTCGGCGATTAACGTTATGTTATCTCAAACAAACAAACTTCTCGGGATTTTTCCAGAATTTAATCTCATACTCATTTTCATATAAACAACTCAACAAGCATATCATATCATCATCATCTCAGGTAAATAGAACAGATAAATTCACACAAGATTCACAAGGCAATTTAAACGTTTTATTCAAATCTCTTTGATTAGAAAAGAAAAATTTTACTCCTAAATTCTCATCTTTGAACTTACTCAGTTAATTAAATGCTTTCTAAAGGCATAAAAACTCGGGGTATCACAAATACATTTTGGTGGCAGTCGACTACGTATCCAAATGGGTTGAGGCAAAGGCTACAACCAGTAATGATGCTCATACGGTGGCTGAATTTTTGAGAGAGCAGGTGTTTAATAGATTCGGAGTTCCAAAAATCCTCATCAGCGACCAAGGATCTCATTTCTGCAATGCCACCATTAGAGCACTAACCAAAAGAATGGGGGTGAAACATAAAGTCACAACTGCATATCACCCTCATGCCAATGGGCAGGCTGAAATTTCTAACAGGGAGATCAAAGGCATATTGGAGAAGGTGGTTCATCCCAATCGTAAGGATTGGAGCAATTACCTAGGGGAAGCGTTATGGGCATACCGCACTGCCTACAAAACTCCAATTGGCATGTCACCATTCAAGCTTGTGTTCGGAAAAAGATGTCATTTGCCAGTAGAAGTGGAACACAGGGCTTACTGGGCAATCAAGGGAATCAATTTCAGTATGACTAGGGCCGAAGAAGAAAGGAAGTTGCAAATGAATGAATTGGAGGAACTTCGATTGGAGTCATATGACAATGCAGTTTTGTACAAGAAAAGAACAAGGAGAATCCACGATGCCAAGCTTAGGAAGAAGGAATTCTGGTCTGGTCAAAAGGTGTTGTTATTCAATTCTCGATTTAAGTTGATGAGTGGGAAGCTTAAATCAAAATGGGGAGGACCGTACATCGTGAAGGAGTTGTTCCCAAATGGAAATGTCGAAGTTTATGATTTGAACGGAAAAGATACTTTTGTGGTGAACGGTCATAGTTTGAAACCGTACTTCGATTATTCAGAGTTGAAGAAAACCAAGGAGAAATGCTCTTTACTGGATCCTATTTATCAGTAAGAGCAAAAGTTGGAAGTCGAGCTCAAGACATTAAACAAGAGCGCTGACTGGGAGTCAACCCAGGAGTGGTTGTCGGTAAGACCACAACCGCTTTCTCTTTAATTAGTTGTTAATTAGTTGTTTGAGTAAGTGAGTATTTGACTAAGTCAGAACTGGAGAATGTGGGCCAAGTTTGTTTTTTAAAAAAGTCTATCTTGGAGTTCGAACCCACTTTGCAATGCAAAGTGTGTAGGTGGAGGTCCGGGGTAGATTGCGAACCCACTTTGCGATGCAAAGTGTGTAGGTGGAAGACCGGTGTGCGGAATGGAGACGGTCTAACCAAGGAGTGACGTGGAGGCGCATCTGACAAGGATGGCTAGTATAATTGTGGCGCTTGGGATTTCGCACGAAATTTGAATTTCAAAATTTGGTAATGATTTTATTCCCTTGATTGTTTCGACTTCCCATAACTGTCATTTCACCTCTACATCAGTCAGAAAGAGAAAACACTCCTCCATTAACCCTCACAGCCTCCATAACCACCCTACACTCAGCCACTCCCTCCACTTCGCCATAACCGTCGCCCACAATCTGCCATTTAAGCACAGAAACCCAGTTCTCATTCCACATACTTCACCAACCCTCACCGTCTTCCTGAAAACCCTAAAATTCCAACCGTCACCATGGTCAGAATCAAGAAAGCCGCCCACAAAAGAACTAACAAAGCCGTCGCCGCCCCCAGTACTCAAACCAAAAGCCCAACCGCTACAAAATTTGTACCGGTAGGGGAGAAGAGGAAAACTCGCAGCACCACATCAGAAGAAACTCCGGTGCACAGTTCAGAAAAGACCACACCCACTCGGGGGGTGGACGAAGAGGAACAGGAAAAGATTCCCTCACCAGAGAAGTAACCCACCGGAAAAAAAGGCGCTGCGGGTGACCAAGAGCAAGTACAGGTCGAGGAAGAACTAGATGTCCAACCGCCCAGGAAGAAAGAGAAAAAGCTAGCGGGCAAGGGCACCACTACCGCGGCAGCAGCGAAGAAGAAGACCACCGGAAAGAAAGCAGCTAGTCCTCCGCCAAAGGCACCTACTCTAGTTCCTAGTGCTTCCCGCTCTCAATCTCAATCAAAAGAGGGTGGTCTGACCACTTCTGACCACGAGGAGAAGGAACAAGAGGAGGAGACAGAGAAGAGCATTCCAGTGCAGGCCCAGGAAGATGTCACCCCACAGAGTAAGGAGAAAGGGGTGGGAGCAAAGAGGAAGCTCGAAACCTCGAAACCTCCCCTATCGCAGAAGTCCAAACAGAGCAAATTAAGGAGCAAGGTGAGTACTATGAGCACGGCGAGGAGGGTTACAGCTGGGGAAAAGGGGAAGAAGAAGGAAGGAGCAAAAGAAGGAAAAGCAAAGGAGATCGAAGAGGAAGAAATAGAGAGAGTGGAGATCATCGACAGCTCTAACTCGGGGGAGATTCAAGCACCTATGAAGTCTACACCCAGTGTCACCGCCACGAAATCAGGAGCCAAAAGGAAAGGCGTACTACGACCTACAACATCTGGAGCAACCATACCACGAGACAGCCAGCGGTATGCCATCTTGCAGAACAGGGAGATCCTCCCTTGGTACTACCTGTTGACAGAAAGCTTGGAAGCATTTGGAATCAAAGAGAGAGTGGAGGGATACTTCAAGGGTATCGGCTGGGGAAAGGTGTTGGAATGGAATTACCCTGCGTTCAAGAAGCTATCGGAAGAGTTCATGGGGACAGTGGAATTCAAACCCCGCGGCAAATACTGCATCGAGACTCCGAGCACCCTGCGCTTTCAACTGAGGGGCAGGATGTTCCCTCTCTCCATCAATGAGTTGAACATCCAACTCGGAGTACTCGAGCCGCGGGAAGTGTATGAGGAAGAGTATAAGGAGGCAGAGACGGTGGCCTCAGATGAGTGGAAGTCTCAGATTAACCACTACTAGTCAATCATCTCCATCAGGGATCGCTATGTGAAGAATAGCAGCAAGTCCAATGAGATCAGAGATCCAGCGCTACAGATTTGCCACAGGTGGTTGGCTTACAACATCTACGGGCGGTTGGAGGGGTCTAACGTGGTGACTCAGCAGGAGCTGTTCATTTTATGGTGCATGATGGAGAAGAGACGGGTGAACTTTGGGTTCGTAGCAGCGCAGCAGTTTCAGTTTGGCATGACCCACCATAACAAGTTCCTCTCACTCTGCCCTTTGGCGACGATTCTTGCAAAGAATCTCACCAATTTCGACTTGGAGGAGCCAGATGATCTCGCAGCTGCTGATACAAGGTTTCTGGACCAAGGGCGCTTCGTGAGGTGGAGGATTGTTGAGGTGGACGAGCATGGAAATTACTCGCTGGTTCATCCAGAAGGTGCAGCGGGCAGAGCAGAACCGAGTAAGGCGAATGAGCAAGCGGTTCTGCGCCGCTCGAACAGCGAGATGGTGGCTATACTGATAGAGTTGAAGGAGCTACGTGCAGAAATAGCGACGTTGAAGGCGGAGATGACGGCAATCCATACCAACATGAAGAAGGGCTTTGAGAAGTTGATGGCGAAAGCGGATGGAGAGGAGAACGATGCCTCCGACCAGGACGTAAGTTTCCTTTCCCTTATCTTTAGTTTAGGTTTTATTTTTTCTTTTTGTTCTTTTCATTTCTGTTTTTTATGTTTGTGTCAGTTGGAGTCTAGTGTACATTGAGTCTTGAGTCTGTGTGTGCGCATGATATATGGATTAGGGAATGTGTGCATGTTGTTTGGTTTGACTGGTTTGAATGGTATGTTGAGCGGCATTACATGTATAGCAGTAGAAGGAATACAGAAATCCACACCTGTGAGAATTGAGCCTATTTATTTCTATCTTTTGTGTGTTCATGCTGTTTAGTAATCCTAGAACTTGTTAGTGGATTTTAGCTGGTGGTGTAGATTAAAGGATAAGGGCAGTTTATTCATGATTAGAAGCCCCAGAATTATTCAGCTAAACACGATGATCCATTGCTAACCACTTTGAGCCAAAATAATTCTTTCTTTCATGAGCCTTTTGTAATGATATTTGATTAAGAGTGTGTCTCCCACACCATACAAGATAAGAAGGGTACATAGCTGCTCTAAGAATCAAAAGTGAAAGAGTGGTAATAATAAAAAAAGAGGGGGGTGTTCAATGTTTAAGAAGAGGGGCAGCAATGAAAAAAAATGAAAATTCTAAGTGTGATCAAATATCAATACATGCCTCGGGAAAAATATACCCCAGAGAAAGAAAGGAGTATTAGATTTAGTGGGAGCACTTTTATTAAAAGAGTAGTCCATGTGGCTGGAATCAAGTCTTAACCCACTACCCAAAAATCCTCACCCTGCTCCGTATGCCCCATTACTGCCAAAAAAAGACCTTTTGATAATTTGCACCAGATTAACTAATAGCCATAAATTCTCGAACAAGCTAATAGGAAAGCTAATGCAGCATGAAATGAGAGTAAACACTAGCCAAACACTTGAGTGTGTGTGAGGAATTCTGCTAATACGATCATGTGGTGTAATTGCTCAATGGGATGTGGAATGTAACAGATGGATACAGGCATGCACGAACTGATTCATTTGATTGCGCACTTTCGTGTCTTGTAGTTTATTTCTTTTTTCATTCATTTTCTTTCTTGGTTTCTTTGTGAATCCACCAACATACTTGAGGGCAAGTATGGTTTAAGTGTGTAGGTGTGATGCGTCTTCGACTTTTGGGCCTTTTGGCCCTATTTTTCATGTCTTTTTGTGTCATTAGAGTCTGTCCAGGGGAAGGAAACTGTTGTTCGAAGGAAGGAAGCTCAGTCCAAGTCAAACAGAGGAAAGGTAGTCAGAATGAGTAGAACTGGAGCAAATCCAGTCGGTTGCAAGGACTACGCAAAGGAGTATGCAGAGCAGGAGATGAATTGAAGCAAAAGACGAGGTTGAAAGGAGGATTCCATGTGAACCCTGAAGCTAAGTTGCTGTTCATCATTCACATTCGTGGTATTAACGCAATGCGCCCAACAATAAAGAAGATCTTGCAGCTACCTTGCCTACGAGGAATCCAATCATGAAGCATGCAACCAATCTGACCAATACAAAGATTGCCAGTCAGTCGTCAAAGCTCAAGAAGGAAAGTCGCGTGGAGAGGATTCGCCTAATATCTGCCAAGCATCTATGGAAGGAAAGATTTGGAGGTCAGCGCCCTACCCTAAATAAACCAATCAATCGGAGATCGCCAATCATCAATCCAGTCAATCGCAGATATTCAGAATCTCGCTCAACATGGAAACTACCAATCATGCCATTTCAATCTACCCGCCTAGGGTTTGCTCGCTGCCACTACAGTTATAAAATTCCAGCCATAGCGGCTGGCACAATGTTGGTGAATCAATCAGTCTGCAGTTCTTAGTCCGAAGAAAACACTTTTATTCTCAGTTTTATATTTCTGTTCAAAACAATCTTTATCTGCTTTTATTTACATTCTGCTGTGAAGAACAAATCCAAGGC
This sequence comes from Schizonepeta tenuifolia, assembly GCA_029490685.1. Classification (NCBI taxonomy): domain Eukaryota; kingdom Viridiplantae; phylum Streptophyta; class Magnoliopsida; order Lamiales; family Lamiaceae; genus Schizonepeta; species Schizonepeta tenuifolia. Next base: position 108,596,600 of record CM055956.1, read on the forward strand.
TGTTGTTTTAGGTACTTTTAATCCGAGTATTTCGTGTTTCTTTTATCAATGTGTTCTCTTTCGTTTATCATTATATATTTGATTATGTGTGAGTAGTTTACTTGGTGAGATTTGCGTATGGGAAATGATTGACTGTTGATATGTGAAATATTGGCGAGGCACTTGTGCCATCGGTTGAGTCCAGTAGTTCCGGAAAGACTGGAGCAGAACTCATGGGCAGTCCTGACCTAACGGGTGATCTCCGTTCGGTTGGAGCTGTACCATGTCAAGCAAATGCAGGGCATGACAACGGCAGCATTCGATGTGCTCAGGACCGAGTAGCTAAGAAGCACCTAACATGGTGTTGTAGATCTGGATGGTGAGGACTGAACAAGAGGATATTGTGTCCTTCTTCAGTCTTGGGCTTCTCTAACAATCACCCATCAACTGTGATGAGGCATCAAGCCATGGTTATCGACCAAAGGACTCATCTCGCGTATCGTAGGCATTCCAATGACCGGTTGGACGTGGTCCCGGAAATGAGTATCCTGCGAGTGATGTCTACTCTGTAGGTGCGGACATGGGAAGTTTGGAAGAGGAGGTTGGTGAGGGTCATACTTGGAGAGATCGGGTATGACTACTATCTAAGGAAGAGTGAAGCACGGCCTTGTGACCGGGGTAAAGCGTGACCTTCGGACCAGGACGACAACAAGGGATTCAACCATCCCAAATGGGGAGTATGAATTCTTGAAACGCCTCAATGTCTTTAGGCCACGCCTTGAGTTCATACGAAGCATGGACGGATCTTTAGTATGCCCATGACCGAATTAATATATCAACAATGATCATGACCTACCCCAAATCTTAGCCCCTTTTTATATTTGATTCCCGTCTATTTTATTGTGCAGATACACAGATTGAGACCGTGACAACTCGATTTGTATACTGAAGAGTAAGGTGGTTCATCACTCTCCGTGGGATCGACCCTAGCTTGCCGCTAAGACTAGCCAGTCCGGTAGTGGGCATAGGAGCGTGTACTGTCCGTCTGGGGCATACACAGGTACTTTGATCGTACCACATGACGGGTGCGTGTCACCGTGTCATGTGCCCAACCACGCCATTCCTCTGTTAGACGTCTAACCAAGTCAAGTATAGCCTGACTCTCTGAAATAGTATGTCGTGTTGAATGATAAACTAACGAAAAGTAACTAATCCTCTGTCCTATGTCGTGTCTCGGGTTTGCCTCATAATCTCTATACCTATCCAATAACTGATATGCCCAAGTACGTTGTGGCGGGGACTGACTCTCCGAAGCCGTGTCACTACTGGAAGCCATCCTACAAGGTTTTTAAGAAACATGGATCAGTAACGGTAAGATGATATCTTATCTTACGGAAAATCTTAAATTACAAAATGAATATTCCTTATCCAATTGTAATATCACCACACTTAATCTAACAAACTTATCTTAAACATCTAGCAATTTCACAGAAAATTGCTCTCGTACTCACAATATATAGAAATAAAATTTCAAGATTTTATTCCCATTCCTTATCTCATTCTTTTAATTTCTTACTTTAATTCTTTATTATTCTCCTTCATTATTCCTTATTTCTTTCTCAAAGAAAATTTTTCATCGATTCTCATTTATTAAAACAAGGCACGTCTGCTTTGTTCATGTTACTTATGCAAAAGTAACATTCATTTACAAAAGACTTTGTCGTTTACAACTCTTAATACTCATACGTGTCGTATTCTTCGCTCAAGGACGAAGTATAAATATAAATTCCCAAAGAGAAATGGAATATATCCTAAGAATAACTTTTTAGAACATAAGTTCTACTCGTCGATGCTAAAATCGAGCGATCGTTGGAAATTTAATCAAGCTTCGTGCTTGACGCCTAATAGTAAAAGCAATTCTCTTCGCAAAGATCGAACAAGGCGAACTCTACTGAAAAACGAAATGATATGAAAAGGAAAGGAACGACGTCGTTACATGTTACTTATACGTAAGTAACATTTGTCTCTTTAAACCACTTATACCATACTAAAAAGGTTTTGCTAGCGGGGCATAAGACCCATATTACTGAGTTTCTTATTATGTGGGTTGATCAGGTCCACATAACAGTCGCTCAATCTCATGGAACTTCTGTCTCGCTCTATCGTTCACTTCATATAGAATTTACTTTCTTAAATCGAGTAGCAATTTCTCGAATTGCACACACAACTACTTCTTAAAAAGGAATTTTTGGAAACTTTCCAATTTAGCTCGGAATACTCAATCTTTTCGAGGAAGATACAAATTTTAAGCTAATCAAATACTTGAACGGCTCCTAATAAGTAAAACAAAGTCATCTCCAAGAGACTTTGTTCATGCCACTTACAACAAAAGTAACATTCAGCTTTTCCATTTATTTCAATTTATCCTCCTCGTTTCAACCTTTTCTCGAATAACTTGGAGTTACGTTTTTCTCACACGTCTATTTGTTTCTTTCGTTCACTTCGTACATATTTACCTTATTTTATCAATATTTATTTCATTTCCTTCAAAGGAAATTCTTATCGGTTTTAAAACAAAGATCGACTTCGCCGAGTCTTTATTCATGTCACTTTACGCACGTGACATTCATCAACAGAAATTCTTCTCGTGTTGTGGATCTCCTTTCGAAATCATTTGAAATAGCGTTTCTTAAAAACGTCTAAGTTCTCGGAGAATCGGAAAGATCTTAAGTTTTTCGTCTACATTCTCAATACCCCGGGAAAATCCCTAGATTCCTTCTAGGTTATCGTGCCATGGTAAAATAATAGAAATTATTGCGCAAATAATTTCACGTAAGATAGTACTTGTACTATCACATAATCACATAAACAAATCATAGTATAATTTATTATACTTTCATGATCGAAGGGTATCTTGGCACCATTATCACTTTTCACTCAATGAATACTTATTCAAATTTCTTATTTAAAAGAAATCACATCATTAAAATTCTTTTCCTCGTTGAGTCGACGTAGCGGGAGGTCGAGTTGTCGTCTACATTCTAAATTCTAATGTTATAACTTAACTCTTAACTTTACTTGAGAGAAGACTCTGTTTTGGAGCATATACAAATTATTCTATCTTATGACTCGAAAGAAGACTCGATATAGAGTACGAACGAATACTCTATACTACTACTCGAAGGAAGAATCGTATCCAGAGCAGAAAACGAACCTCTGCTCTGATACCACTCTGGCACAGCCCCAAATCCCGAGGGACGGCAGAAGTCGGGGTGCGACTGGGGTTGGATTAAAGAAGCGGGGAAGAAGGGGACTAACTGAACTAAACATACATAGGAGACATCATACATTCTATGAACATGACTTTATTTACAGAAAGAAGAGTAGATCTCGAAGGATTACTCGACAGAAAGTACTCAAAAAGGCTCTAAGTTATAGTTTACAGACATAAACTACAGTGTTTTACGTAATGTACATAACATCAAAGTACTAGAGTTTTGCAGCGGAAATGTGATTTCAAAACTAACTAAAGTCTTCCTAGACAACTTATTTCAAGCCTCGCCGCTTTCATCGCTTCAACCTGCACATTTAGAAAACATATGCAGAGCTAAGTACAAAGGTACTTAGTGGGCACGCTGCCGAAAACATATTCATAAGTATAAATAATCAGGCATCTCATAAACGTAGCACATCGGGGTTTTATTGAAAATGGCCCGTGTCTACTAAACATTTTCTGACTCATTTATATAAATTAGCTTGTACAAGCATTTTTCTAGTATGTTACGTTCAAATCTTGACCAATTCTCATTTACCGTGGCTGGTTACCCCTCAACAGGATACCATATACACCACAGGTTACAAAGTGCACTAACTCTGGAAAGTGCTTAATAGCTAACTCAGAGCCGATCGATAGTTAACAATCCTAGCGGTTAACTAAAAATCTGGAAAACATGAATGTTAACTCAGATAGGTACAGGAGAACTCACATAAAATAATTAAACAGTTTATGCCATGATTATCACTTTGAAAACACGATTATCAAAGCGATAAAGAAAAGGTTTTCGAGCATTGCTCGTTTTATTTCATATATAAAAGCCTACCTCGATGATACAGAACAACTAAACAGGTTTTCGTTCTTCGGTTCTTCCTTCCTTTCCTTAGTGCTGGCTTCCTCCTTCATCGTAAAATAATCACACTTTAAATTCGGTCGTATAAGATAATCGAACAAGGAAATTCGAATTAGGTTTTAGTCGTTTTATTTCTTTAGGCATTTGCACGCTACTAGTTTCATTTTAACTAAACGGGAACGAGACTTGAACAAATCTTGTTTAAAACTCGAAAGGTCTCATACTCGACTCTTAGGTCAGTAGAGGTAGTCGTTAAGTTATTACGGCTTAAACGATCGAAAGAAACTAAGTTGCGAAGAAAGCAACTTAAGCAAACAACTTCTGAATTTTCACTGCGCAAGGCAGTAGTTCTGGGGACTACCCAGAACAGAGGAACTGGAAAAAGGGGATGCGCCCTGTAACATTGGAAAGCTTGGGAAGTCTAGTTTACGCTCCAATTTACGGATCGCAAATCCGATAAACGAGCTAAGAGATATTACAGTTTCCGGGAAGGGTCGCAAAACTGCCGCGGCTAACCCTAATTGCTCGATAGAATCGACGTATGACTTCTTAGGTTCGTTCTAAGTTCTCGTATTCGATTTCTCATGAAACTGGACTCTCAAGGCAGTCAACACGTACTCCCGTACGTGAAGGACTCCTTTTCAAAACTCGGTTATAACCACGACGATCAAACCTCGTCGTTTCAACTACCAATTACTAAACCAAAATCAAGTTAACATTTCTCGTTTCTAGTTCTCGACTATCACTATAACTCATATTATAATAGCTCGAAAGCTCATGTCGTCAACTACAAAGTTATGCCTTAGTCCATTATAAACAATATTATCAAGTTAGAATTCTTTCTCGACTTCTCGGTTATTAACTACGACCACTTGTTCGTCTCTTACGAGATTTCAAAAGTTATCGGATTCCGTTCATTTTCTACGTCACCAAACATCATCTAACGGGATTCATTATTATCCATATCATTACCTCATATCATTACTAAATCTCATCTTAAATCGAGTTCTTTGTCTCTTACGACTCACAAATTATTTTTAGAAAATTCCAATTAAATTCATAACATCAATTAATATCATCAACAACATTATTTCATCAACAAATCCTCAACTAGATCAACTACATGCAAACCCCTATTTTCTTTCATAATTTTCGGTATTCTCATAATATTAAAGGGGGTGTTTTTCTTCATCAATTAACCTCATTAATCCAATTATCATACTACTATGTTATCAATTGATCAATTACAAGTCTAATTACAACATTAAACAAAACTCCCCAATTCAAACCTTAAACCCTGAACTCGGTTCTCATCCATTACTTGGGGGTTTTGATTTCTTTTTGTTTTAATCCTCAATCGAACACCTCCTAAGTACGATCATAACATCAATTGAAGAATTCAAAAATCCTACATGATTGCCCCAAATTTTCGGTACACATTAAGAATTAGGGTTCTTGGATTTCATTCAATTTTAATCCCTAAATATCATATCTAACACATCTAATTACACTAATCGAAGATCAAACATCTAATTCATTCACCCAAGATTTCGATCCATCTTGAAAAATAAAAAGAAAAGGAATCCAATTGGATAGAAATGAAGAGGGGAAGATTACCTTGGGCTTTATTAAAGGAAGAATTAAAGTTTGATGGTTGGATGATGACTTGTGAAGAAATTCTTGTCCAAGAACTTGATGTCTTCAATGGAGAAATGAAGAACAAAGAGACAGATAGGATGAGTGTGTGTGTTTTCGGTTTTGGGGGGGGGAGATAAGGAAGATGATGACTTAATATGATAGAAAGTAATAACATAGGTGTAAAGTGATAGTTAAATATCCTATATGGTGAGTCATTGTATAATACTATATAAAATGGAAATATCAAGCTAATAAGAGAGTAGCAATGTCGGTCATGAGAGGGAAAAAAGAAGAAAATTACGCACTTTTCCGGCGCGATACAACGTTACGGAAATCGAACGACGAAAAACGTAGCTCGGCACAAAATCGTCAAATTCCGTTTCGTCCAAAAATTCTAACGTATTTAACTTAATCGGAAAGTAATATTTAAAATTTTAATTCTGACAAAGACTCGGGACGACACAGTCCAAGTTTCGTCCGAAAAATCTAAAAACGAACTTTCTCGGGCGAGTTCGTATCGCGATTTCGTGAATGTAAAAATCAGACGGTTTTCCGTTCTGAGTTCAAGAACTAAAAATTTTTCGTACGCGATAACCCTAAATACAGTAGTCATCTAACTGACTTCCGTAATTTATTTTTGGAAACGGATTTCACCGTTGGTTTTAGAATTCAGAATCGTAAACTTAGGCGTGCAAAGCCATAATTATTATTAACTTTAAATTTTTAAGTCAGTACGAAATTTTTGGGGTATTACACTTAGCCAACATCCTACATACTATATACACACACACACACACACACGTGTATTTAATATATATGTATGTTTATTTTTTTTATTTCCTTCTTTTTATTCCACCATTTTTGTACTAAATATATTCTAATGCACAAAAATAAAATGATTCAGCTACATTACTCAATAAATTTTAAATTATTTAAAACACATAGTCATACAATTAATATCACTTAAGATTTAAAGTAAATAAAATCACATATAATCATATGTCCAAATAAATTAAATCAATCATTTGTAAAATTCCTTTTATCGAACAAGGTGGTTAGATTTGTTGAAATTCAAAAGATTTCTTTTTTTTTTCTCCGGGAAGTGAATCGCTAATTCTTATTACTAAAATTATGCTCTATAGTTTGAACTCACTAGCACAAGGACTTTAGGACATCACATCCCTCCCCCCTTAAAAGAAATTTCGTCCTCGAAATCTAATATACCTTGATAATCCAACTTTGGATACTCAGCTCTCATTTTATCTTCTAGCTCCCAAGTTGCTTCTTCGTACCCATGATGATTCCACAATACTTTCACTGGAGCAATCTGTTTGTTTCTCAAATTTTGAACCTTTCTATCAACTATTTGGACAGGGTTTTCTTCATAACTTAGATCTTGGGCTAGAACTACTTCATCGTACTTGATTATGTGCTTTGGATAAAAGACGTATTTTCTTAACTGTGAGATGTGGAACACATTGTGCACATCTCCAATGCTGGGTGGTGAAGCCAATCTATAGGCTATCTGGCCTATTTTGTCTAAGATCTCAAAAGGTCCTATATAACGGGGTCTTAACTTGCCTCTTTTGCAGAATCGTATAACTCCTTTGGATGGAGAAACCTTGAGAAAAACTCGATCTCCAACATTAAACTCCAAATCAAATCGACGCTTATCAGCATAGGCCTTCTGTCTATCTCGTGCTTCTTTTATTTTGTTCTTGATTTGCCTGACTTTTTCGACCATTTGTTGTACCAAATCGGGTCCCAATAATTTTCTCTGACCGACTTCATCCCAGTAAAGTGGTGACTTACACTTCCGACCATACAAGGCTTCATATGAAGCCATTCCTATGATGGTCTGAAAGCTATTATTATATGCGAACTCAATGAGAGGTAAAAAATATCTTCCCAATTTCCTCCTTTATCCGATACTACAGCACGTAGCATATTTTCTAAGATTTGAATTGTTCTTTCTGACTAACCGTCAATTTGAGAATGGAAAGCGGTGCTGAAATTCAATTGCGTTCCCATGACTTCTTGTAAACTTCTCCAAAAACACGAGGTGAATCTAGAATTTGTGTCTGAGGTTATTGACTTTGGAACACCATGAAGGCGTACATTTTCCTTTACATATAGCTTGGCAAATTTCTCCAATTTGAAAGTCATTTGAATTGGTAGAAAATGTGCAGACTTCGTCACACGATCTACAATAACCCAAATTGCGGTATTCCCCACGTGCTGATTTAGGTAAACCAACAACGAAATCCATGTTGATACCTTCCCATTTCCATTCAAGAATAGGTAGTGGCTGCAACGTTCCATAGGTAATGGCTGCAATGTTCTTACAAATAAAAACGAGTTAAAACTAAGGTATCGAATCTCTGTTCATTTTATATTTTTTCTTGTTTGATCTTGATGATTAGTGTATATGTTTTCTTCATTTGCTTTTTTAAGATAACTTTGGCTAATGGCAGTTGACCATCATCTCTTGAAATTTCAATGTAGTCTTCAATCTTCTTCCCCGTGATTTTTTTTAATGTTGTCCTTCAACATGCTGCAACTCAGTAGCTGATTTCTTTTCTTTTCCTACTCTAGGCTTGTTAGGATTTTTCACTGATCCTCTAATCTTCACTTTGAGTTGGATTCGTCTCTTCAATCCATGAAACATCAACTTTATCAACAGATTTTGTCCTGTTTATTACATTCACTATAATGTCCAGAGCTTCCCTACGTTAAAGTTAACAGACTTAAGAGTTGTCATAAATCGCAAATTTCATAACTCCAACCTTCTTTAGGCATAATTAAATTTGTTGCACTTTTTTGCAGGAATCATAACATTCTATCATAGACTAAAAAAAAAGGTTGTAGTATGTAAATATAAAATAAGAAATCATTGGATATATATAATACAAAATTGTAAGTAGACAGCTCTTACTCGTTCCGCCAACAAAGATTGTACCTAATTTTCCTTTTCTGTCAGTCCACAAAGATTGTAGCTACTTTTCTTTTTCTTTTTTTCCATTCATAACTCTATCCACTATGTTACTTTTTATCTCTTTTGTTAGATCTAAACGAATACTTTATCCATGTAAAGTTATTGTGTTACTGAAAAACTTAGCACCATCAGTATAATAGAAATAATAAATTTTGCTAAAATAAAAGACACACAATGTGATAACCCAGTTCGGTTTTGCAACCTACATCTAGGGGGCCTTTGCCCAAGAGAGAACCAATCCACTATTAGAAGAAATGACTACAGAGGATCTTACACATACAGGTCGACACCTTATGCTACCCTTTCGCTCACCCTCTTCCTAACTTAACGTGAATTCGTGATTGTCTTATCTACAATCGTTCAATCTAAGCTCGAACCTCCAATCCGACCCTTAACTCTCTTACAGACTTAATTTATCAAAGATAAACTCTCAATAATTCGTGCTCTCAAAATACAATACTCTCAATAAAGTATAATTACTCAAACAATAAAATAAACAGTCAACCCTCACAATGTTGATGTCGAATATATATAGGTTTGAAACCCTAGATCTTTTTGCCATCATGTATATCTTCTTAGATCTTCTTTCCTTGTAAGGATAAGGCTTGGGGAACACGTCTGATATCTGCTTGATAAGTATCTTGACTGCATCTATCATAAACATGAAAAAGATCCCGCAAAATCCGCACAGATAAGGAAAGTCTCTGCCAGACTATTCCAGGTTCCCTTAGCACAGACTGAAGCACACATAACAGAGTTTGTTCTATGCAGCGGCTTCGGCACTTCAGCTGGACTTTTAGCTACATAAACTTTGTCAACATCACCTTTTAAGCAGCAATACCTCAAATCCAACAATCTCCCCCTTTGGCATTTATGTAGACAAAACCAATTATCAAGAAAATAATCAACCATAAGCATCTTCATACCTTCAAATCCTCCAAGTCCGAACTTGTATAAAGTATGCCAAAGCTCTCCCTCCAACTAGCAATTGGAGAAACTGTGTTGAACTCCCCCTTAAACAAAGCAAGGAGTAAACTGACCACCAAGAAAACTGACCACCAAGTAAATCTTCAATCATCGAGCGAATGATCTTCAACACAGCATTAAATTAAAGCATCAAAACAATAAATCATAAACCGGGAAGCTTAAATATATGTCCATAAAAAATCGTCAAGGAGTAGAGAGCGATCAACTCTTTGGAACTAAAAACTAAGATGTGCAAATAAAGCCACAGACAGTAGAACACCACAGACAGTAGAAAACCATAAAAATACAAATTTCTACTACTTTTCTTCTACTCCCCCTTTTTGTCTGGCAGAAATGACAAAGCATGGGGGTCTTCCATCCAGTCTTTCAAAAAGACTGGGATCCTTTCTTCTTCACAGATTGAGCAGACGCTTGAGGATCATCTTCATCCTCCTCAGTTTGGGTATCTTCATCACCCAAGTCTTATTCAGCATCCTCAGCACCATCCTCAGCTGCTTCTTCATCAGCATCGTCATCAACAGCATCATCGTTATCTCCTGGCACAGACCCTTCAACATGTTGTGCCAATCCAGATGGCACAACTTCTCCTCCAGCAAAGACTGCTTTGGCATCATTGAGTAATGCCGCAATCTCATTCTTGCGCATACGGAGCCTCTTCATCTGGAATAGGATGGAGTTGTACTCACGTTCCAGCTCATGCAATATCCTTGTAGAAATAGCCCGGAGATTAGGCTCACTCAGCACAGGCGCTGGTACAGATGATGTTGGCTTCTTCTTTTCCACAATGTAGACTGAAGGACCCTCAATGTCCTTAGGATGAACAACTTTATTGAAGAGTTTGTCATGGATGACAATGCTCTTTGGAGTGCGCTATAACTGCTCTCCTACATACACCACTTCAGGAAATTGCGATGAGATGATTCCAAAAATCTGAACAGGATAGCCTAATGCCTTAGGCTTCATCAAATTTCTAGCATGTTGGGTGACGTGGTCGAAGACCAAACGTCCAAAGTCAAAGGGCTTGAAACGCCATATTCCATACAGCACCCTTGTTGTTTCTTGGCTCACTGTTGCAGTGTGTGTGGTAGGGCACCAATTTCTGACTGCAATCTTGTGCAAGATTGCGTACTTCTAGGACAATATCGAGGAACTGATGGACATGTTCCTCTTCCACGCCTGGTACACTCCATGGGTGATTTCACTGGCAATCGTGTCAAAGACACATCCTCCTCTTCTACACCAAAATCATTTCGAACAACAAAAACAGAAATAACAGCAGGGGAGGAATTGATATAACTTTCTCGAATGTAAGACTTGAAGTGATTGCGGGAGAAAGAGTCAGCAATACTCTTGGACATGTTGCAGTAAAATTCCAGCACAACTGCTCGAACATATCGTCGAATAGGATAGACAGTCTGATCCCACTTGACATCTTCCAGCAGTTTATCCAAGCCAGTTCCCTTCAAATCTTGCTTCTTTACAGGTTGCTCACAGACCAGCTTCCTGTGGATGACATTATCCCAAGCCTCAACATGTTCATCAGACTTGAACCTAAGGGCATCTTGTACAGCCTTTGTTCTCTGATTGGGATTAGTTGAGAATAGTTGTCTTCTTGAAGGTGTGGCAGAGGATCCACCATGGTGAGCAGCAGAAGAAGCTCCCTGATGAGATGCTTCATGCTCAGAGTTCTCAGCATCACTTTTCAAGGCATGTTCAGGCTCAGACTCTACTTCAATGGGCTGATTGGGATCCACACCTTTCATAGGCTTTGTAGCAGTCTTCTTCTTCTTGGAAGATTCAACAACCTTCCCTTTGCCCTTAACATCACGGGCAGACACAGTAGCAAATTTCTTGGCCAATTGACCCCTCGTTCGAGTAGCAGGGGTCTCAACAGGTTCCTTGATAGTTAGAGGAACTTTTTCAATTCGGACTCGCTTTTTAGGCAAGTCAGAAAGCTTGCGAAGACATCTTTTGGAAGACTTCTTCTTCTCTATTGGCACAGACTTTGGCACATCAAAGTCTGCAGGTACCTCATCAATGGCAGCTTGATCAATTCCATATTCTTCACCAATATTTTGCTCCTATTCAGTTTCTTCAAAAACTAAAATCACTGGGGAGATGGGAGCTTGATCTCTTGGAGCTTGAGAGCCACCGACGGAAGATGCAGATCGCGTAAGAATAGAACTAGAAGTTGAAGACTTTTGATGGAGTAGTCTTCTTCTTGAAAGCAACAACGGTTTGTTCCTTCTGACTTGACTCCATGTCAGATTCGGAATCCTCAACAGTTTGCTTCTTCGAAGGAGGAGAATGCTTCGTCGGTGACTCAGAGGTTGTCTTCACCGGGGAAAAAGATTTTGAGCGAGTAGGCTGCTCCTTCGTTGCAGCAGTAGGTGGATTCTTCTCTCCGGAGTCTGGTTCAGAGTCTGGATAATCAACAATACCTAGTGTTTCCTTCTTCTTTTTACCACCGGCTGGGTATAAACAAGAGATTGGGACCTCATCATCGACGGATTCATTAGAGAACCTTTAAATCGAGCCGTTTTCTTCAGACATGGTGAATATCGAATAGCAACACACGTACACAGTAGAAATCTATGAGAGAGAGAGAGAGAGCTTCGATACTAAGCAAATGATGTGAGAAATCTTAACGGAGAAGATATGATATATATTAGATATCAAAGGCGGTGGAATTCTCTCTTTTAAAGATAACTAAGGAAATAAATCTCTATAAAATAGGAGGTGATATATATATATATATATATATATATATATCAAGATTTGAAGTGATCCTCGTCTCCAACGTAAAACAGTCGTTAACACTATTTGAAGTTGCAGATACGCGATTAGAAAAATAGTCATTGAAGTGTTGCAGAGATGACGTCAGCCCTGGTCTGCTGTAGCATACTACGTGTGCCATCAGTTGTGCCCAGAATTCCTGGCACATAAACACACAGAGAAAAACAAAGAATACCAAGAAAACTAATAACCAATAATTTACATATACATTGTGCTTGTTTAAGAAGACCACAAGCACGAGGTCTCTCTAAAGAATTTAGAAAGAGCAAACACCAACAAAGCACGAAGAGATTCGAACCTCGCTGCATCCAAAGCCTTAGTGAACAAATCCGCCAGCTGCTTTTCCGTGGGCATGAATTCCATGTTGAGTATCTTTTCTTCGATCAGCTCCCTTATGAAGTGATGGCAAATATCGATGTGTTTCGACTTAGAGTGGTGCACAGGATTCTTCGAGATGTCAATCGCACTCTTATTGTCGCAGTAAAGAGTGAATGACTCAAATGGCACTCCATAATCTTCAAGCATTTGGCTCATCCACAAAAGTTGAGTGCAAGCTGATCCTGCAACAATGTATTCAGCTTCAGTTGAGGACAGAGACACGCTCACATGCTTCTTGCTGTGCTAGGATACCAAATTGTTGCCAAGAAAAAACATGCTCCAGATGTACTTTTCCTGTCATCCAGGCTACCTGCCCAATCCGCATTGTTGTATCCCACTAAGGATGTGGTGATGTCCTTAGTCATCAAAATACTAAAATCATTTGTTCTTCGAACATACCTAATAATATTTTTCACATCTAGGAAATGACTTTCTTTAGGATCTGCCTGGAACCTGGCACAAACTCCAACATTATGGCTAATGTCTGGTCTACTAGCCGTTAAGTAGAGCAAACTTCCAATCATGCTTCTGTATAGAGACTGATCTATAGAAGCACCTTCTATGTCCTTTGCTGAGCTTGATTGAAGTTGACATGGGTGTACGACGCACCTTAGCATTTTCTAGTCCAAATTTCTTCACCAAGCTCTGAGCATACTTTGATTGAGTCACAAATATCCCCTCCTCGGATTGCTTAATTTGAAGACCCAGAAAATAATGCAATTCAGCAAAGAGACTCAAATCAAACTCCTTCGTCATGTGTCCCACGAATTCCTGGATCAGATCCTGAGACACAGAGCCAAAAATTATATCATCAACATAAATTTGAATAATGATGATACCTTCTAAATTACTCTTATAGAAGAGAGTTTTGTCAGATCCTCCTCGAACATATCCCTTGGAGATGAGATACTTGGACAGCGTATCATACCAAGCACGAGGTGCTTGCTTTAATCCATAGAGCGCCTTGTTCAGCTTGTAGACATGATTGGGAAATGCAGGATCAACAAATCTTGGGGCTGCTCCACATAAATATCTTCTTGAAAAGTACCATCGAGAAAGGCACTCTTAACATCCATTTGGTATAGCTTGAAGTTCATGCAACACGCCATTCCAAGTAGTAGACGAACAGCTTCTAGACGAGTGACCGGAGAAAATGTCTCTTCATAATCAATACCCTCCTCTTGAGAGTATCCTTGAGAAACTAGTCTTGACTTGTTGCGAAAAATCTCCTCTATTTCATCTGTTTTGTTGAGAAAAATCCATTTTGTCCCAATTACATGAGCATCAATGGGACGAGGTACAAGATACCAAACATTGCAATGAACAAACTGGAGTAATTTTTCTTGCATGGCGGCAATCCAGTCTTCAATCAATAAGGCCTCCTTGACGTTCTTAGGAAGAACTTTAGAGACATAGCACATGAACGCAATGTTTGCCACCATATGTTTTTAGTCTTTCACTAAGTTTTTTATTACACTTTCTCCAGTGACATCTCAAATAATATTTGTTAAAGGACGATTCTTGGATACTCTTTTGGATGGTCCTGGAGTAATAGGGACTATCTCGCCTGAGGTGGAATCAGATTGAGCTTCAGCTTTGATGGGGTCAGTAGTTGTGTCAGGAGATCCAGTCTGTGCATTTGAAGAGGTTGGCACAAACTCTAGAACAGGTAATAACAGTTGAGGCTCCTCTTCTGTTTCTGCATCTGTAGAGTCGATGAAGACCACATTGATAGACTCCATAATGGTCTTGTTTGGCTTGACATAGACTTTAAATGCTCTACTATCACGAGCATATCCTATAAATATTACTTCAAGACCTCGATTATTAAGCTTTTGCGTATATTTCCTGTCATTCAGAACATAGCACACTGTCCCAAACACATGGGGGTGTTTGAGGTTGGGCTTCCTCCCCTTCCAGATCTCATAGGGGGTCTAATTTATCTTGGGACGAAGATAAACTCGATTCACTATGTAGCATGTTGTATTCATCACCTCAGCCCAAAACCTATCAGCCACATCATTTGCCTTGAGCATAGTCCTCATCATCTCTTGCAGGGTTTTGTTCTTTCTCTCAAGAACTCCATTTTGTTGAGGTGTTTTTGGGGCTGAGAACTCATGCACTATTCCTTTTTCAGCACAGAAGCTGATAAATTATTCTCTTTGAAATTCTCGTCCATGGTCACTTCTTATTCTTCTCAAGAGAAGATCTTTCTCTAGCTCCACACGAATGCACAAGTCCTTGAAGCTTTTGAAAGCTTTTGATTTGTGACGTAGAAATGCCACCCAAGTGAACCTTGAATAATCATCAACACACACAAGAATAAACTCTTTATTTGCTATGCTTTGAGTGGGCATTGGTTCTACTAAATCCATATGCATCAATTCAAGAATACCGGAGGTGGTGATGCTTCGAAGTTTCTTATGTCTGATTTCAGTTTGTTTCCCCAATTGACAAGGTCCACACACAACCTTATCATCAATCTCGAGCTTAGAAACTCCACGAACAGCATCTGCATTTAGTAATTTCTTCATACTTCTCAAACTTGCATGCCCAAGTTTCTGATGCCAAGTCTCAGTTAGTCCAGCACTAACTTGCAGACAGACATGTGCGGGTGTGACAAGATAGCACTTGTCATGAGATTTGCGACCAGTCATAAATTCAGCTCCATTCTTCACTACCTGACACGAACTCTCGTCGAATATGACTTTACATCCTTCATCACATATTTGACAACATTGAGAAGATTGGCTTTAAGTCCATCAACCAAATAAACATTTTGTAGAGGCGACATTCCTGGTATGTTTAATATCCCTTTCCCAATCACCGTAGCTTGATTACCATCTCCAAAGGTAATGTGATCATCGAAGATATCGACAATATTGGTTAGAAAATTAGGATTCCCTGTGTTTGGAACAAGCATTGTCCATGTACCACCTGTTGTCAGCTCATGCCCAAAGAGAAGTTAGAGCGACATAAGCATTGTAGTTGTTTCTAGATTGAAACATTCTTCTCCTATCGTCAAGATAGTATCTGGAGTGTGGTCTTATGTGTCTAGGAAGGACGCAATAATGACAGACTGGCCTAAAAAGCTCCTCTTGGTGTGGTGGTTGACTCCTTCTGAATTGATGATTCTGCTTTCTAGGCACACTCCTTGCCACTTGTTGGTGCGTCTGTGTCTGTTTCTGCGAGTTTGCTCGAGAAGTCCTCTTTTGTTTCCCATTGTTTGAGGGATTTGTCATAGGAGCTAGATTTCCCTGAGGTTTCTCTTATTGAGGAACAAACTTCGCCTTCTTCTCCTTGTCTTCGACAGCTACCCACTACTTTCCTTCAAAGCCTAGACCGGATTTATTGGTCAAGCTTTGTCCAGTTTGAAGAATCTTGTCAAGCATGTTAGTTTCTTCACTATTCATCATTTTAATAAACTTATCCATCTGATCCATCTTATGAAAGAGCATGTTGTTTTGATCTTGCAGAGACATATTCAAGACTTTCAGATTGTCTCTTTCCCTAATTAGTTCCTTAATTTGAGTATTGAGAGTCAGATTGATCTTTCCAACTTCATCGCACTTAATGATCAGATATTCATACTTTTTTATCATTGACTCCTCATCCACGCTGTCTGCATCACTTTCTTCATCAACTGGGTTGTCTTTGCTAGAAGACACAGATGCATGCATATGTTTGGATGACTGTAATGCAGAGATTGCAACATGAGCAACTTTTTCTTCAGTCTCACTTTCACTATCATCAGTATCCTTGTCACTGTGGGTAGCGACGTATGACTTGCCTTGCCTTCGTATCGTATTGATGCAGTCCCGCTTGAAATATCCATAACCATGACACTCATGGCATTGTGGCCTAGTCATTGGAGTGGACTAGTTGTCTTCCTTATCCAGTTGGTTTGACTCAGGTTTATTCCCTTTCTTCTCGTTAAGTCCTAGTTTGGCAAACTTCTTGAATTCCTTCTTGAAGGATTTCGTGATTAGGGTCATTGCTTCAGCAGCTGCTAAATCTCCTTTTGGCACAGACACCACCTCAGGATGCCAGTTGTAAGCTTGAAAGGCAACTCCCTTCCTTTCAGTACTTTCGCTTTTCTTGCCCATCTCAAAGGTTCTTAAGGATCCAATGAGCTCATCTAGCTTCATGGCAGAGAGATCTCTTGCTTCTTCAATTGCAGCCACTTTGTACTCGAACCTATTGGGGAGAGATCTTAAAACCTTTCTGATAAGAAATTCATCATCGAATTTATTCCCAAGAGCCACTCTTTCATTAATAATTTTTAACAGCTTTGCTTAAAAGTCACTGATTGACTCATGTTCTTCCATCGTCAATAGCTCGAACTGGGTTGCTAGTTGTTATAGTCGTTGCCCTTTCACGCGATCATTTCTTTTAAAGGAAATCTCCAAAATATCCCATGCTTGCTTTGCAGAGGTGCACATGGAAATAAGAGAAAATATTTCCACAGTAACAGACACTTGAATGGCATTCAGTGCAACCTGTTTCATCCCAGATTCTTTTCGTTCAGCTTCCAACCAATCTTTCCTGTCCTTGACTTTTCCAGCATTGGGTTCACCAGTGGCTATGGTGGGAGGTTTGAATTCTGACTTGATAGTCTCCCACGCCTCTTCATTAATGGCTCTGATATGTGCCATCTAATAAATCTTCCAATATCCACAGTTGGATTCATCAAGAATTGATGATTTCATCATCGAACTGCCACCTGTAGTAGTCATTGTGTCTTATCACGAATGCAGCAACACGTTTAGATGTCTGTCCCAAGATCAACACCTGTAAGATCGGTGTACCGCTCTGGTACCAATTGTTAGATCTAAACGAATACTTTATCCATGTAAAGTTATTTTGTTACTGAAAAACTTAGCACAGTCAGTATAACAGAAATAATAAACTGTATTGAAATAAAAGAAACACAATGTGGTAACCCAGTTCGGTTTTGCAACCTACGTCTGGGGGGGCCTTTGCCCAAGAGAGAACCATCCACTATTAGAAGAAATGACTACAGAGGATCGTACACATACAGGTTGACACCTTATGCTACCCTTTCGCTCACCCTCTTCCTAACTTCACATGAATTCGTGATTGTCCGATATACAATCGTTCAATCTAAGCTCGAACCTCCGGTCCGACCTTAACTCTCTTACAGACTTAATTTATCAAAGATAAACTCTCAATAATTTGTGCTCTCAAAATACAATACTCTCAAGAAAGTATAAACACTCAAACAATAAAATAAAACAGCCAACCCTCACAATGTTGATGTCGAATATATATAGGTTTGAAATCCTAGATCTTTTCGCCATCATGTATATCTTCTTAGATTTTCTTTCCTTGTGAGGATAATGCTTGGGGAACACGTCTGATATCTGCTTGATAAGTATCTTGACCGCATCTATCATAAGTATGGAAAAGGTCCCGCAAAACCCACATAGATAAAGATATAATAGAGTTTGTTCTACGCAGCGACTTCGACACTTCAGCTGTACTTTTGGTTACATAAACTTTGCCAACATCTTTGAGCAACATCGCATCTTGAGCAGCAATACCTCAAATCCAACATCTTTCTCTACTCACAATAGTGAGTCTTTTTCTCCACTGACTTAAGATCTACAACACATTTATCAAAACTCGTTCCACAAAAATTCCTTACAATTTCGTGGACGGATACTCCCTCCATTTTTTTTTTTAAAATTTTCCCCTTCAAATTAAAGTAATAAATTTATTTATGTAATCTTATTAATTACCAACATGAATGTTTACATACAACTGATTATCAAATTTACAAAAAAAAAAAATAGAAAAGTGGAAAAATGTCATAATTTTACCCTCAATTAAGAGATAAGAAAAAAAAATCAAAATATACACAACTTCATTGTGTTTATTACAACAATTAAATATTTAAGCTTATTGACACTAATTCATAATTAATTACGAAAATTTTAAATGTTTAATCTTATTAGCACTAAATGCCATCAAACTCCATTGTGTTTATTTTACTTCTGGAAAATCGTATTTTTTAACTTTTAAAGTCTTTAAATACCTTAATCAAATTATTAAGAGTTAGGGAAAAAATATATAAAGTATAAATTCATCAATTAAAAATAAAGAGATTACCTCAAATGTAAGTTATTTTTCCATAAAATCTTTAAAAGTTACTCCCTCCGTTCACGAAATGATGCCCCATTTCATGTCCGGCACGGAGATTAAGAAAACTGATAAAGTTGTTTTGAGTGGGTAAAAGTTAGAAAGTAGGGGTAATGAGATAATGATAAAAAAACAGTTGTAATGACAAAAAAGAGGTGGTATTAACCAAAAATTAGGAATAAAGTTGTTGGGATGACAAAAAAGTAGAAATAAAGTTGATCTGAGGTGGGGTCATCAATGGCAAGGGGAAGTGATTTTAATAAAGTAACGAGTGTATGTTGGTAAAAATAACAAAACAGGGCATCATTTAATGAACACAAATAAAGAATGAAACAGGACATCATTTCATAAACGGAGGGAGTACTTCCTTTGCACGAGTCATTCTTTGTGTCATATCTTACTTAACAATTTTCAATAGGTCATAAATATCAGAAGAACTGTACAAAATACAACATATAATTAATAGTTTAGCTTGTGTTACTATTTAAAAGAATATTAAAACTAAGCTGCAATTCTTACGATTTGATCATCGGATGAATCTCGTCAAATGCTGGTCTGATTTGAAATACAGATCTTGTTTTTCTCATAGTTATAATTTTCTATTATGAGTTTTATTTTTTTAATTTTACAAGATTTGATTTGAATTAGGATAGAACAATTCATAAATTTTTTATTATTAAATATAGATATTTGATTATTTCAAATTTTAATTGAGTTAGATTAATCTACAATATTTTATTATTAAATATAGGTATTCTCTTATTTCAAATTTGAATTGGGATAAATCAATCCATAAATTTTATTATTATTAAATATAGGTATTCTCTTATTCACTTAATTATTTTTGTTTGATTTCCATTTAAATAATGTTATATTTTCAAAGAAGAATGTCCATACTTGAAATAGATCAAAAGTTGACTCAATTATAAAGACCGGCGTCTGAATATTCACAATATATTCATGAAAGGCAATAATATATTTTAATTGTTAGCATCTTAGCATAGATGTAAGAATTAACAATAAGATCTTGTGATAATTCATAGACAATTCTCATCAATCTGGATTTCTCTTTGATGTGCATGCGCGCAGGAGCCAAAAGATTTGACCAACTCCTGCAAGCCATGTCAAAAAGAAAATAAAACGTTATATTTATGATCTAAGGAGGATTTATGCACCACAAATATCTAAAATTTTAAGAAGATTATATAAGAAGGTTATCTCATAATTCTGTGACATACAGTATTTCTCTAAATAAGAAGTAAAAATAAATATATTTAAATTCTATACTTAGAGGGCTTGAAAATGCAAAGTAAATAAGTGTACGTACTTAAAAAAAAAGCTTCAAATTTGTATTAATATTGAATAATAATTAATAACAATATTTGTTTATTAATATGTTTGGCCTAATCAAATTTTCTTATACTTGAGATATATATCTTGTGAACAATGAGATCTAATGGAGGAATATGTACAATAAATATACAATTATAATTAATATCTATATAAGTGTATGTGCTTTATAAAAAAGCTTCAAATTTATTTTAATATGGAATAATATGTAATAACAATATTTATTTATTAATATGTTTGGCCTAATCAAATTTTTTTATACTTGATATATATATGTCGTGGTTAATGAGATCTAATCTAGAATATATACAATTATATACAATTATAATATATATCTAATGATAATAAAATATATATTAATTAATAAGTGTATTATAGGCAAATTAAAAATTTTCAACAAGACACTTTTTATATAGGTATATAGATAGATATAGAAATTATAAAGGTATATTTTGTCGAATAAAGCATATATAATACACTACACGCAGATCGGATCACTACACTATCACAAAGGTGGATATCGCACGCAGCGGGATTAAACCCAATACTTCTCTCACTAAGTCTCTCCTTGTGATGTCTCAGTTGACTACTTTGAGCCAAGTTTCATAGGCGTTGCTTATTACATACTCCATCCGTCCATGA
Organism: Schizonepeta tenuifolia; assembly: GCA_029490685.1. Taxonomy (NCBI): domain Eukaryota; kingdom Viridiplantae; phylum Streptophyta; class Magnoliopsida; order Lamiales; family Lamiaceae; genus Schizonepeta; species Schizonepeta tenuifolia. The sequence goes on from CM055956.1 coordinate 108,617,654, forward strand.
AAAACAGTCCCATTTGGACCTGGGCATACGTTTTAAGAAGGTTGGTAAAGTTGTTATGAGTGGTATAGAGGATCCACTTGTTGGAAGTGGTAAAAGTGGATTGGAGTTAAAATTATTGTGAGTGGAATAAGGGTCTCACTTGTTGTGAGTGAAAAATTTAAAATAAAATTAAAATTGTTGTGAGTGGAATAAGGGTCTCACTTATTATGAGTGGAAAAAATAAAATAAGAGTGGAAGTTGTTGTAGGTTCCACTTGATGTGAGTGGAAAAAGTGAAGTAGAACTATTTTTCATGGACAAGAAAAATGTGGTAAGTAGGACTATTTTTTGTGGACGGAGGGAGTACTTTATATGAACAATTGAATAAAAAATAAAATCACAACTACTTCGTGTATTCTATATTCACCTAACATACTAATGGATAATATGTATACTATTTAAAAAACAATTGTCTTTGTCCATCCAGAGGCTATAATATTCTGTTGAACTCACTCATCCCTCTTTGTTAACCAAAAGACGACCCCATATAATAATTCCATCCATTGAATAATTAACATAATTCATAAATCAGCTAAAGTTTAATAATTCCATAAAAGCCAATTTAACAACCTGCGATTGTAAAAGAACTGCATTTTATTTTAGTTAGTTGCATGAATGGTATAATTTTTACGCTGATGAATTAGGCATAAGTTTGGTAGGAGATTCCGATATAATTCTTTCTTTTGATATATATATTTTGAGATAGTTTATTTTTGTTTTTTTCCCAATTGCTCAAAAAACAAAATGAAGATTTTGTAATAACTGAAAGTAGTCATGAGACAGCTTGTCATTTTCCATCCTTTCTGCAGCTGATCTGATTAATAAACTGTCAGATAACCTTCTGTCTCTTGTGCTTATAACAAGAAAATTTATTCATTTTATTGTTGCATGTGAGTGTCACAATCACTGCACTTAGCTCTCATCATTGTGTTTTTCATCATTAAATTAAGGTGATACTCATGATTTATATAGTTATTAAAAATACTAAAATCTGAGGGCTCTCCTGCATGCCCCATCTTAAAAATTATGGAGAAAATAAATCATGAGATTGTGTTTCATTCAATTAGATGGCATTTCTTTTATTTTTTTCATTGCATATATATCTTTACGGTTGAATTTGAAACACTAATTGTTACACATGAATATCGACTAAATGAAACTAAAAAAAAAATCGATTAAAATGAGTACGGATCGAAAAACAAGCTTTTGGAGTTTGAGCTATGATTATTTTTAGACCTCCCAAATTTTTGGGCCAACAAGATGAGTACCAACTTAAAAACTTTCCTTTCGCCCCGGAACTTAGGCCAGAATATGTCTAGTTATATACTTAGCAAACGATGACATTAATTATTAATACAATTATTCAATAAATGAGTTTTCTTATATCTTGGTATATCGATCGGTTTATATATCAAACTCATTATATATATCATAATTTGTGTAACATTGACTCATATGCCTTCTAATTTTGATATATTTGTGGAATAAAGTTAGTGGGATACGTTGGGAATTGAACTTGTGCACTTTATACTACTCAATAACTAAGCTTTAAAATGCCACTATTATGTTGTGAATATATTGAAACCATAATAACGAAAACGCAGGTAATATTGCATTTAGGTCAATTTGAACTACTATAGCAAAGTACGAAAATTTAAAGAACACATTTATCACCTGTCCTATATATTAATATATGTAATATATACATATATATTAGTAAAATTCATGATGCATGGTGAGATTTTGGAATAATTGTTTCAACTTCGAACCTGTCATCTTATGAATTCTTATACCGAAAGAACAAACGTGCATGTTATATAATTAAGTCATACGTTTACCAATTTATTCATGCTATGAAGTTATCAAAAATTATATAATGTGTAAATGATTCAGAAATAAGAGATCGAATATACTTTCAATTAAAACATATGTTTGTCATTTCATTATTTAAAGCATTTAAGTGAATATTGTTATTTGTCTCTCACTGAAAAACAACACAACAGAACCAATTCCTATATTATAGATTACTTGATATATAAATTATTTATCTATTTTATTCACATAACCTTCTAATCATGGGTTGTCTGTTGATATTTGACGTAACCAATTCTTTAGGTTACCAGACAAATTGGAGCCACTGCCAACTGTGTTTTGCAACACTATCACTTTCTTCACTAAACATTGCCAATAAAATTCAGCATCTTTTATTGTTGGTGTATGATTAATTTAAAACCATCTGATTCTATAACAACCCATTTAATATCTTCCTTTTTGTAATTATATATATTTTGGTGGGCGCTACGTGATGATTAGAATTTACAAGTCCATGAGACTGACAAAATAATACTACAAGTTTAAGGGTTTGATGCATGTGACGATGTGGAGAAGTAGAGGGACAATTTGCAAGATTTAGGTAAATTAGATTTGAGATTATTCATTTATTAATGTATGTTGAAGTCCAAAATAGAATTTTAACGTGATACATTGCACCTGGAGAAAGAGATGATGAGAAAGGGTGGATGTTTTTTTCCACTTCAACAGTTACCTATCTCATAATTGTGCATGTATTTTGTTTGTTTATATTAATTTTATCAATAAATTAACAAGTAGGAGTATAATTATTAATTAAAGGTTTCAAAGCACAGCTTTTTAGGTCTCTTCGTGTTGTTTTGTAGCCAATCAATTGTTTTTCTTGATAAGGTATCAAATTGTTGAAATACATATATTGTTGACTGGAAATAAATGTTGTGAATCTCTATCATCAATCCCGACTTCAAAAAAATGTCCATTAACAAACCACATTGAATCATCATTGGAATTTACTTTAGATACATAGTATGTTCGAATAAAATTATTATTTACTTTAATGTAAAAATATTTAATATTCGTATTATGTACTTTAATGTTGTGATATAGTATATATATAATTAAGTTCAGATGAAAACTAAAATAGAGAAAACAAATGTTTTCAAATCTTCTCATGTTGCGCGGTGGTAGGGAAACGAACCATTTGGCACTGAACAAAATGAGATCCAAAGTCTAAAATGTCTAAATTTGAATCCAACATTTAAATTTTTTTATTGCAAAAACGCGGGTATTTTATTATTTACATGACTTTTTCCAAAGACATTTTTAGTAGACAATTATGATATTCCTATAGTATACATGCAATGTATATCACAAATGAAAATAAGTTAGACCATTTGGATGTGGTGATGAGGGATTTTGCTCAATGATTAACGCAAAATGTCGATAGTTTGACGATTTTATACTTAGGAGTTATCTGCATAAAAAGGTAGTAATAGAATAATAGCATGATGTGTCGGTAAAAAATAATTAAAAAATTCAATAAGAATAATACTACTATAACAATCAAACATAGAGTAAATGAAGATATTGAAATGAGGTTTAGAGGGAGCGCATTTGGACACAGAATGTCACATGTCAATTTCATTTATATACCAATAACAGACATTGTGGTATGTCCGGAAATAAATGCGTTACATATCTGCGCCACATGCATTTTGCTCTCAAGGACCTACAAATTTTCTTAATATCAAAACTTGTCTTGGAATGAAATATTGGCATTTGGCAATTAGTCAAAAATTAATAATGTAGGAGAACCTTTACAATAATAATAATACCCCCATCCATCTCTTTCTATACACTATAGAGTCTCCCGATTGTGATACCACACTGTTCAACCATATAAAAGCATGACTTTAAAATAGTGACGTGTGACAATATGAAAAATCATGCTATTATGTAAATTAAAAAGGAGTTAATTAACCCATGCATTCGACTACGTCTTTAATAAGTAGTAGTATCAGATTTTGGAAATTCATAAAAATATTTGTCAATTTTTTTTAATTAATTGTTCTCTTCAACGTTGAATTCATTAACTATTCGGTTTTCTATCCAATACAAGTTAAAAATCGAAAACAAACAACAACTTCAGAAAGGGATAAAAGAAATTAAAGTCGCTCAGTTTAATTTCTTGATAGTATATGTTTTGAAAGCTGTGCGCACTTGATACCGGAGGTAGTTTATTGAATTCATAGCAATGTAAGATTAAGAAGTTTACTCCAACATAGGGAAAAAGAGGTCGGATCAAATCTTAACAAGAAAAAGGAAATGCGAATTTCAGCCGACGAGCACGTGTCGAATTACTATTGCTTGATATTCTTCATGTACGTTACTTCCTCCATTCTGTTTACTTTGTCTACATTCTCTTAAATAAATGTTTCGCTCAATTTATCTATAGTCTATTAAGAAAATATTAACTCTTTAAAATCCTTTAAAAGTGGAGTGATCTATACTCACTTTCTAGTTTTTTTATCCTTATTCATAATCTTTCCAAACAGTAAGTAGATAAAATGAGCGGAATGTAGGGAGTAGTATATTGACTTTTTTTGTAAGATTTTGGATTCCACTACACTAGGTAAATTTTTTCCTTCCAATAAAATAGTAATATATTTAAAAATTGTATCACAGTGGGCTCGAATCTGTGATTTTTAATATCGAGTATTAAATATTCTATTGCTAGACCAATACATACACACACTACAATTATTAATTTTGATGAGTCATGTTGTCTCATAAAATAATCTCATATATCTTGTACTCCCTCCTTCTCAATAGCAAAATTTTACTTGCTTTGGGCACGATTGTTAGAAATAAAGAATAAAAAGATAAAAAGTCGTAGGTTCTATAATTTTTGAAAAATTAATTGTTATCATTTATATAATATAACTAGGCTAATGAGATAAATAAAAAGGGCAAAAGAGACTTAATTTGTTATCGGAACGTAGGGAGCAGTATAATTTTCTTAACATTAAATGAGTAGAAATTTATTATTCTACTTAGCTCTTCCAAGACTGTTGTTCAGATATTTTTTTCCCCGCAAAAAGTTTGTAATTTTTTACGGATTTATTTGTAAATTACTACGGTAACTAATTTATATATTAAGAAAAATGTGGTCCAAATAATACACTAATTTGTAAACTTATTTTGCAATTTTATTTGAAAAATTGGAACTGTGGTCCCGAATGTTCACCACGTGGCAAGCAGCATCGTCTGGTGTTCCACGTGGGTCCAGCCCAAGTCAAGATGGCGGTTAAATGTGGCCCATCTCGTGTGGCCCTTCTCGTATAACCTACTTATAATATAATATTGTGGGCCATCCCTATTATGTTCTTTTTATTGGTTCCTTTTTCTTAATATAAAAGTTCGAATTATTATTATCTAAATTTGAGGTCGGCTGAAATGGCCGTTCCCATCGGCCGCGGAAACTTTCGGCTTTGGAGTGTTCGTCCGAATATCCAATACTATGCGTAACATTCACGATTATATTTAAGTTTTAGCATTTGGTAAAGAAAATTCAACAAAAGCAAGTGTCTTCATTAATTGGTAGTATATTATATTAAGTGATATTCTCTCGAGAGGAATCTCAGTAACGTGGTATATAAAATATGATATACACAATAGCATACTAACATGTAGTTTTAACTTTTAATTGATTATTAAGATAGACAAGTACATGAAAAAATCTATAAAAACGTCATAAGTGTATCAAGACGAATAACTTGCTCCTTTTAAATTTAGCTTAATTATATCAATACATATAATTAATGTTTACATGAAATGATTGCTGCATATGTTTGTTTATTGAAAAATACAGAAATAGAAATTTTAAGACTTAAAATGTTAATTATAGCAATATTTTTGAAACTATCAAATAATAACAATTATAGATTTATTTACCCTTTTTTCTTCTTTTATTTATCAATTTTCGTTTTTTTTTTAAATCCACCCACCAACTCATTAGTCTCATTTAAACCCTATCATCTAACTCTCTCTCTCTTAACCTCCGTATCTCATCTCTGCAACTTGGCTGCTCCTCTTTCCTTCCCCCCACCACCCCCCCCCCCCTCCCACCCCCCGTTTCACCTTTACCTTCCTCTCCCACAATCTCCAACCAATTCGTCTCCGGCAAGTCATCCTCCTCGATGCCACCGCCGATCCCATATCTCACAAATGGTTGCCCCTTTCTTCTCCCCCGCTCCGCTTTGCTCTCCTGCAACCTCCCCATCCAACCCGTCTTCATCTCCGGCAAGTTCGTCCTCCTCGTAGCCATCGCTGACACCGCCTCCCTGCCCTACCGCAAGTCCTAATTTTTTACCCGCAGTCGCAGATTTGGAATTAGGTTGTGAAAGTCGTGATCCCAAATATATCTGTGAGAAATCACATGAATAAATATGTGAAATCACATTATAATTTGTGTGGTTTCGCATGAAAAATAATGTGAAATCACATTATAATGGTTTCACAAGCAGAAAAATGGAAATTCACATAAAAAAATGGGGATTCACATGAAAAATAATGTGAAATCACATTACAATTTATTTGATTTCGTATATAATTCGAATTCTCATAAAAAATGGGAATACACATGAAAAATAATGAGAATTCACATAAAAAATACTTGGAATTCACATGAAAAAGAATGAGAATTCGAATAAGGGTAAAAAGTCATAAATTGCTATAATTAATAACTTTTAAAAGTTATTGCTAGAATTAATATTTTTATATTTAAAACTGCTAAAATCCTATAATAACTCTATGTTTATAGCATTTATAATGTTATTCTCTAACTATTAACCACGAATGAAAAATTCAGAAATTCTCACTAATGTCTTTATAGGTCGAGTTCGTCACACCTATACTCAGAAAGTGCATGGTTTACCTAGTCTGTGTAATTTGCATGATATTGCACATGGATAGAGGTTTATCCAAGTACTCACCGAAGATAGTGATTACGGGCTCCCACAATTTTACAAAAAACAAGAAGAGATCCTCTAATTTATAATTTGGTTGTCATTCTATATTTACAAATTTGAATTTATGATTATACATTTTAATATATGTTTTTTTTTCTATAATTCCAAAGTTCCTACATATGATGAGTCACCTATTAAAATACTGATTGTGGGCTAGATTCATTACTAATCCTAGCTAATAGACTGTACTATTACATTTAGTAAAATTAATCGAGTGTAGGACAAGTAATGTATAAAAATATCATTTTTATGCAAGGACTATACTTTTTATGAGGGCTATGAAATGCAACGGTAACATACCATAACAATGTGTGGTTTTGTAAAAAATAAATTTCCACATAATGTTGTTTGTTTTGTTGTATCTTGATGTTTAGATTGCAACCCTCATTTTTTTAAAGGTCAAGATAATATGATATAGAACTGATGAGTACAAGGGATATTCAACACCTTCACAAAAAGAAATAGAACAAAATTACAAACTAGCCAGTATACAACCCTCGTAACAAGAGTAGGTAACTAGGCATCCATGGGAGATGATATGCATTATTAATTAGATATGTCAATTAATGAACAATTAATGCTCGATGATAGAGATAAGAAGCATTACAACATGTCGTTATCTTACTAATCGAGCCATGCATCACCTCTAGCTTATAGCTAATCACATTTTTCTTACAAAACACGAACATCGAGAACGTGTGTTGCCCGATATTCTTATCTTGTTACTATTGATTTTTGTCGAATTTTACATGCATTATATACATGGATATTTTTTTGTTGGATCATTTAACAAGGTGCGTAGATTATGATCATTTGATTAAAGGTAGACATTACTTTTATATAAACATATCAGCATCAAATATTAAGCTAGCAAGCCAACAAATAATATATTTATCATCAATTTAAATATGAGTAATGATATTCGGACACACTGTAGTCAGCTACACACGTGAAAAAAAGATAAATTAATTGTAAAAATGAAAATAATCACATTTTAAAAAATGATGAAAAGAATCAGGGCCAAAATGGCAAAAATCCTATCATTTTAAAGGTAACAAGCTTACCACAGAATGTCCGTAAGACCAAAATCCATCTTGAATATTCGGATTCGCCATGATGTTGGCAACCTGGTCTCCTTCTCTACAAATATATATGAGAATATCTAAAATCTATAACCTCACCATACAATTTTTTTTTTTGGAAAGGTAAAAGAAATTTATTAAACTAAAAAAGAAGTATAAAGGAGTACTCAAATTCGGACAAAACGCATTAAAATAAAAATTACAACGAATTGAAGGGGGCTTCCTTTCAAAGTTTTGGACATTTATACATGCATACGTGTGTAAAAATGTAGAAAGGTTTAGTATCTAGCCCATGTAGGAGTAGCATTTAATGATGTATAAATGTCCATGTAAAAAGATGATCAATACTACTCCATCATTTAGTAATGATATCTATATCTATGTACTGAAACTGTCCAAGAGCATGAAGTAGAGACCAATGGACTAGATAGAGAAGCTAACAATAAATACACTATCGTCCTTCATAGTTCATGTGCAAGTCTTCTTATATTTATCTTGTATTTAGAGGCAGCGTTAGGATTTTCAAAATGGACAGACAATACACTATATTTATGAGCTGAGAACAACTGGACCAACAAAATTATAGTATATTTATATAATTTAAAGTGAGGGGTAAATATAAATTACGGCCTAGATGGAATATAATTAAAAATTGCTTGTCGGCCGGCGCTAGTCAGAATATTCTCAAGTTATTATTTGGTGAGTGAGAAATGATATATAATTGTGTTTTGGAGGTATTGGAAAAGATGAATTTGTTGTAGGCAAATTTATTATAAAAGAACGAGTTTGACTCGGACCGTTAGCATTGGGTCAGGAATTGACAATCGAGCTTTTGGGCTTGATTTAAATTTGAGCTAGTCCAAATTTCTTTTGGACAAACTAATTGCATATTACAATTATTTAATTGTAATAGCTATAGCATCGGACCATTTTCAAAGAAGAAGTTATACAATATAATTGTTTAATTATTTGAAATTGAAACACATGATCAGTGGTTTTTCATTTCCAAAAGTGAAAGTTAATAGCCATGTCAATGGCATTTCGAAATCAAATGCTCACGATGACCAATATATTGAAACTACCACTTAATGAGAATTAATTTTCAAAAGCTAAACCTCCAATTTGAATGCCTTGTAACAACCAACTTTGATGGCTCATAGAGGTAAATTCAAAACTGCTCAATGAGCTTTAATCCTAATGAGTGAGGCTGCCTATATATAGGTTGCTTTAGCATTGTTTTTTTAGACGTAGGAAAAAATCTGCATTCTCTCAATTCATATAGTTCTATAGCACTTCATTTGTTAGCTCAGTTTTCCTCCTCGCTCAAGGTCGTCGGAGCTCTACAGTTTGTGGTGCTACTGCTGTAGAGACGTGAAGTCGTTTACCTTTAGGGACGAGCCGCCAATCCGAGAGCACTACCGGGGCGTTTCTTGTCTTGCGGGCAGAAGGCATCTTCGGGCGACTTCTACAATAATCTGGTTTTGTTTCTAGTTTGTTGTTTCGTTTATTTTCTTGTATTATTAATATTCTTTCTTGTTAGTTCAGTTTGCATTGCTTCTTCATTGTAATTTTCACGAGTTAGTACACCGGTTCTAACAATCGCAAGACGAGAAACCCCACGTTACTTGCTCGTGTGTTCGTGGAGAAGAAATCTGGACTTATAATTTGATATTAAGCATATCGAAACTTAATCCCTTTGCTTGGAGAATGTCTACCAATCCTTCCACCGGCTCCAACACCACTGGCTCCACCGCTTCCGCCACCATTGGCTCCACTACTTCAGCCACCATTGGCTCTACCACCTCTTCCACGATTGGGTCCTCATCTGCCCATCTGTATGGGCAAACGGGTGGTCAGTCCTCCATCATGGCCCCGCTGCAAATGTCGAGGACATTGGGGTTAGCTGAAAAACCTCCTATCTTTTCGGGCAAATGCTTCAAGTATTGGCAAGAGAATATGCTATTCTACCTCACTACGATGGGGTTTGTTGGCTTTTTGACTCAAGATAAGCTGGCGACACCAAGCGAAGAGGAGACGAACTTTGAAGTTCGATCCGGCTTTGATAATTGGTGCCAAGGAGATTACCTTTATCTTAACACTGTCCTAACGTACTTGGATGGTGGTCTCTACAAGGTGTTCCGAATTCACACGACTTCTAAAAGAGTTGTGGGAGGCTCTCGGAAAGAAGTATCAAGTTGATGAGGCGAGCACTAAAAAGTTCATCGTAGCCAAATGGTTGGACTACAAGATGGTCGATTCTCAACTTGTGATGGAACAAGTGGAAGAGTTTCAAGCTCTTGCACATGATGTTCAAGCCGAAGGGATGCCCTTGGCCGATGCCCTCTCCGTGGCAGTTATGATTGAAAAGTTGCCTCCAAGTTGGAGGGACTTTCAAAGTCACTTGAAGCACAAACGTTCGGAAATGTCCGTGGAGACATTGGTTTCAAAGCTTCAAGTGGAGGCTCTTGTGAGGAGTCGTGATCAATTGATTAAAGCTCCTATGGAGAGGAATGCCAATTTGACCGAACAAGGTGGTGGTCCGTCTCACAAGCGCCCTCACCCAAATGCTAAAGACAAGGGCAAGGGAAAGCAAATTTCTCAACCATCGAAGTTTAATTGCAATTGCTACAACTGTGACAAACCTGGCCATATGGCTAAGGATTGTCGAAAGCCGAAGAAGAAGAAGGCTAAGAACAATGTCAACAACATCGAGAAGGACTTCGATGAGTGGGACAAAGATGATCTAATTGTCTAAATTTGATTTTGTTATAATAGTTTCTTGGTAGGGGTTATGCCTCCGAAAGACTTTTCAAGTTTTTGTAGAAGGATTTGTTATCCTCATAAATTAAGTGCTAATAAAATAACTTGTCCATGTGCAAGATTGAATATGACCAAGTTAAGTCTCCATGTTGTGTAACATGTCAATGAATATCCATCTTGATATGGTGATAACTTGATTGTGGGGGTATTTAACAAATACACTTGATATTGAACAAATCGTTGCATATGTTGTTAGACAAAGTTGCATAAATTATTGGACATGATGTCAAAGTGTGGGGGTTGACATTTTCGTCAAGATATTTGATCTCTTAGTGAGGTTATTGCTATTGAATGTGTAAAGTCAATAAATAACCTAGCGGATCCGCTAACCAAAAGGTTAAATGGAGAGTAAATGGTCTAATTTGCTAAGGGAATGGGATTTTAAAATCCACGACTTAAGGATGATTATAGTGGTAACCCAACCATGATGACTGGAGGATCTCAAGAACTTGGTTCAATGGGACAACTAAGCTATAAGAATCCGTGTAAAACACTCGCAAGATTCTATCTTCACCTATTCCCTGGAAAGCATTGAGTGTTTAACCTGCACGTGGTGAGATTAAGTCTTTGACTTTTAATGATTCTTGGATACCTTAGGGAGGTCAAGTATAACAGGATACTTGGGTAAAAGAATCACCTATGTAAGTGTGAAGTGTGGCCGCTTCGACGAAGCAATTATGAATCCAAAGGGTGTTCCAATGCCATAATGGACACAAACGTGAGAACGGTGAGGATTGAGACAATATTGTGTCAATGTTGTTGACTCAGTATACACCAAGGAGGACTAGTTCAAGGCAATATGACCACTAGGCCGCCGGTATACTCAATGATGTTGACTATGGAAAAGTTCAAGGTCACAAGCCCACCTAACCAAATGCAATAGCGTCTCTTGAGGACTGAGCTAAGTGTCTGCATTCATTTGCTTACGGCTTTCTCACTCATATGGGGGATTGTTGGAAATAATGGTTTGAAAATCATTATTTGTGGTGGTTAATTATTTAATTATTAATAATTAAATAATGAAGGATTATTTTACATGTCGAGTAAATAATCGGAATATATTCATGTTCTCAAGCCATTATTTGACGAGTGAGAAATGATATATAATTGTGTTTTGGAGGTATTGGAGAAGATGAACTTGTTGTAAGCAAATTCATTATAAAAGAACGAGTTTGACTCGGACCGTGAGCATTGGGTCAGGAATTGACAATCGATCTTTTGGGCTTGATTTAAATTTGAGCTAGTCCAAATTTCTTTTGGACAAACTAATTGCATATTACAATTGTTTAATTGTAATAGCTATAGCATCGGACCATTTTCAAAGAAGAAGTTAAACAATATAATTGTTTAATTATTTGGAATTGAAATACATGATCAATGATTTTTCATTTCCAAAAGTGAAAGTTAATAGCCATGTCAAATGGCATTTCGAAATCAAATGTTCACGATGACCAATATATTGAAACTGCTACTTAATGAGAATTAATTCTCAAATGCTAAACCACCAATTTGAATGTCTTGTAACAGCCAACTTTGATGGCTCATAAAGAGGTAAATTCAAAACTGCTCGATGAGCTTTAATCCTAGTGAGTGAGGCTGCCTATATATAGGTTGTTTTAGCATTGTTTTTTTAAACGCAGGAAAAAATCTGCATTCTCTCAATTCATATAGTTCCATAGCATTTCATTTGTTAGCTCAGTTTTTCTCCTCGTTCAAGTTCGTCGAAGCTCTACAGTTTGTGGTGCTACTACTGTAGAGACGTGAAGTCGTTTACTTTTGGGGACGAGCCGCCAATCCGAGAGCACTACCGGGGCGTTTCTCGTCTTGCGGGCAGAAGACATCTTCGGACGACTTCTACAACAATCTGATTTTGTTTCTAGTTTGTTGTTTCGTTTATTTTCTTGTATTATTGATATTCTTACTTGTTAGTTCAGTTTGCATTGCTTCTTCATTGTAATTTTCACGAGCTAGTACACCGGTTCTAACATCTATTACTCCTTCTGTCTCGTTCAACTTGTCACATTTTACCATTTTGGATGTACCGTTCAACTTGTCTCATTTCCTTTTAAGGAAAAAATTAAGAAGTCACTTTATTCACTTTATATGACTTCAAAATCACTTTATATCACTTTATGTCACTTCAAGAACACTTTATATCATTTTATCAATTAAAAAGATACTTTATATCACTTTATTCACTACACTAAACACACCCTTTATCATATAATACTCTTGTTCTTAATCTCCGTGCCGATCCCAAATGGGACAACTTCAACAGGACGGAGGGAGTATTATTGTTATTATAAAGGAAGTAATTAATCATTAATAGTATATATAATAACGAAGTTTACGTTCATACTATGTAGTGCGTCCACAGTTCTCCATTCATATTTATCTTTATTATCATATTTTTGGCATTAATATTCATAATAATATTATATAAATTCTATTCGTATAATAATTCATTATTGATTCATATATCATACATAAAAATATAAACATATACAAATTATAGTACACGCCAAGTATATATATATATATCCTCTCCATGTATACAAATACAATTTAGTAATTGTAAAAAAGTTTTTTTTTTCTTTCTATTTTCAATAAATCTCCTATCCCACAATATTTTCTAATTATACTTCATTCATTAGAAGAGCTTTATAAATACTTATAAACAATGTGTACTTTTTCATCAACAATGCACCAAATTGACTAATTAATTAGTTGGTCAAAAAGTAATTACTTTATAGCGAATCTAATTAGAATAATATTAATTTGACAAATAATCAAATTTGTCAAATAAATAATTTAATTTTCTATATGTACTACTAATAGAATTTTAAAATAAAAATAAAAAATTATTAAAATCAAAATTTCGTGCAGAAGCTAGCACAGACAAAATTGGACTCTTATAAGACTTCAAAAGATGCGGGAACATGAATGAACAAAAACACACTCGAACGAGATAATGTTTGAAATATATAATTGTCATGTTAAATGAAAAAGGTTTTGACCAATGTTAGAGATTTCAAATTAGTATGAAATTGACAACCAAGCCTAATAGACTATCAGAAAAAAGTGTGAGAAGCGAAAGTATCTAGCTCAAAAAAATTAGCCCGATAAATCCAAATATAAAATAGACAAAAATTGTGATGTCTGGAGCATAAGTATTGTGTGATTGTTTTGGTGCAAAAGCTAGCACGGACAAAAATGGACTCCTATAAGACTTCAAAATATGCGGGAACATGAATGAACAAAAACACACCCAAACGAGATTGATTCCGATAATATGTCTGAATGAGACGACATGTTCAATGAGAGCTTAAAGATTGAATAGGTGTTACTCATACCATCGTGATACATTTTCGTTTTGGTTATTATTGTGGAAAAGGCTCCAATACTAAGCATAATAGACATAAAGATATTCAGGTAACCACCTCGGAAGTATGCGGGTGAAAACAAAAGACCCTCGAAATGATTTGTGATTATTTATGAAGATAGCCTTAAATCTAAAAGTGAACTCGGGTTGTTACGATGATCACTAGATCCTTTTCAAAAATTAAACTAAAAGATTGTGTGATGAAGGAAAATACGATTTGACTTATTTCAACATTTACTTTAATAGAATTTTAGTTATAAATTTTTATTTTTACTATTTATAATTAATACTCTATCTGTCCAATAATAAATTTTATTTCTTTCATGTATGAGAAATAAATAAAAGGTTGAAATAACTATTTTCTTCATTTTTAATATATGATTTTTTTTAGTTCAATCTCATCATTTAAATAGTGGATTTCTACATGTAAATTTCTCTATTTTTTTATTCAAATCCTTCTAAAAATATAAATGAAAAAGATTATTTTATTAGGAGACTCCAAAATTGAAGAATCATAATAAAATGAATCATACAAATTATTATTATTAGAATTATTGTATTAACATTATTATTAGAATTATTGCATTAATTACTAGGTTTTTCTATAGATTCAATCCGTACAGCTAACTATAATTGTAAATTTTCAAAAGTGGGTAATCCAATTTTTACTATTTTTTATAAGGGTTAAGGTTGAAACAATAATGTAGTATAAGTTTATAGGAGTATATATGCTCTTTCATCTTTTCAGTTTTCGTTATTCATATTTAAATATTTGAATTTCTTTTTTTGCAAAAACGAGTGAAAAGCTAATATAATATAAATATTGATATTGATTCGATGAGTACATATAGTTTTTAATCGGGTTTGAGATGAGTATGGTTAAAGAAAATTTTTAATGGGCATTACCCGACCTATTGTCATTTCTAAATTCTATCAAATCCCGATAGGTAGAAATGTTAATTCAACCAAAATTGACGGGTCTTCCCTAATAATCTGAGAAAAAAAGGGTTATAGCCGAGAACTTCTAGCAAAAAAGAAAAAAAAATGCAATTGACTGAGTGAGTTGTTAGTTAGTTCATATTACACAATGAATTGGGACGGACACAAATGGTAAAGTTTTTTTTTCTTAATTGGGTTTAATAAGTGTATGAGTACATAAATTTAAGTTGGATTGAAAACATTAATGGGCGGAATACCCAACTCATTGTCATTCTTAACGGACTTCGATAAGTAGAGATGTTAGTTTAATACGAAACTGAATGACTGACCCAAATAGACTGAAAAAAGAAGAATCATGATGGACTTTTGTTCAACTCATGAGCCAAACATAAAGACAAGAACTAATTAGTATAACACCTTATATTTGATTTTAGATATTTTATAGATTTAAATGATTTTTTTATAATTAACGTGTTTTATTATACATGTTTGAGACAAGAAATGGTTAGTAACATTATTTTAATAAACATGAGAAAAATCACAACTTACAAATTAGGTACATAATAATTTTTAAATTAATAGATGTAATATAAATTTAACTTAATTTTATAGTTTATTATTAAAAATAAAATTTAACTTTAATTCCCGTCAAAATCCTTTTCTGTGCTACATTGCAGTCGGCGCAGGTGGTAATAAATTTTAGAAAGTAGAAGGCATTTAATTAAATTGGTGCATTGGAATCAGTCAATATATATATATATATAACCATGGCGGAATGGCATCGCTTAAGTAGACAATTTCTGCAAAAACGAAATCCTCAATTCAACTTCTGCCGACCGCCAATCAATGAACCCCCCATTGCCTGGAAACTTGAGTCATAAATAAGTACAAGAAGAAAAAAATACTAGTAATATGACTTGATCTGCAGAAAACTTTGTATATATGCAACCGATAAGTCATGATCCATCGAACGTTGTTATTCATTCTTTTTCGATTTTTTTTATTTATTTCCTTCATAATTGGGGTTCTAGTCCGATTGCATGCATTATGTCTATTCTTAAATAAGACGATTATTTATAATAGGGTTGTTTTGTAAAGGATTCGAGTACCCCTTGTACTTGTATTTATGTTAATCTCTCCTCGACTTTTCAAAAAAAAAAATTATTTATCTACAATGTCATCGTATTTATATTTTATGGAACTTAAATTGTGTTTGAATTCGAATGCCAGTATGCACTGTGGTCTTACGGTCTAACACTAGTACTCATGACTCACCCCCTCATTCACTTATTAATATTTGCAAAGTTAGAAATAGTACTCTCTAGCTCCGACCACGATATACTTTCTTACTTCGTCCGACCACTATATATTTTCTGAAGTTAGAGCCTAGAGGTAATTGAGTATTGTGGATAGCGATTTAAATTTATTAAGTGAAGCATGTTACAAAGTAAATGCATATGGATAACAATTTCTGTTTCTTCTTCTGCTGTATATATGTGTTTGTTCTTTTTTTTTCTCTCTTTTTTTTTTTCTCTATCTCGATCTTCTACTACCTCTTATTCAAAATTTAAATGTTTTTAGAGTTGTGCATACAAACTAAAAAATTTATTTTTATTAAAATATTTTTGAGGGGAAAATACATGTAATAAATTATGAATTAAAATTAGTAAATAATGAAAATGTTAGTTTTGAGCTAAGTTAACTAGAGGGAAATATAGTTTTGAAAGATGAAAATGCTAGAATGATAAGTTATACAAATTTAAATATACTTATATTTTGGATAGGAGTAAATTTGAAGGAAATGGAACAAGAGTAGTGAGTGAGAGTTATACCTATCTAATGTTTATACTACAAGATAAGTACATAGGAAAGCTCATTAATTGAAGTTTCAGCGCTTCCAATGAATGTAATGACGCGGCTGGATGACTTTCGCGGCACCCTCTTACTCTCGAGAATTATTTACTGCTCTCTCACTTAGATAATTAAGATAATAAATTAAGTAATTAATAATGCGGTTATAGTCAACCTCACTAAACCTAACTCTCTCTTCTCTATTCTTTCATACGGCTGAGTCAACCAATGACGCTCTAATTATTAATTGAATTGCCTATATAAGCAACAATCTCATCAGTCATCACCACGACGCCAAACAAAGAAACCTAGCCATGGATCACGAAGACTCCCTCTACTACTACGCAGACTCCGATTTAGACCTCAGCTTCACCTCCGTCACCACCGCCACCACCCTCTCCGCCCGCAGCAGCTTGGCTCGCAGCAGCCTCACCCTCAGCTTCAACGACCGCCTCTCCTCCGCCTCCTCCACCACCCCCTCCACCGCCTTCCCCAACGTCCACTACCGCCCCCACAGCCGCCACGACAACCCCAACTGGGCCGCCGTCAACGCCGCCACCACGCTCTCCGCCGACGGCGCCCTCCACCTCCGCCACCTCAAGCTCCACCGCCTCGTCGGCTCCGGCAACCTCGGCCGTGTCTTCCTCTGCCGCCTCCGCGACTACGACCACGCCAACTTCGCCCTCAAAGTCGTCGACCGCGATTCCCTCAGCTCCAAGAAGCTCTCCCATGTCCAGACGGAGGCGCAGATCCTCTCCTCCCTCGACCACCCTTTCCTTCCCACGCTCTACGCGCACATAGAGGTCTCGCACTACATTTGTCTCCTCATGGACTACTGTCCCAACGGCGATCTCCATTCCTTGCTCCGCAAGCAACCGCACTACCGCCTACCGCTTCAGGCGGTCAGATTCTTCGCCGCCGAGGTTCTCTTAGCCCTCGAATACCTGCACGCCAAGGGCATCGTCTACCGCGATCTGAAACCCGAGAACATTTTAATCCGCGAAGACGGTCACATCATGCTCTCAGATTTCGATTTGTGTTTCAACTCCGAAATTTCGCCGAGATTGGAAAGCCGGCGACAGATCAAGGTCAGTTCCAGCAAATACGCCTGCTTCGGCGACCGGCAACGGGAGGAGCAGGTGACGGAGTTCGTCGCCGAGCCAACGACGGCATTTTCGAAGTCGTGCGTTGGCACGCACGAGTACTTGGCGCCGGAGTTGGTCGGCGGAAACGGCCACGGCAACGGCGTGGACTGGTGGGCGTTCGGCGTCTTGATCTACGAGCTTCTGCACGGAACGACGCCGTTCAAGGGTTCGAGCAAGGAGTCCACCCTGCGCAATATAGCGTCGACCAGAGGGGTGAGGTTCCACGTGGCGGAAGGAGAGAGGGTGGAGCCCGGGATGGCTGACGCGAGAGATTTGATCGAGAAATTGTTGGTGAAGGACCCTAGGAGGCGGCTAGGGTGCGCCAGGGGGGCGACGGATATTAAACGGCACCCGTTTTTTGACGGGATAAAGTGGCCGTTGATCCGGACGTACCGGCCGCCGGAGATTCGCGGCCTCACCGTGAAACGGACTAAGAGCAAGACGCACGTGAGCGGAGCATCGTCTCCGCGGAGGCGGCGATGCTTCTGGAAGAAGCTGAGCAATTTAATGAGGATTAAGAGGTCTAAATACAGATTAAATTGCAATTCCAATTATTACTCCTACGTTGATTACGACGTTAGGAAATGTGCTTGAGCCTTGAGGTTTTGCTTAGATGTATTATTATCTTGTAAAATTTGTCTAAATTAATTAGGTGGCCAGAAAAATACATCAATTTTGGGGAGTTTGTAAATCACAGAGGAAAACTGGGGGTACGGAAATACACACAGTTTGTATATTGATTACAGTATTTGTTTTGTTTTTTTAATTAATTTCTTTTTGGACATTGCTTAAATTCTTGGCATTTTTATCTGCGTGCAACGTTTTATTTTCCCATGAGAAAGAGAAATGCCTTATTGAGTTGCTCATTTTTATCAGCGCAGCTTGCTGCGTATATTTTCATGTCCGTCTGTTTCGATTTTAGACTGAACATATAATTTTAATTACTCTCGCCATTACCCTCAAAAAAAAAAAAAAAAAAGTTACTCTCGCCATTTGTGGAAAATTTCGGTTTCGACTTATGAATTATGGAAGTAAAGTAGTTTTCAATTTATTTGTGGAATTCAACGTGTTAGGACAGTGAGATTTAAGAAAAAGTGTGATGTTATCTCATGGGCAACAGAATTTAAATCAGGATTTCTGCAGAAGTTTGTATAATAAACAAATGAAACTTGTAATATTAAATCGAAATAATGTAACAGAACTTTCTCAAATCATTCAGTGCAAATTAAACTTAATTATAGATTGCCAAATGGGTGTAATGTTGGTATAATGTTTAGCATGTGGGAGCAACATGGGTCCTAGCTCGTTTTACGGGTGAGAGAAAGAGGGGTTTTGACTTCTGATTAACAAATTAATTTATGGTTAACACTCATTTTTGGCTGATTACCTAACATATTTTAGTAAGTATCTACTTGTCATTCATCAATGACACAGCTCATCTACATTACTACTACGTACCGACCATTTCAAGTGTTTGATAATTATGAGATTCCACCAATTGATAATTTCATGTCGTGCCAGTCACTTTCTAAATATACCCTTTGTTAATTTTGTTATTCTATTTCAGGTATTTAAAATGCACTACATACTATATAATATGGATTTGAAGATTACAGTAATGATAATAATAAATGAAAATGGATTATCAAATTGCAAGTGGTCACTAATTAATACTTATCATCGGTTTCTGATAGATTAACTTTAAGCAATTGAACTCAACAATCAACTTGGATATGCTACAAATCGCACGATAAAGGATAACAAATTACAAGCGGATAATATAGAGGGGGATTGTTGCAAAAGTACATAACTAAACCCAAAACAAAACAAAAAATCAAAACTGTCCTTCAATAGATAAAACATATAAACTCCTCTCTTATTTCTCTCACCTCTACTCTCATACGTCCAAATCAATGCTACTTTTTGAAGAGTTTCTAGAGATTTCCAGCGCGATTGCGGGCACAAAGGCGCAAAAAGTAACGTTTATGTACGAGTCGTTGTGTTAATTTGTACAACATAAAATAACTTGTATATATGACATATAAGTACATATACTTAGGTAAGATAACCTTATAATGTTTCTTTACATGTAGGATACAAGGTTATCTTACCTATATATATATATATATATATAGAGGGTAGGGATCCAGTGAGAATAGATCTTATATGAGAATGTGAGAATGATATATTTTAATGCATTTTTATCATATCGGTAATACATATATTGCAGAAATGTAATGCATGCTCATTCTAATGCATAAATTACAATAAGTTAATGCATTAACATTGTAATGCATAAATTACAACAACATAATGCATCGTTAAATCTGAACTATTGATCAACAAAAATCAAGGATCGAGATTTATTTTCATTTCTCACATAAAAAAGTATTTTCACATGATCCTCTTCCTATATATATATATATATACATGAAATAAATACATACATATGTGTGTATGTATATGTAAGGATATGATGGTAAAAGGGTAACCTTTTTGTGTTTTAATTATTTAGGATATTTTTATCTTTTTTGTTTTCAAGAAGCCATTTTAAGTTTTTCCTCTTAATTTATTATTATGAGTGCGTGTAGTTTGATTGATTAGGATGGAAAATATATATTTTCATTATTTTTTCATCATTATTATACGTTATTTTTTAATAAAAATTTTACAATCAAAGTAAAAGCACAAATTATATAAATATATACACTAATTACAAATTTATAAACATTAAATATTAATTATTATTTATTAAAACTAAATTAAATAATGTGTATACTAAAATAATACTATTTTCATAAGAAACAGAATACAAAAAATAAATAAGGTTAGAACTTGGAAGAGTATATTCATAACTAAATTAAAACTATACACAATAGGACATTGGCTATCACACCTAAGGGTGAAAGTATGGAAAACGGGTTTTTTGGTAACCCGTACTCTACCTATACCCGGCTGGATATTGGATATCCAATACTCGTAATTTGCGGGTATTGGATAGATATGAGTTTTTCAAAAAATACTGGTGCAAGTCAAAGATTAAATTATTTATATATTATACTCCTTCCGTCCCACCGAATACGGCCTGTTTTCTATTTTGGGACGTTCCACTATACTTGGTCTGTTTCTTTTAAGGGTAACAATTAGTATATATACATGGTCCACCATCCTATCTAAACCCCACTAACATACTCCCACTACACACTCAATCATCTCATCTATAACTTTATTAGCATTATAAAATATTGCATTCACACTACACTAAACACTTTGTTTATATTCAATACCTTTTTTCTTAGTCTCCGTGCTCATATAAATTAGGCGGGACGGAGGAGTATATAATTTACTACTCCCTCCATCCATGATATAAATACCCATTTGGGGTTGGACACGGAGATTAAAAAAGTTGGTAAAGTTGTTGTGAGTGAAATTGAGGTCCCACTTTATTGAGAATGGTAAAATTGGATTGGAAATAAAATGATTGTGAGTGGAATGAGGGTCCCATTTATTGTGAGTGAAAAAAGGTGAAATTAAATTAAAATTGTTATGAGTAAAATAAGTGGCCCGCTTATAGTGAATGGAAAAAGTAAAATAAAAGTGGAAGTAGTTATAAATAGAATAAGGTCTCACTTGATTTGATTGTATAAAGTGTTGATTTGATTGTAAAAGGTAAAGTTTGTAAACAAATATTTTGTGGTAAGTAGGTATTTATATCGTGGACGGAGGGAGTAATTTTTATATAGATCATAGATATATATTTATAAAATACATATTCATTTTTTACCTAAAACCAAGTATTACTCTTTCTTTCTCTTCAGTCTTCACTCTTCTTCGCTTTTACCAATCCTCTTTCTACATTCTCCCTACTCAGTCCTCTTTCTTCACTCTTCTTCACTTGTTTTGGACTTTTGATATTTAATTATGTTTTATCTTTGTACTTTGTTTATTTGTTGAAGTTAATTGTACTACATTTGGTATTGATTTGCTGTCGTTGTTGTCTAGTTGTTACTGCAAATTGGTTATCAATTTGTGTCGCTGAAAATTGTCGAAAAATAAAACAAGTGGAAAGACATCAAATTATAAATTGTTTTTATTTTCTCTTTTTAAACAGGTATGGATATCCATGTACCCGTTTATTCACCTCTAATCACACCTCTCGCCAAAACCCAGTGTCGGGCCTGGGTGTGGGCCATGAACATGGGTTACGGCATCATTAATATTGTATGTATGTGTCCAGCTAATTGTTTGGTCTTCATACATTTTGGCACCTTTTACCTTTTTGTAAGTTTGTAAAATGTAAATGAAACAACTACAATTTTTTTTAATCTACGAAAAGAAACAAAGGCAAAATCGAGACAAGATACGTAAAAAAACGGGACCATACAACCTTAATTTATTCCGTGTTAGTATTAAATTTCATAAAGAGTAACATAAATAAAATTCGACACTTAATGTTGCAAGCGTGGGTATTGGGCCAAACTGGATGTAGGCGGAGTTGCGGCGGCGCCACCGTCAGCAGCAGCCGTGGCGTCGCAGTAGCCGCGAAGAACATTGCTTTCTTCAGAAGTGATGCCGAGGGTTCCGAGCATGGAGGGCCAGCACTGACGCTCAATAACCGTTATGGCGTTGCAGCAGTTGGCCCCAAGTTGAGTCTCCCCATTAAGGAAGAACATCACCACTTCTCCGCTGCATGATTGAAGCTCCGACAACGCATCCCAGCACGTGCTCGGCCCCTCCTCCGCCACTTTGAGGCGGGCGGCAAGGCTCGATCTCGACTCGATTTCTCTTGCGGAGGTCATGAGGGATGATGTTATGGCAGCTGCGAGGAGAACTAAGATGAGCTTCGTGGGAAAGGCCATTGTGTTTATTTTGTAGATTTTCGGAGAGATGTTAGATGAGAGAGGGGATTGTGTGATATTTGGTGAACGGGAGAAAATGGGAGTGTTTATATATAGGAAAATGTATATGGGAATAAATTAGTTGTGTGGGGAGAGGAAAGGGCTGGGAATTCAGTGAGTTTGTGTAACTGATGTTATGAATTGATGATCACGACTTTTCATTTGATTTTTAGTTGTCATCGGTTATTGTTACTTAGTACTAGACGTATGAGTGAAATTAACTGTGATTACCAAGCATGTTTATTAGTGCTAGTATCAAATAATTAAGTAAAATAATATTCTAATTTTAATGGTATCGAACAGTATTGGTGTTTTGAAATTAATTGATTGGAGAAAATTACTCATTACTCGGGATTAACAGTTCAGCAAACTTTTAATCAGAGGAAATAAAATACTAAAAAATAGAAATAAAAATAAAAATAAAATTCACGAT
This sequence comes from Schizonepeta tenuifolia, assembly GCA_029490685.1. Taxonomy (NCBI): domain Eukaryota; kingdom Viridiplantae; phylum Streptophyta; class Magnoliopsida; order Lamiales; family Lamiaceae; genus Schizonepeta; species Schizonepeta tenuifolia. The sequence continues at coordinate 108,641,081 of CM055956.1, forward strand.
CAAATTCATTTAAGAATGCGAGAATCATCCTTCCTCAAAAAAAAAAAAAAAAAAAAAAAAAAAAAAAGCAGCGATATCAGTTGCATAAACTTACAGAATTCTCAGCCCCTTCTTCTCCTCAGACAACTTATGATTTCGCCCATTAATCATCTACACTGATCATAAATTTCTCCCCTATAAATATTTCCATTCCCCATCTACAATTATCGTATCACAACATTTCCTTCTCTTATCTGACATCTCTCCAAAAATCTACCGAAAAAAACACAATGGCCTTCCCCACGAAGCTCATCTTAGTTCTCCTCGCAGCTGTCTTAGCATCATCATCCCTCATGATCTCCGCAAGAAAAATCGAGTCGAGATCGAGCCTTGCCGCCCGCCTCAAAGTGGCGGAGGAGGGGCCGAGCACCTGCTGGGATGCGTTGTCCGAGCTTCAATTATGCAGCGGAGAAGTGGTGATGTTCTTCCTTAATGGGGAGACTCAACTTGGAGCAAATTGCTGCAACGCCATAACAGTGATTGAGCATCATTGCTGGCCCTCCATGCTCGGAACCCTCGGCATCACTACTGAAGAAAGCAACGTTCTACGCGGCTACTGCGACGCCGCTGCCTCTGCCGACGGTGGCACCGCCGCCCCTCCGCCTGCAGCCACCTTGTCCCAGTGCTACAACTTCCCACGCTTGCAACACTAAGTGTCACTTTTTAATTCTGTTAATGTTTAGTGACTGGAAATTTCCTCCGATGAAAACTCTGTATTACTCTTCAAAATTGATGAATAATAATTGAAGGGAATGAGGTTGCTTGGTTCACTTTACATTTTTCCAAATAATATACATGTATTATACTTAAAATGGCAGCATTTCTACACAATAATAGTATGAAATTTTCTTTAATTACAATAACACTCAAAAAAATCAAAATGTTGATAAATAGAGTTTATTCCTATCTACCTTCCGTCCAAGTAATTGTAAGGTGATTATGTGAAGCTGTTGCATTAGAGCTGCTAAAAGTATTCTCATAAGAAATATCTCTCTCCGTGAAGAATCCCGGCTGCTTCGCCTGCGGCAATGCTACTTCATTCCCCAGCATGAACACCACCGTCGACATGCTTGGCCTATCCTCCGGACTATTCTGCACGCACAACAGCCCCACATGGATCGAACGAAGCACTTCTTCCAGCTCGAACGCCTCCTCCAGACACGGATCTATTAGTTTTCTAGAACTTTCCTCCTTGTAAAGTCTCCATGCCTGCACACAATTTCATCACTTGCTTCAGGTCCTATACACATTAATTTCTGGCTTTAATTAATTTATATCTAGTGGAAGTGAATTGCTTTACTTACATGTCCGAGAAGGTTGAGGTTGTGGTCTTTGAGGAGGAATCCTCTGTTTCTCTTGCCGCTCACTATTTCTAACACGAGAACACCAAAGCTGAACACGTCGGATTTCACTGAGAACAACCCGTCTATTGCATATTCCGGAGACATGTATCCACCGCAACCATAAGATTATTAATCATGTCACATGATAATCATCATCATTGGTATAATATATGATACAAAGATAAATCAGAGCTGTTTTTTTTACTATGTCCCAACAACTCTGCGCGTCTGAGCCTCTGTCTCGTTCCCTCCAAAGCTTCTTGCTAAACCAAAGTCCGATATCTTAGGGTTCATATCAGCATCTAGCAGTATGTTGCTGGCTTTGAGGTCGCGATGAATGATTCTCAACCTCGAATCTTGATGAAGATACAATAGTCCCTTTGCAATCCCCTTTATAATATTGAAACGCTTTTGCCAGTCAAGTAGCCTACTTCTTTCTTGGTCTGTTAAAACATTCACCATTACAAGAGAAGCAATAGACTTAGAAGAGTTTTAGAGTTGGAAAAGGCATTACCAAATAACATTAAGTCGAGGCTGTGATTAGGCATGTATTCGTATATCAACATGTTCTCTTCTTCTTCAGCACAACATCCTAGAGTTCTCACCAAATTGCGATTCTGCAGTTTGGCTATTAGGATCACTTCGTTTTTCAGCTCGTTCACTCCTTGCATTGAGGTTTTTGACAAGCGCTTCACAGCAATTTCCTGCCCGTCCTCCAACACACCCTGCACCCAAATTTGGAAATGTGAAACGCGATAAAATGCTTCATGTTCCATCACTTGCGAAGAAATTGAAGTATCTTTACCTTGTAGACAGGTCCAAAACCACCCTCACCAAGCTTGTTTCTATTAGAAAAGTTATCTGTAGCTTTCAAAATTCTAGCTAAGCTAAAGAATGGCAGCTCTGCTTCTTTGGCATTCGTTGCACTGAATAGCCCCGTTACTGCACAACAAAATTAGTACAACTAAGCACAAATAGATTCGTATTTTGACACATTCAATCAGATCATATACAGATATACCTTCTTCTGTCATACTCGAATCCTTGTCTCTCTTCCGAGTATAAATGAAGATGAGGATGAGACACACGAGAAACATCGCCAGCACAGACGCAACACTTGCTATAACTATAGCTCTTCTTTTCCCTTTATTGTTGTTGCTGCTGCTGCTTGTGCTCCCCACATCTTCAGTCAAACAAAACACAGCAGATTAAACCTTGTTTAATTTACTGAAAACATTGATCAAAACTTATCATCAACAACTCTTATTACCTGGAGACTCAGAGGAAGCCATTCTTATATAAAGATCCTGGCCGGCGGAAGCCATAGTTCTGATATCAATCAAATCCCCATGGTAGAACAAGCATCCACTGCCGGCTCCGCTGATATTGAGCTGCGCAAACGCCATGCACGAACAATTCCTGGAGCAATCCGCTTGGCAATCTGCAATAGTCATTGTGTCCACATTGTTGGTGGTGTTCCTGGCATCTGGCAACTTGATCCCGGAATACATCAAAAACACGTCTCCGGTGCAGTTCAAGGGGTTCCTCCGTATGCAACCGTCGGACCAGTCCGTGCGGCCCCAGCTGCGGGGATCCTTGGCCACGAACCTGTCGAGGCATCCGCAGGAAGGAGAGTTTCCCACATTGCAGCTGCCGTGGGGACCGCACAGCGCGTAGTTGTCCCAGTTGTCCGCAGGCACGCTGGTGTAGGTGATCCACGAATTCGTCGCCGTTGGGATTCAATCTCGACCGCGACACGATTGACGCTCCGACTACACCTTCCGTGTACCTCACCTCGTCCTTGCTCATCTGCAGCGACACGCTGTAGGTGGGGTCGTTGCTGGTGTCGGGGGCTCCACTCCACCGTTTGCCGTTCCACGGTCCGATTCTGTACTTGATTTCTCTCCCTCTCTTCAACAGCATCTGTGGATATCCGGTGGGATCGACGTGAGAGGAGTATTCTCCTTCTGCTGGATCGTCGTTGCTTTTCCACGACGACGCGTACGTCTCCACGCAGGTCACGTAGTTCCATCCCAGCCTGATTCCGGCGAGCAACGTGTCGCTGGGGTAGTCGAAGCTCTGCCAGAGGAAATTATCGCCTGCACCGCGGACCACCAGATTACCGGAGTCGAGCAATTCTGCGGTTGGATTTGGGGACGACGCCGTCGATGCTGGAATAGCGGACGACCAGACGGTGCCGTTGGTGCCGTTGAGGAGAGAGAGAACTCCCGGCGATGAGACCGTTAAGACGCCGGAGGAATCTGTGAGCGGAGAGAACTCTCGTACATGAATACATATTTGACACCTTTGTATCTAATTATTTTTAAGGTTGCGTGGACACTTGTCTGACCAACGTTGACTAAATCACCCCACAACAGAGTCCAATGCTATGGCTACGAGAGTCTAATTGGAGAGATCCACAAAGTGTTTGACTTTTTCTGGCCCGAAGCAAAGACTGCAGTGAAGAGATGAGCTCTAGGATATAGTACAATTTGTGTCAAGGGTTTTCAAGTGATATAGTACAATTTGTGTTTTGCTTATTACAAGGTGTATGCTGTTACGATATTCATAGTATCGTACATGTCCATACGACATTATTAAACTCGTACATGACACTGAACAATAAATCAAGCTAGTTTATCCGAATAGCAACAATTAAAGAACAATGCCTCGTCTGCATGAAATATGATACGATCAGATTTTGAACAAATCTAACGATGTTACGATGTATAATATATTGTACCAACACAAGCTACGATATATCAAAATTGTACAATTTATCGTAGTGATAATGTAACAATAAATGAAAATCGTAGCACTGTATGTCCATATTTCGTGATCGTCAAATACGATATTATGTATGTCGTACAATATATAATACAATATATCAAATCATACACTCATATTAGAGATACTCTAAAACACCTTATTTGCATGTATGATTGCTACGACTTTGCATCAAATCGTAGCAACTTTGTTACATTTTTTGTATGATATCATATTATCCCAGTGATAATTATAGCCACTACAAGTTTAAAATCATTTGTTTGTAATTATATCATATACTTCTTTGCGCTATGTTACGATTTCAATAAATCGTATCATATAATGAACAACAAAATAACAAAAAATAAGTTATTAAACATAAAAAGTTATATGAAACGAGTCATGTGCATCGCCACATGTCAGACTAAGTGCCTGGTTCCTCCCCAATTAAGCAGCATGATATTTTGTATGTATGATTGCTACGACTTTGCATCAAATCATCGCAACTTTGTTACATCTTTTGTACGATATCATGTTATCTCGTATCGAGAGCAGTGATAATTATAGCCACATTTCTACAAGTTTAATATCATTTGTTTGTGATTGCATGTATAATTGAAATTTGTTTGAGATTTGAGGATAGCATGTGTGAAAATTATACTTTTCTAGATACGATGTTGTTAATCTCGTACATGAGGGTAACCAATTTATGCTATGAAAATATTAATTATTTTAATTTATGTGTAAAGCATAATACGTAACCTTGAAAACAATTAGATACAAAGAAAGTTGTTAAATCTACAATCATGTACGAGTTAAAGCAAAATCGTAACAATTCAAGTACGATTTTAGAAATATCGTAACAACATGCACACATACAATTTGTAATCTCGTATATAAATATTGTATCAACCTATGTACATGCATTCACAAAAAATTTGTATTTATAGCCACATTTCTACAAATTTAATATATATCGTAGCACGAAGTTATTATTTCATGTGCGTATGATGTTACGATATTTGGAATATCATACTTCTGTGGTTACGATTTTGTTACTGACCTATTCATGCATGTTTTGTAACTACTTTAGGATTGGCACGAAATAAGAATGCACGTGTGTAGTTTGTTACGAAATTTGTAATATTGTACGTGAGGGTGATTGCATGTGGGTATGTTGTTACGATATTTTCCAAAACATGCATGAATTAATCATTCTCGAGTACGAGTTAAACAAAATTGTATCCACAGAAGTACGATATTCCGAATATTGTAACATCGTAGAAACATGGAATTCCAGAAACACAACCAAATCGTAATATCGTGTCAAATCGTACCAAATATGTAACAATATTCCTCAAAAGTGCCACAAACATGCATGAATTGGTCAGTCTCGAGTACGAGTTTAACAAAATTGTAGACACAAAAGTACGATATTATGAATATCGTAACATTGTACACATATGCTACGAGTGTACGAGTTCAACAAAAATCATGACATCTGTATATTGTACAACCGCCATGAACATCAAATTTCCAGATCTCCAATTTCAGATCTAATCGAAATTCTTCTTCAAACCAAAGAAAATCAATGAAAACAAACTACTATACCTCCTTCATCGTTTAAATCGAAGAAAAACTTCCGAGAACAAGCTTTGGAGAAAAAAAAACGAAAAACTCCAAATCAAAACCACAAGAAAAAAACAACAAAACTTGTGAAGAATTCTCGAAGAAACTGAAAAAAAAAATGATTTGGAGAAATGAGAAAGATAGAACATGGTTCTGCAAAAACTGAGAATTAAAAAACGAGAGAGAAGAAGAGAGAGAGTTGTGGGTTTATGAGAGAGAAAAAGAATAAGAGAGAGAAATAAAACATAAGAGAGAAAGCTTGGACAGAGAAGATGACTTGGACGAGGCGGCGGCAGAGAGGGAGATGAGCGCGGTGGCGGCAGAGAAGGAGAGGAGTGGAGCGACGCCGGAGATGAGTTGTTATTTTGAGAGAATTCGTAGAGAGAGAAAGAGAAGGAGAAAGAGAAATCTGCAGAGAAAAGGGAAGAAAAGAAAGAGAAGAGAGAGAAAAAAATTAGTGGGTTTATTGAAGTAAGGGTATTTTGGTCTCATCAACTCAAACTTGACCTCTTTTATTGTAATTTAAGTTGGGGTACAACATTATTGGCCTCTTTTATTGTAATTTAAGTTGGGGTACAAAATTATTGTTTTTATCTAGAGAGTAGCTATAAACAATAATAAACTCTTAACTTAATCTATGAAATAAAAATTCAAAATCATAATTTTGAAATAATAATAACAAATACAATAATTTCGAACATAAAATAGAACATAGTCCAATATTTATATCTTAGGGCTCATGTTAGCTTCTATCAAATATGTACACTATACATTATTTCAACCTCAAATGTTGATATGTATAGAGTATTAAATATGGAATCTCTCTTTTAGTTTCTTTTTTTTAAGGAAGGTAACATACGTTTTTTTTTTACCCTAAAGAAAAGTAACATACTTCTTGTATGTCATGCTCAACTCTGAATGTTTCTCTTCTCTTGCTTCAAAATCTATGCATTTCTTGCCGGATAATTACAATTTAAACAAAACATCTGATGATTAAATGTCGATAACTTCTAAAACTTAATAAAGACGAAAGAATATATATATTTCTAACTAAAAAAGACCAAAAAGAATGATTTTAAATTGCAATACTATGTAATTTTGACGAATCATCAGAAATTACGCACAACCCCCTGTCCCATTGCGGGGGGCTTTTTCCTGCTCCGCCCCTAATCCTATCTGCCCTCCAGCATTGTAATAGTAATTTGATTCTCCGATGCTGCATTTGAGCTACTAAAACTACGCTCCACCAAAACATCCTTCTCTGTCAAGAAACCAGGCTGCTTAGCCTGAGGCAATGCAACTTCATTTCCCAGCATAAACACCACTTCAGACATATTTGGCCTGTTTTCAACTGAATTCTGAACGCACAATAGCCCCACATTATTCGACCGTACCACCCCTGCTACATCGTACGCTCCGCCTAGACAAGGATCCACTATTTTGCTCGAGTTCCCCTCGTTGTAAACTCTCCATGCCTGTACTCATCACACATTGTCATTATCAAATTATCATCTGTTATTTTTATTTTTTATTTTTTTTTATTTTTCATTTTTTTAAGTTTAGTTACTACACGTACGTAAGCAAGAAGGTTGAGATCATCTTTGAGGAAGAAACCTCTGTTTTTCTTCCCACTCACAATTTCTAGCACAAGCACGCCAAAGCTGAACACGTCAGATTTCACTGAAAACAATCCGTCTGTTGCGTATTCTGGAGCCATGTATCCACTGCAATAGAGTAAGATTTGGAGCTCTAGGGTTCAATTGTCGGATTTAACAATGATTTTACACTATTTTGTAATTTTCACGCGACTTTTCAATAATGTAATTATCATGTTTAGTTTAAAAACTTAAACAATGTTAAACAAAAATAACAAAAATAACAAAAAACAAAAAACAAAAGTGTTGTTATATCTTAATAATTGAAAAGTTATGTGAAAATTGTCAAATAATGTTAAACTGAGACAACTATAAGTTTGTTGAGATTCTTACTATGTTCCGACAACTCTACATGTCTGAGCTTCGGTTTGGTTTCCTCCGAAACTTCTAGCTAATCCAAAGTCTGATATCTTCGGATTCATGTCCGCATCAAGTAATATGTTGCTAGCTTTGAGGTCGCGATGAATGATTCTCAACCTCGAATCTTGATGAAGATACAATAGTCCCTTTGCAATTCCATTGATAATATGGAACCGTTTTCGCCAATCTAGTAACATACTTCTATTTTGATCTGTTGATACATTTTGTAAAATTATAAGGGTTATATTGATGTTGCACTATTTAACATGACAAAATAGAATTCATTAGGCAATAATATGATTGAATTGTCTCACCAAATAAAATCAAGTCGAGGCTATGATTAGGCATGTACTCATAGATCAACATGTTCTCCTCTCCTTCTGCACGAAATCCTAATGTCCTCACCAAACTTCGATGTTGGAGTTTGGATATCAACATTACTTCATTCTTCAGTTCATCAACTCCTTGTGTTGACGTCTTTGAGAGACGTTTCACTGCAATTTCCTGTCCATCTTCGAGCTTTCCCTGCATACAATGACGAAACGAAGATTGGAGATGGGAAAATGCAATAAAATTTTGAATATTCAGACACAAATCTGTGTGAAGAAATAGTAGAGCACCTTGTAAACAGGTCCGAATCCACCCTCACCAAGCTTGTTTTTGTCAGGAAAATGATCTGTAGCTTTCAAGATTGTGGAAAAGTTAAAAAATGGCAGCTCTGCTTCTTTAACATGACTTGCACTAAATGGCCCTGCCGCAGCTGTGGAAATTAGCCAAGTAGCATTAATTAATTGATCCCATACTGCTATTGGATTATTATTATTATTATTATTATTATTATTATTATTATTACTATTATTATTATTATTATTATTATTATTATTATTATTATAGTTTATGGTCTGACGTTTAGAACGAGTATAAAAACTCTTTATCTTTATGCAAAGTTTCAAATATGGCACACGAGATCTTTTTGAATATCTGGCCATGTTTGAAACTCGCCCGAAAAGTCAGGTCATAAACTGTAATTATCAGAGATGACTATTAAGTGTAAATGCACACCTCCTTCTTCTTGTGTAACAATGGTATCCTTGTTCCTCTTTCGGGTTATAACCCAAACGAGGCATAAGCACACAAGAATCACTCCACTCATTGACGTTAAACTCGCTATCACTATTGCTCTCTTTCTTCCAATATTAGAGTTTGACGAAACTCCTCCTGTCCACACCAAAAACAAGGAGAAAAAAAAGAAAGATTGGTATGATTCTCCAATCCAAACTTTCTCTATGACGGATCTGCTATCATTCTTTCTAAATTAATACAAGAAATTATACTGAAATTCTTACCACTGGCTACAGCTTCTGAAGAAGCCAATCTGATGTAAAGATCCTGCCCCCCTGTAATTAAGGTTCTAATATCAATCAAATCCCCATGATAAAAAAGGCATCCACTCCCCTCTCCTCTTATATCCAACCTCGTATAAACATTTCCTCTTACACTCTCCTTCACATTCTTCAAGCCTCATCGCCCTTTCACTTTCACTTATCACCGTCGAATTTTGTCCCCGGATACCTCAAAAACACATCCTCGGAACAGTTCAAACCCGCTCTCCGAACACACCCTCCTTTCCAATCCTGTCTCCCCCAGCTCTGTCCATCCTTCGGCACAAATCTGTCGAGGCATCCACAGTAGGGAGAATTCCTAGCGTTGCAGTCCCCGTTCGCACCGCAGTAGTTGTATTCATTGCATGGATTCGTCGCAGTTCTTCTGTAAACTGTCCAGCTCTGCACCTCATTATTCCAAATCCAACGAGCCTAGTCGCCATGCGTCGTCACCATCGACCTAGAAATCACTGTTGGATCCAGAGTGTCTTCTCTGTACTTTACTGCATTCCCACTCATCTCCATCGACAGATTGTACACCGGATCATTGCTTATGTCCGGTGCACCGCTCAGCCGGATCCCGTTCCACGGCCCCAGGCGGTTCTTCACTACATCACCCTCCTTGATCAACATCTGCGGGTATCCGATGGGGTCGAGATGAGCAGAGTACTTCCCTAGAGCAGGATCGTTTTTGCTTCTCCACGAAAAGATGAAGCTTTCGACCCCCGTCATGTAGTTCCAACCCAGGCTCATGCCGGGTAGGAATGTATTGCACGGGGAATTGAAGCTCTGCCACAGGAAATTCTCTGGCAGATCATTGTTGGCATCCTTCACCACCAGATTTCTAGAGTCGAGTAACTGTGCAGTTGGGTTCTGCACGGTTCTCGAAGAACCGTTGGTTGAGCATACTACGAGGCCGTTGTTATTGTTCTGCAGCGACAAAATTCCTGGCTCCGTCACAGTTAAGACGCCCGAGCTGTTTGTGAGGGGGGATTCTCGGTTGGCGATCCAAACGACTGTTTGATCGGTTATGTTGTTGTACCATATGCCAACATAACTGTTTGTTGAGTTTGTTGGGCTGAAGAAATCAAGTTGGAATATTCCGCCTGCAGAAATAACGGTTTCTCCATCTCTGATGATTTCAGCTATGATGATAGTATCGTTTGCACCTTTAACTGCGTGAAGTAGTAGGAGAGGGAAGATCATCAGCAGAAAGAGTGAGAACTTTTTTCAACATTTTTCCATGATCGATTACGAATTTTGCACTTCAATTTTGTCAACTTTTTATGTTTTTAGACTTGTTTAATGATATGGGAAAGATTACTTTGAGCCCACTATGTAGCAAGGCCCAATAAGCACTGGGCTGGGCTAAAGTCAAGACCAAAAGGAAAAAATCGTAACATGAATCCATGGCCCAAAGCCTGACATTGTCCAAATGACTAAACTACCCTTCAGCTCCCCTACTATAAAAACATCCTCATTTCCCCCAGCAAAAGGTATCTCACACTTTACACTCTTTGCCTTTCTTTCTCTTTTCTTCTCGCCCAAGTTTTCTGACTTAGGCATCGGAGGGTCCTCACCGGACAAAACCCCGGTGCGGGACTTTTTTTTTGCAGGAATCGAGATCCACTTTTCGAGGCTAAGAGTAACAAACGAGGTAGTTCGCTCAACCTTGAAGTGAAGAACAATGTTGCGTCCAAAAACTTGACCTAACATTACAATTCCACTAGCAACACACCTCACGTGAACAACACCTCTGCTCACCTATCAGAACCACGCGAGAGGATGAAGTTCCTACTCAAGCTCAGCGAATAAACCTCTCCAACCCCGTGCAAAGAGAAAGGGTCCAGAGGTTTTTCCGGCAACCCCCTCCAATGCTCAAGTCAGCTCTTAAACGGAGAGAAAATGGAGAAGAAAGTGCGTGAGTTTTGTGGGTGTGTGTATATGTTAATCTGTGCTATCATGATGAATGAGATGATATTTATATCTTAACCTGTAAGGGTATATGGGTAAATAGACTGAAGATCCGATGTCCACCTGTGACATGAACTCGCACCATTGGCTAACATTTCTGGTGTTTAGCTGTCGAATCAGTATCGTGACAGATAAAGGTTGTATATGCTTTTTGAAGGTGTCTGGCCAAATGAGTCCTTTACTATGCATTCAACATAGCTTCCTCAGATGTTCTCTCACCAGCTCTCTGAACTCACACCTGACAAACCACCTTTATGTCTTCTGTAAGCGAGCTAGAAATTCAGGTGTCGAAGAGACCTGAACTTTTTAGGTCACAACATCTACTCCCCCCTACTCTGGTTTTAAAGAGAAGTTTCTCTCTCTTTAAAACATAGAGTAAACATGATTAACACTTAGAACAAAACTCAACATGCATTTATGACGAAGACACGTGTGAAGCAGAGACCCTCGACGAGACCTGACTGTTTTGAAAAAACTTCATCTTTATCCATGATGACGTCATCTTCTCGCACGTCTTTTCAAAGAGGATTCGACTTTGATATTCTGCTTCAAGAGCAAGCTAGCAAAGAGATAAATCGAGCCAACGATAACAGTACACTCCCTGACTCTTCCGCCACTGTTCCTTCCAACCTGACCTCTGGTCCATCGGAGTTCTCAGCATTGCCTAAATCCGGCCGTATACTTGTGAAGGTAACTTCTACTGGAGATTTGACCAAGCAACACCCCCCTTCTCTAGGTTTACCTCCTCCTGCTGGCAAAGGGAAGAAAGTCACTTCGTTTTCAGCGGGACTCAAGAGACCAGCCCCTGTTCATCCGCCCCCAGCTGCTTCTAAGAAAGGTAAACACATTCCTCGTCTTGAGGTATCTCCCCAGAGAGCTGCTGACTCCACGGGTTATGTCTTCCGGGGGCAGAAATCTAGCTCCCTCCGACAGCTACCCCCCCTGAATGCCTCGCTTTACTGCAAGCTCTACCCTTCTCCCCTGACGAAGTACCTTCGCAGCCTCCTTCTCTGCTCCAACTACAGGAGGAAATTGCACAATGCCTTATCCAGGTAATTAGCTGACTATTTCTTTTTGCATGTACCCGTGCTCGTTCTAAGTTTTCTGCCATGTATTTATCCTGATAACAGCTTTTTTCCTTTTACCAGCTAGTCAGTGCTCATGGGAAACTTCTTTAATTTAAGGGTGACCCTCACAAGGAGGAGGTGGAGAAGCTAAAAGAGAGCATAGCGAGCTATCAAATGCAGCTTAGGGAGCTTACCCATATAGCAGAGCAGCTTCAAATGCGGAACCGGGACATCCTGGATACTAGTAACCAACTGTAGCTAGCGAATGATGATCTAAAGAAGCAAAATCATGAGCTATCCAAATCGGTAGAGAAGCTGTCAAACCTTTCCACCGAGAACGCTTCTTTGAGTGCTGTCAATGCGGACCTCAGCCACCGCTTAAATCAGGTTGCTAGGGAGCTCATTGAGGCTAAAGGCCTTGTTAGGGATGTTAACAGTGCTTATCAATCAGGCTACATAGAAGGGGTTCAGGGATGTCGCAGCTTTATCTTGCGCACCCCCATGGGTCAACGTGCTTTGCAAATCCTTCACGAGGGTCTCCTAAATTCCTATAGAGCTTCGCCTGAATACCTTGCTGCCATTCGCAATGATGTTGCTTACTTAGCAAAAAGGTGCGGCATGACCGTTCTGGCTACCACTCGTAGCATGGGATTGGAGCAACCCCTTGAGGTAGATTCTATTGTCAAACGCCTGCCTCTACCTCCCTCTTTCAAAGGTGATCCAAAGGCTCGGCTTGGTACTCCCTGGTGGCTTCCCGTGATGAAAGAGGCTTTCGAAGCTCTGACCGCTCCCTGCGACCTTCATACTGCCTTTGCTAATCCTCCCAATCCCATTTACGATTTCTTTCCTGAGGACTTTCTCCAGGTGGTAAGTCAGAACGGGAGTTACCTTTCCAAACTCCCCTCGGGTCCAGCTATCTCCTCAGGTATAATTTTGCTCTACACCTTTTATCTTGGTTTTTATTTCTGTTTTAAACTCCGTGAACATCTTAAGTGTGTGGGTTTTTTTTTTTTTTTTTTTTTTTGAAACAGGTGTTCTCCCATCCGTTTCTCAAGCCGAAGTTGATAATCCTACAGGCAGGATCCCCCCAGACACAACTCCACCTTTGGCTCAGCGTGCTGACGAGGAAGCTACTATGGAAGAAGATACCACTGACTTCTTAGCGTAGTATTTTACCTGCCCGTTGGTTTCTTAAAACAATGTTTATTTTGTACGAGCTTGACTTTTTTATTTACCTTTGTTTTTGGCTTCTGTCTGCTGTACACTTTTAATTCCTTGCGTTTATCTTATTTTGCTATCTAAACTTGAGCTCATTTTGAGCATTATCAGTTTTAAGTGTTTTGCTACTTAAATATCTGATTTTGCATTTTCAGTTTACATTTTCATGAGGTAATCTGACCCCCTTGGGGTGTAGGGTACACCACTACTCCCCTTACTCTGGATGAATTCGAACAAGTGTTACATTTTTCCTTTTCGAATCATTCAGAGTATATTACACTTTTTAACCGAATTTGCTTGTATGTTAACTGATTCATCAAAATAGTGCATAGAATAATCAAAACCTTTTAGCCATTATTTATCTTCAGCAAGTTCTCAGCATGCCATTGCAGGAATACTCGCCTAGCTGAACAAGTATCCTATCAAAAAGGGAGTTAAGAGACCTGGCACGTAGGCTCTTTTTCTCCGAACAAAACAAGACAGCTTTTCTTCTCCTTGGACAAAAAATGCTCAAACATAATATTTCTTTAAGTTGCTGATGTTCCACGGTCTTGGGGCCAGCTTTCCTTCTTGGTCCATGAGCTCATATGCTTCTCCTGATAGGACTTTAGCTACCACAAAGGGTCCCTCCCAATTCGCTTCGAATTTTCTCATTGGGTGCATGGCGTCAGCCCTTTTCAACACCAAGTCTCCTTCTTCCAGTTTTCTAATTCTGACCTTTTTGTCAAATGCTGCTTTGATCCTAGCTTTGTAAGCCAAAGCTCGCAGATGAGCTTTCTCCCTGACCTTTTAGATTAGGTCCAAGCTCTCCTTTCTAAGTTCTTGATTTAAGCTTTCATCATAGGTCAACGTTCGATGTGATGAGATGTCACTCTCCACTGGCATGACAGCTTCTGACCCATATATCAGGCGAAAAGGCGACTCTCCGGTGGCCGTTTTCTGACCAGTCCTATAAGCCCAAAGGATGGAATCCACCTCATCTAACCACTGAGATCTCTCTTTCTCCAGTCTCGCTTTAATGCCATTCACTATGGTCTTGTTAGTTATTTCCACCTGACCGCAAGTCTCCGGTCGAGCTACAGAGGCAAACCTTTGCTCGATTTTCCTTGCCTTGCACCATTCTCGGGTTTTTCTGCCAAAAAACTGCGTACCGTTATCTGACACCAAAATCCTGGGCGCTCCGTATCTGCAGCAAATATTTTTCCATAGAAACTTGATTACATTATCCTCAGATATCGAAGAGAGTGGTTCTGCTTCCACCCATTTACTGAAATAATCCACTGCCACTATCAGATGACACTTCTTTCCTTTAGCCATGGGTAGTCTCCCTATTAGGTCTATGCCCCATTTGTCAAAGGGATATTCAGCATACTGCACTCCCAGCTCCTCAGCAGGTGCATGAATTAAAGACCCATGCTTTTGACATTTAGGACATTTTTTCACAAAATCTTCTGCATCTCTTTTTAAGTTAGGCCAATAGTATCCTGCCCTTAGCACTCACCTCGCCAGGCTCTAAACCCAGAATGACACCCAACTCTTCCCTGATGAATTTCTTTCAATACCTCTGCGCTTTCGATCTCCGTTAAGCATCTGAGTAGCGGCTGAGATATAGCTCTCTTGAATAGATGCCCCCCAATTATGCAATACTTAGCATAGATTCGCCTTTTATGAGCTTTCACCCCCTCCAACAGCTCTCCTGTCTCTAAGAAGTGCAATATGGGGGCTCTCCAATCGTTTCTAGCTTCTATCGTGCTGACCTCTTCTTCTTTAGTGCACTCTGCTAATATTTTGAGCAATACCATCTTCTCAGGTATTAGCTCTCCTGTTGAGCTCGCCACTCTAGCTAGGTGATCTGCCTTGCTATTGAGATCTCTGGGGATTTGCTTTATGCAGACATCCACGAACTTCTCCTTCAAATTCCTTACTTTTTGGAGATACCTTGCCATTCTCTCTTCTTTCACCTCATAATGCCCTATCAGTTGTTGAACCACCAACTGGGAATCAGAATGCATTATAACCTTCTGAGCTCCCAACTCAGCTAACATTTCTAGGCCTTTGATGAATGCCTCGTATTCAGCCTCATTATTTGATACCTTGTACTTGAATTTTAAGGCGAAACATAGTTCTTCCTCATCAGGTGTTATAATGGAAACACCCGCTCCGCGCCCATTGACTGTGACCGACCCATCTACGTAGGCCTTCCACTCCGGCCATTGCATTGGTTTCGTGGTTTCCTGGATAAAATTTGCCAAAGCCTGAGCTTTAATAGCTGTTCTTGGCTCGAAATCTACTTCATACTCTCCCAATTCTACACTCCATTTTACCATTCTCCCCGAAAGGTCCGGCTTACTCAAGATTTGTTTGAACGGTAAGTTAGTTCTCACCACCACCTTGTGCGACAGGAAGTACAACCTCAGCCTCCTGGCAGTTATCATGATGGCAATGGCTGCCTTTTCCACATCGGAGTATTTGTATTCGGCACCCTACAAAGCTTTGCTAACATAATAAATAGGTTTCTGGTGAGATCTCTCCTCTCGTATGAGGACAACACTCAGGGAGTGCTCTCCCACTGATATGTACAAATACAGCATCTCGTCTGGTGTTGGCTTAGTTAATATTGGCAAACTAGCCAGATGGTTTTTCAATTCTTCAAAGGCCTTTTGACAATTTTCATTCCATTCGAATTTGCTCGCCTTCCTTAGTACTTTGAAGAATGGGAAACTTCTTTCAGCAGAGGTAGAAATGAACCTACTGAGAGCTGTAATCCTCCCATTTAACCGTTGCACCTCTTTTATATTAGTGGGAGCTGCCATTTCCAGAACTGCCTTCACCTTGGCTTGATTCACCTCTATGCCCCTTGGGGTTACCATGTATCCCAAGAACTTGCCAGATCTTACCCCAAATGTGCATTTGGCTGGATTCAAACGAAGGTTATACCTTCTGATAACTGCCATTACCTCCTCCAGGTCTCTGGCATGGTGTTCAGCTTTCACACTTTTGACTAAAATATTGTCTACGTAGACCTTCGAAATCCACCCTATCTGGTCTTCAAATATCAAGTCCATCATCCTTTGATACGTAGCTCCTGCATTTTTCAGACCAAAGGCATTCTTACGTACGCAAATGTTCCACATACCGTTACGAAGGTTATTTTTGACACATCTTTCGGGGAGAGTTGTATCTGATGGTACCCCTGGTACGCATCCAACATAGACAATAGCTCACACCCTGATATAGAATCAACTAGCTGGTCAATGCAAGGTAAAGGGTAGTGATCTTTCGGGCATGCCTTATTGAGGTCTCTGAAATCAATGCACATCCTCCAGCTGCCATTACTTTTCGCCACCATCACCGCGTTTGACAGCCACTCAGAATATTGTATCTTCACAATATGTCCTGCGTCTAAAACCCGCTTGATCTCTTCTCTTATGATCTTTTCCTTTTCGGGCCCGAACGATCTCTTCTTTTGTTTCACTGGCTTTGCCTTAGGATCCACATTCAGACAATGCACAGCTACAGATGGATCTATTCCAACCATATCTTCTGGAAAGAATGCAAATAAATCAGCATTTCTCCTTAAACATTCTACTATGGCCTCTCGCTGTTCAGCGGTCATCAACTTGCCTATTCTTGTGGTTGATCCCACCTTATCCGGATAGAGCTCCACCATCATCAACTCTTCTTCTACAGGTTGCATGCGCGGTCTCATGTCTTCCCCTATGTCCTTCACGCTTTCTAATTTGTTTCGGGAGACATGATCTGTTACCTGAGCTTTTTTGCTGCTCTGTTTAGCTTGCTTGATAGATTTTACATATGACTCTCTTGATGTCTCTTGGTCTCCCGCGACTTCTCCTACCAGCCCTTCCCGCTGTGCTGGAAATTTCATTTTCATGTGGTAAGTGGACACCACTACCTGAAAGTCATTCAAAGCTGGCCGCCCCAAAATGATGTTATACGCTGACGGTGTATCCACCACTAAGAATTTCACCATTCTTGTGCTCGATGCCTCCCCACTTCCAAGGGTAACATGAAGGATTACTTCTCTTTTCGGGTGGATCTCCCCTCCAGCAAAACCATACAATGCTGTATTCACCGGAGCCAATTCTGCATTAATTTGCATTTTCTTAAAGCAGTCCCAAAAGAGCACATTAGCTGCACTACCCGTGTCTACAAAGATCCGAGCCACTCTCCAATTAGCTACCTCCGCACTAATGACTAGCGCATCGCTGTGAGGTTCTGTACTAACGACATCGCCGGGTCCAAAGGTAACATGTGCTTTCCCAACCACCTTTTCTCCTGGGAAAGAGTCAACAACATCAATTTCCATACCTATCGCACCAGCCAACTCTTGCACTTCCTTGCATGGGCCAACCTTGGTAGCTCTTATTCTAGCTTTGCGAGCTCTCCCTGAATCACCCATGGCATTACCTCCCATTATCATGTTGATGTTTTCCCTCTTTTGCGGAGGTTCTTCTCTTCTAGGAGAGGCTCTCTCCCTTTATTCCGACTTTTTTGCCTCAGGCTCTTTTCTTTTGTAATTTTTCTCTCTTTCTTTTTTGACAAACTGGAGTAATGAATCATCCTTTTTCAACAACCGCTCAATGGCATCCTTCAAGTGCCTGCATGAGTTAGTGTCATGACCATAATCATTATGGTATTTACAGTACAGATCAGATCTCGGGTTCTGGGGAGCTTCCTTATACGTGCTTGGAAACCTGAAGTGAGGGGACTTGGAGGCTGCTTCCATAACTTCTACTAAGGATGCATTGAGAGGTGTATATCTATCAAATCTTTCCGGGGTTCCCTTGGGCCTGAGGCTTCCCTTGTCTCGATCACCTCTCGCAGTAGGGGCTGACCTTCTCTCTGAGGTCTCTCTTTTGAGCTTGGGAGATCCCTCTTTAGCTCTCCTAGCTTCATGAGCTTCCTCCAGATTGACATACTTTTCAGCTCTCTACAGCAGCTCCTCAAAGCAAATAGGGGGTTTCTTGTTCAACGAGCCGAAAAATAACCCTGGAGTTAACCCTTGTATCAGTGCTTGAACCTTCACATCATCCGAAGCCAAAGGTACCTGTATCGCTTCAGCATTGAAACGCCCCAAATATTGCCGTAAAATCTCACCAGATTTCTATCTCATCGCCATGAGCGAGGAGGACGTTTTAACATGCCTCCTTACACTAGCAAATTGGTGTAAGAACATAGACTTGAATTCACTGAATGAACTTATGCTGCACGGAGGTAGCTGGGCAAACCATTGCTGAGCTATCTTCGATAAAGTGGTTAAGAAAACTCTACATTTCACCCCTTCAGTATATTGATGAAGCATCGCTCCATTCTCGAATCTCATTATATACTCATGTGATTCTGTGGAGCCATTATACTCCAACATTAGCGTCTTGAAATTTGCAGGCAGCTGGTCGTCTCAAATATCTCTGGAGAAAGGAGATTGGTCATCCTTTATCCTGACGAATTTCTTGGGAGACTTCTTTGGTGAGGAAGCTTTTTTCTGGAGCTCCTTAAGCTGTTGCTTGAGAGCTGCAATCTCAGCAGCCGCAGCCTTATCTCGGGATTTGGATATTGTTGGGAAATTTATTAGTATAAGTTTTGATGAATTCCAAAACCGACTGACCCCAACCGAGTAGATGTTGCCAGAACCTAATGTTAGAATTTAGGCTCGCTGTTTGAGCAAAGTTAAGATTTTATCTTTACAGGTCTCCAGCTGAAGATGGCAACAAGACGTCACTCAGACAGAACATCAGTTGTGAAGAAAGACAACTGAGAGTTCATTTTGTTCAGATGCAAACAAGGGGAAGTCTTCAGAACATCAGTTGAGAAGGAAACCAACTGAGGGTTCATCAGATGAGAAACAGCAGAGAGGAAGAGAACATCAGATGAAAAGGAAAGCATCTGAGGGTTCAAACCCAACTGAGTAAAGAAGTGGAAGACAACTGAGTGTTCAGTTTCAGAACCTCAGTTGTAGAATCCGAACAAGAAGTTCAACTGTTTGAAGTTCAAAGTCAGCTGAGAGCTCAACAGATCGGAACATCAGCTGAAGATCACTCAGATGAAGGTCAAGACTTTCAACCGACAAACCAAAGTTGACTGTCAAAGATTTGAATTTCAAAAGGAAGTCATATGAGGGTTTGACCGTTCAGTCATTACCCCATCTGGCCCAACACAAGGCTGTCTCAGATGGAAAGCAGAAGAGCATAGATGCCATATCGGGAAAGTCTGCAGAGATGAGAGACAAGCCATCGCTTTCAACCGATCAGAGATCAACTGCTCCTCCAACGGCTAGTTGATTCTCTCCGCCTATAAATAGAGGCATTCTCTCATTCGAGAGTCAGATACACATAGACGAGCATCAGCAGCTGAGTGTTCCAATTTGAGAGAACATTAGTAGCTGAGGGTTCCTAGAGATCGAAACTGTTTTTGATCTTAGGTTGAGTGTTTATTCGTTCAAACCTTAGATCCAGCTCTCATTTGTGATCGAGCTGTAGTTGGAAAAACCCACCCACTCTCACACCCTAAAAAGTGTTAGTTAGGACCCTACTCTTCCTGCAACTGAGTAGATAGGCTGTTAAGTGCCCGCAAACTTAGCATAGGTTGTTAAGAACCCGTAATCTTAACTGTAAGGTCGATAAGTACCCGCAAATTTATCCTTAACGGTTGCTCAGCCCGCGTAAGCTGAGTGGTTCTGTCCAGAAGAAATTGGACTGAGGTGTGTGGACTCACATCTCCCCGTGGACGTAGGAGTTCTCTCCGAACCACGTAAATCTTGTGTGTCGTGTTTATTTGTGTTCAGTCATTATTTGCATATCTCAACTGACAAACTAACCGCATACAATCTGCATACTTTCACATCAACAGTTTTGGTTTTGACCAACCGTGCATAAAGGCGTGAGTTTGATTTTACGAGTTCATTTTCCACCACATTCCGCACAGCACCACTCTTCCAGCTGAGGTTGCTTACTCAGCTGTGAGATCCCAACTGAGTCCTTTTACTCAGTTGAAGTTGATTTCAAGTGTTAAGTTTTTCGAAAGTTGAAAAATCCTAACTGGTGTATTCCTTCCCCCCCATACACCAGTAACTCGTATCGGGACCATCAAGTGGTATCAGAGCAGTGGTTCAAAAGACTGCTGACTCTGTTTCACGAGGTGTGAATTCGAGAATTTTCTTCAGTGGTCAACTGAACAGATCTTTTCACGCTAGTGCATACTTGCTCGCTTTTGTTGTCCTGTTTTTGTTTGTGCAGATGGACGTCAAGGACAAGATCGTAGTCATGTTCTCTGTAGTCAATTATACATCATGGAGAACTCGAATGAAGAAGATCCTTCTGTCAAAGCATCATAGGATGCAACAAGTTCTCACATCTGGACGAATCGTCATACGAGACAGAATACTTCGCACTCCCACAAATCCCAACGATGGAGATGCACTGGTGGAGTATGTGGAGAAACAGCCAGAAGACTACACTCCGGAAGAGGCCAAAGTGAGCCAGCTCGATATCTGGGCTCAGAGCATAATAATGTCCACGGTTGGACAAGACTATCTACCCTGGATAGAGGAATGTGAGACTGCAAAAGAGATGTGGGACATCCTGGCTTCGCTAAGTGAAGGAAGCGACGAGACGAAGGAAAATAAGTTCTCGCATGCATGTCAAGATTTTGACAACTTCAGTCTGCGACCTGATGAGACCATCGATCAGCTAGAGCTCCGGTTTATGGACATCATCAGAAGAATCCAGTCCATCCGGAAAGGAAAATACACACTAAGAGAAATTAACCTCAAAGTGTTGCAAGCTCTACCGGCTGAGCGGGATACTTTCACAAATATCCACGAGAGCCGAGCTGACCTTGGTGAAATGGGAACTGAAAGATTGTTCTCAATCTTGAAAGGAAATGAGTATAAGGTCAACAGAAAGAGGTCGCAGCCCTCAAGTCAGACAAATAGAATTGAGGATGTCGGCTCAGCATCAAAGTCAGTGGCCCTCCGAGCTGACTACTCAAAGTCGAGATCGTCAAGGCCAACCAGATCGGCTGACACGACTGCAAAGGAGCCGAGTAGAGAGAAACTGCAACAGAACATTGCAGCATTGTCAAAGAAGTTAGCCGATATGGATACTCGGTTCGGCAAATATAAACATTTCTATAAATCAAACCGAACTCGAGACAGTTCGAAGCCAGTCACCAATGGTTGCTTCGAATGTGGCAAGGAAGGACACTTCAAAGCTGACTGCCCAGATCTTTCAAAGAAGGAAAGAGAAGCACTAAGGGCCAAGCAAACTGCAAAGAACAAGGCCATGGTAGCAGAAGAGGCAGCTGACGATATGGACATCTTCACAGACACTGAAGATGAGGATGATCTGACCTCTACCAACAAAGTCATCAGTCCGGATCAATGCCTCATGGCACTTGGAACCGATCAAAATGATAATGAGGTACAGGAGAAACAGCTGAGGAAGAAGAAGGCGTCTACAACAATGTGGGTGATGGATAGTGGATGCTCGAAACACATGACAAATCTGAAGGATTTGCTTGGAAGTTTCGTGGAGAAAGAAGGTCCATCAGTTACTTTTGGTGATAACTCAAAAGGTTATACCAGAGGTTACGGTACCCTTGAAACCAATCATGTTTCAATTTCTAATGTCTCTTATGTTGATGGATTGAAGCATAACCTGCTCTCCATCAGCCAATTCTGTGATAATGGTTTCTCTGTCAAGTTTGATGCACAGGGTTGCAGAGTTAAAGATGTCAGATCAAAGCAGGTGATATTGTTGGGAAATCGATCTCCAACAGGGAATGTATACTACGCTGACTGGAACAGCAGCCTCCCTGACACTTGCCTGTTATCAAAGAGCAGTTCGGATGTGAGCTGGCTGTGGCACAAAAGGCTCAACCATCTGAATTTCAAGACGATGAACCGACTCGCCAGACAAGAACATGCAAGAGGCATACCTAACCGAGTGTTTTCAACAACACACATCTGCAGTGCATGCCAGCTGGGAAAGCTCGCTAGAACCTCCTTCCGGTTGAAGTCAACTCCCTCAACCGACCGAGTGTTGCAGCTGATCCATATGGATCTCTTCGGGCCAGTTACACCAAAAAGCATTAATGGAAACGAATATACTTTGGTTGTAACTGATGACTACTCAAGATATACGTGGACCATCTTCATGCGCCACAAGAGTGAAACCCGAGATGAGCTGCCCAAGCTGATGGATCGGATATCGAACCAACAAGAGATGAAGATCATATCTATCCGATCAGATCGTGGAATGGAGTTTCTAAATGAAACCATCATTGAGTATTACAAAAAGAATAGCATAACCCATCAGACATCAGCCGCACGTACTCCACAACAGAATGGCGTAGCTGAGCGAAGAAATAGAACTCTGAAGGATGCAGCCACATCCATGTTAGCGAGCTCAGCACTGCCTAAGAGATTTTGGGCTGAAGCGATCAACACAGCATGCTACACACAGAATCGATCTCTTCTCACCAAGCGGTTGGGAAAGACGCCCTACGAGCTGTGGAGACACAGAAAGCCAGATATTTTCTATTTTTGTGTTTTTGGATCTAAGTGTTATATTCACAACAATGGGAAGACTCAGTTGAAAACTTTTGATGCCAAAGCTTCGAAGGGCATATTTCTTGGATATGCAGCTCGGATCAAGGCATATAGAGTTTTCAACAACAGCTCTCGTGTTGTGGAAATAACACCTCATGTTAGTTTTGATGAATCTACCTTTGAGTGCAGGGAACAGGTAAAAGAACAACACACCGATCCAGCTATTCTACCAGTTCTCACCAGATCGCAAGCACTTCGGGAAAAGAACAGAGCTGAACCTCTAATATGGGCAACTGAGGATGAGGATCCATACTCCTCTGAAGATGAATGCGAAGACCTCAGCTCGTCCCAAGGGGGAACTTCAACTGATGCCCCTTCAACTGCTTCAGCACCCGATGCCCAACCGAGCTCAGTTCAAACTATTGTAAATATTGAGGATCCAGACTCAACAACTGATCAATCACCAGCTCTGAAGACTCCAACTCATATTTCTGAACAGCCACAGTTGGAAGAAGAAGGAAGACGCAACCGAAGATGGTATGAAGTTCATTCCACCAACGACATCATCGGAGATCCAACCGAGGGTGTGCGCACACGGAGCAGAGTTGCAAATCCAGAATCAACCGAGGAAGAATCCAACACTTATGCCCAATATGCTGAGGAATTGGCAATTCTAGAAGAGTTCGAGCAAGCTGGAGATGTTGCCATGATTTCTTGCTTTGTAGCTGATGTTCCAGAACCGAAGAATGTTGGGGAAGCTCTCAACTGTGTCCACTGGACAACAGCTATGCAAGAAGAATTGAATGAGTTTCTACGCAACTGTGTATGGGAGTTGGTAGAAAGACCAAATGGTGTCAAGGTGATTGGATTGAAATGGATTTTCAAAAATAAGAGAGACGCCATTGGATTCATTGTGAGGAATAAAGCAAGGTTGGTAGCTCAAGGATACTGCCAACAAGAAGGAATTGACTTTGAAGATTCCTTTGCACCAGTTGCAAGGCTGGAAGCCATCCGGATCTTTCTAGCTTATGCCGCACATCACAAGTTCAAAGTCTATCAGATGGATATGAAGTGTGCATTCCTCAATGGAGATATCAAAGAAGATGTATATGTTGAGCAGCCTCCTGGTTTTGAGACTGGAGATGGAACAGTGTACAAGCTGAAGAAAGCTATCTATGGTCTAAAGCAAGCGCCAAGGGCATGGTATGACACTCTGTGAGGATTTCTTCTGGACTCGGGGTTCAAACGAGGTTCAGTTGATAAAACTCTGTTCACCATCAAAGTTGGAGAAGATATACTTGTCGTGCAAATTTATGTCGATGACATCATTTACGGCTCCAAGTCGGAGGAGCTGTGCAAGAAATTCTCCGATCTTATGAAGGAAAAGTTCGAGATGTCCATGATGGGCGAGATGAATTATTTCCTTGGATTACAAGTGAAGCAGTCACCTGAAGGGATTTTCATCAACCAGTCCAAATATACAAAGGAGCTCATCACCAAGTTCGGATTGCAGACAAGTAAGACAACCAAGATCCCTATGAATACGAACTGGAAGATCGAACCAGGAGCTGAGGGAAAGCTCGTTGATGCCAGCCAGTATAGAGGGATCATCGGTTCGCTGCTCTACCTAACTGCCAGCCGACCAGACATTTTATACGCAGTTGGAGTGTGTGCTCGTTTTCAAGTCCAACCAAGAGAAGCACACATGTTGGAAGCAAAGAACATCATTAAGTATCTGAAAGGAACTGTCAATGTTGGGTTGTGGTACCCAACTGATGACAATATCCAGCTGACTGGATACTCAGATGCCGACCTAGCAGGAGATCGGTTGGACAGGAAGTCTACTTCTGGACACTGTCAGTTCATGGGAAGCAAGCTGGTTTCATGGTTCTCCAAGAAACAAGCGTGTGTTGCTACTTCGACAACCGAGTCAGAGTACATGGCTGCCGGAAGCTGTTGCATGCAAGTATTGTGGCTGAAGCAGCAGCTGAGAGATTATGAAGTCTCAACTGGACAGGTTCCCATTCATTGTGATAGCTCGAGTGCCATAACTATCTCTCTAAACCCTGTTCACCACTCTCGGACTAAGCATATCGACATTCGTCATCACTTCATCCGAGACCATATTGAGAAGAAGGATGTGTCCATGGAGAAGATCCCAACTGAGATTCAGAGAGCTGACATCTTCACCAAACCTCTTCCTGAAGCCCGATTCAAGATGCTGTGTGATCTTCTAGGACTTTTGGATCCGAGTTAAAAACTCATCCGAGCTAAAGAGTCATCCGAGATGAAGAGTCATCCGAGCTGACGAATCGGATATCGAATTAAGGGGGAAGCTCAGATGAAGGAGGAATCTCAGATACGGATTGCCAACTGAAGACGTCAAACGTCAGCTGAACAGACAAACTCGAGACAGCTGATGGTATGCGGCAACTGAGGAACTCGACTAATGAACACAGCTGATTCAGACATCAGCTGGTAGGTATCATTTATGACTGAAGGTGTTATGTTCTTAAATGAGAATGTTTGAAATAAATTCAAACATTTCTGTGCTAGTCAGTTACATTAAAATAGCCATCATGTCGCATTAAATGTAAAGTACGGCTGAGCATCCATAGCCTACTTTATAGTGCGACTGGGCTGACATGAAACTGTACACCTTCTCACGCGCTGGTTGGAACTCGGATCAAACCGTCAAGTCAAAGATAGTCAACAGTCGCGTAATCTCAGCCGTTGATGGATTCGCGCCATTTAACCCCAGCCGTTGATCTCATCCGAGTCAAAGACCTATATAAGGCGAAAAATCAGGAAGATATCTCCTACTTTCCTCATTCGTGCTTATCAATTATAACTATTCATCGTCTTCCAGTTTTTCTGCCTGACCCATTTCTGCAAATAGATTTCTTTCCTCTCCTATATATATTACCTTTGCAGTGATTTAATGGCACCCAAAAGCAAGAGAATGGCATCATCCGGACCTTCCCTTGTGCCTACCACGTATGAAGAGTCGTTCGATATGTTAGTATCAAAGATTCACTTCGAGCAGATCCTCTCCGACGAGGATCTAGAATCACCGGTCCTAGCCCCTCTCGCCAACACTCTCCGTGAGAACGGACTTCTGGAATGGGCCAAGCTCTGCCCCTCTCACTTGCTCAGGCATCAAGTCGGAGAATTCTACGTCAATCTTGTTCGCCCCCTTGACGGTTCAGAGGGAGTTTCTACGACGGTGTCCTGCCGACAAAGGGATGTTCCGGCAAGGACAATACGTCGTGTCTCCTTCTCCATCGACGTGTCCGATGTCCTCCGGTACATCATACCAATCAACCACACCGCCACCGAGTTCCTGGAGAATATTACCGACGATCAAGCTGATGAATTTCTCCAGGATGCTCTGATCGAGCCAGAGCGGTTGAGAAGCAACATGCAAAGGACCAAGCTGAAGCCTGAACACCGCCTGCTGTTCGACGCCGTGTCGAAGGTCGTGTTCGGATACAGTGGCGCGTTCGGCGACATCAGCCGACCCAAGTTGAAACAGCTGTTGGCCCTGGAGCACCAACACCAAATCAACTGGTTCCAATATTTTCTGAACCAGTTGATGGTGGAGAAGTCGAAGATCTCTGAGACTACGACCGAGTCTGGAGAGAAGCTGCTGAGTGTGAAGGGCACGCTCAACTTCGGCTGCAAAATCTCCGCCCTCATCCTCCTCGCAACAAAGGACCGTAACATGGTCTGGGCTGACTGCGAGGAGACGCCGCTGAAGAAGCTGTTGCTATTCCCGACAGCCAAGAAAGCACAAGTGGTGCTGAGGAGTGTCTACACTCCCAAGGACAAGAGGGAGTCGGGAAGGCCAGCTGAGTCAACAGCTGAGGGGGAACAAGCTGCTGCTCGCCCCACAAAATCCAAAGCCTCACGTCACCGAGCTGACGTTGAGAAGGAGTCGACTGATGAACCTGCCCAGAAAAAGTTAAGGGTAAGGTTCAAGAAGGCGATCAAGAAGGCAGCTGAGGTGCCAGCTGATGAGGCAACTGATGTTCTAGCTGACGAGTCAGCTGATGAGCCAGTTGAGGTTCCAGCTGAGGAGCCAGCTGAGGAACAAGCTCCAGACGAGGAGGGAGCGCAGGTCGAGTCCACACCTGCTGAGGAGCGTTCCGAATCCAGCCGCTCAGCTGAGGCCGCATCATTCGAGATCGCACCTCGAGGCCCTGGAGCTGATGAGGCTGAGGGCATGGAGACGTCGGATGCATCCTCCTCATCTGAGGACCTCGAAGATGCTATCACCTCCCCCACAGCTGAAGTGAATGTTGTACCGCCCCCAGAGCTTCTTGCTCTCTCTACCCAAACCGAGCTAGAAATTCCGAGCTCTCAGCTCGATGCCAACATCGTGACCTCTCCTTCGGCCGATGTTGAGGAAACCATTCCACCCTCTTCCCCAACTGAATCTCAAATTCCGAGCTCTCAGCTCGATGCCGATGTTGTGACCGACTCTTTGGCCAACATCGATGAACCTCTTGAACCCGAACCATACAATCTCACCCCCTCCCCGATCAACGAAGCGGAGGACCTGCAGGCTGTTGCTGACGAGCACGAAGGCAGGGTAGCCTACTGCTTTCAAAAGCTGTTGGGTCTGTTCCCTGCGGCTCGCGACATGCCCATCTTCGCCATACTGAGAACCGAGCTACTGTACCAGTTCCACCTGATCTTTAGCCAGTGGTATGTCAAGGAAGACACGATCAGGGTTCTGAGCTGGGACAGGCTGAAGTCTGATGAGTCCCGCATCCGAGCCTACTTCAACTATTCCAACTTGGAGGTGGCATACAACAACCGGATCGCGCTGCTCACTAGACGGATGGACCAGAGTCTGGCTGACGGGAAGGACACAAGGGAGGCAGCTGGAAAGGAGTGTGTCGACTTCCTTGATAGCATGTTGGTGAAATCAGCCGACTTCCTTGAAGATGTCGATGCAGCAGCCGCCGCCGCAAAAGAAGAGGAGGAGAACCTGAAGCTGTACCTGGCAAACCGTCAAGCCATGGTCACAGCTGAGCCTCTAGCTCAGTCTACTCAAGCCCTTCCAGCTGCTCAGCTCGCTCCTTCAACAGAACAAATCTGCGAGCTAGTGGCTGAGAGGGTCAACCAGTTGAGGACCGAGCTGCTCGCCAACCTCCAGCACCAGCAAGATGACCAGTTGAGGGAGTTGGCAGCTCAAGAAGTGAAGTACCAACAACTGATGGAGGAGAATGCCGAGCTGAAGATGAAGATGAATGATCTCTCCTGCTCCACCAGTCAGGACGTATCGGAGCTGAAATCCACTCTGTTGGGCTTGAAGTCGGAAGTGAATGTCTTCAAGTCCTTGGCTAACTCAAATCTGGCCAAGTCCCAATAGACGCAGGATGCTGAATGGGAGTCCCGGTTCGAGTCGCGTTGGGCTGAGTTCGTTGCATTTCAGACAGAGGTCAACGACAACCTCTCTGTCTTGAAGAAGGCAGAACAAAAGCGCCAGGACTCCGAACTGGCAAAGAAGATCGAGTTGGAGTGTGCGGTCGATGAACTCTTCCACCGTGTTCAATCCACCGAGGCCAAACTCAACTCTCTGGACGGTTCAGTAGCAAGCTTTGTTGCTGATGCCAAAAAGGGGGAAGAGAAGGAGACGGAGGGTGAAGCACAGGAAGAAGAAGAGACCCAAGAAGAAGGAGTGCCATCTGCTCAACCATCAAAATCTCAGCTGAGGAGTAGGAAGTCTGCTGCTGCCAAGACAACAGAAGTCGGTGGAGCCGAAATGACTAAGGACTTGGAGCAGGCAAAGAAGATTGGAGTTTCCTACAGCTCCATAGCCGAGATCGCAGCCGAGCTAGATTCTGAACTCGACGGGATAACAACCGAAGAGTGCATTGCAGCGGCCAAGGCTATGGATGTAGAGGAGAAGGACTACATGAACCCGAGCTGGATCAGAAAGTTTGCCGCCAGCCAGGCGAGGAGGGTGAACCAGTTCGAGGTTGAGCTGAAGAAGGTTTCTCAGAACCTGGACCGCAACGTTGCCTCCCGCAGCCGACGCCGCATCAACAAAATCCAATCAAAGGCGGAAGCTCGGTTGAAGCAACAAAGGTTGCTTCTAAAGTCCAAGGTTGAGAGTCGGTTCAGGCATACCGACAAGTGGATGCCGACCGAGTGGAATGAGGATTGGGAGATGTTCAAGCAGGAGTTCGTGAACGACTTCTATTACAGGAAGGTTTACGCAACTGACGACCCAAGGAGAGCGTTCAAAGAGGCGCTGACCGAGTTGCACTCAGGTGACCCGGGCATGTTCAGTCAATTCAGGAGGGCCATGATTGACGCCAACCTGGACTTGAACACTGTTCCAGTTCCCAAGAGGGTTACTTATCGGCCACCTCTTCTCCCGGATTCCAACAACCCGAACCGTCAGAAGATTGCATCTGAGGCGAGGCAGGTCTGCAAGGAGCATGGAGTGGACATCTCCAAGGAGTCACCTGCTAAGAGGGAAATTTTTGTAAAGATCTTTGGCAAGTATGGGCTACAATACTAGCTCAGTTAGTTTTCTAGCAACTGTTGTAATTTTCGTTTTTTTTTTTTAGCCTATCTTTTGTAACAATCAGTTGTAATGAAAACTATTCAGTTATAAGATTCACCTTGATGAACAATCCCTCATTGTCCAAGCTCTGAATCACAAAGTCTTTTATATACCATGTTATAACTGTTCTAACCCTTTGATGTTTTATCTTATAGACTGTCTAGAATTTCAGCTGAGATTTTAGATAAGTTAGTGAGGTTTAGATCAGTAGTGGTTTCAAGTTGTAAGTGGTTTTGACATCATCAAAAAGGGGGAAATTGTTGGGAAATTTATTAGTATAAGTTTTGATGAATTCCAAAACCGACTGACCACAACCGAGTAGATGTTGCCAGAACCTAATGTTAGAATTTAGGCTCGCTGTTTGAGCAAAGTTAAGATTTTATCTTTACAGGTCTCCAGCTGAAGATGGCAACAAGGCGTCACTCAGACAGAACATCAGTTGTGAAGAAAGACAACTGAGAGTTCATTTGTTCAGATGCAAACAAGGGGAAGTCTTCAGAACATCAGTTGAGAAGGAAACCAACTGAGGGTTCATCAGATGAGAAACAACAGAGAGGAAGAGAACATCAGATGAAAAGGCAATCATCTGAGGGTTCAAACCCAACTGAGTAAAGAAGTGGAAGACAACTGAGTGTTCAGTTTTAGAACCTCAGTTGTAGAATCCGAACAAGAAGTTCAACTGTTTGAAGTTCAAAGTCAGCTGAGAGCTCAACAGATCGGAACATCAGCTGAAGATCACTCAGATGAAGGTCAAGACTTTCAACCGACAAACCAAAGTTGACTGTCAAAGATTTGAATTTCAAAAGAAAGTCACATGAGGGTTTGACCGTTCAGTCATTACCCCATCTGGCCCAACACAAGGCTGTCTCAGATGGAAAGTAGAAGAGCACAGATGCCATATCGGGAAAGTCTGCAGAGATGAGAGACAAGCCATCGCTTTCAACCGATTAGAGATCAACTGCTCCTCCAACGGCTAGTTGATTCTCTCCGCCTATAAATAGAGGCATTCTCTCATTCGAGAGTCAGATACACATAGACGAGCATCAGCAGCTGAGAGTTCCAATTTGAGAGAACATTAGTAGCTGAGGGTTCCTAGAGATCGAAACTGTTTTTGATCTTAGGTTGAGTGTTTATTCGTTCAAACCTTAGATCCAGCTCTCATTTGTGATCGAGCTGTAGTTGGAAAAACCCACCCACTCTCACACCCTAAAAAGTGTTAGTTAGGACCCTACTCTTCCTGCAACTGAGTAGATAGGCTGTTAAGTGCCCGCAAACTTAGCATAGGTTGTTAAGAACCCGTAATCTTAACTGTAAGGTCGATAAGTACCCGCAAACTTATCCTTAATGGTTGCTCAGCCCGCGTAAGCTGAGTGGTTTTGTCCAGAAGAAATTGGACTGAGGTGTGTGGACTCACATCTCCCCGTGGACGTAGGAGTTCTCTCCGAACCACGTAAATCTTGTGTGTCGTGTTTATTTGTGTTCAGTCATTATTTGCATATCTCAACTGACAAACTAACCGCATACAATCTGCATACTTTCACATCAACAGTTTTGGTTTTGACCAACCGTGCATAAAGGCGTGAGTTTGATTTTACGAGTTCATTTTCCACCACATTCCGCACAGCACCACTCTTCTAGCTGAGGTTGCTTACTCAGCTGTGAGATCCCAACTGAGTCCTTTTACTCAGTTGAAGTTGATTTCAAGTGTTAAGTTTTTCGAAAGTTGAAAAATCCTAACTGGTGTATTCCCCCCCCCCCCCCATACACCAGTAACTCGTATCGGGACCATCAGATATACGCTCATCGCCCTCTGCATATTTTTTAACACGCAAAAAATAGCAAAGTATGGGTTAAAATTGCTGTCTTAACCATCATTAATTCGTCTTACGCACTTAACTAATCATTACGAACCATTTTCAGATTCAGTTTGAGGACTCTGCTGTCCCTCACTTTCATAATGCTCTTCGATTTCGGGCTCTTCCTGCAAACAATCACGAAATATTCAGGTTACAAACCATTGTATATTGCTCATGGAGAGCTCAAGCTTGCTACCAAAGGCATCTGTACCTCTCTCATTTTCTTATTGGTTGCATTAATAACTTTCTTATTATGACTTTCAGGTGAGACCATGGCATTCGACACTGCTTGCTTTACCATGGCGCTGATTTGATCCAACGAGATCACACACGTAACATTCGGCTGTGAAGGGGTTTGAAACTCATCCCCTTGATCCTCCATTTCTTTGCGAGCCCTCTCTTTATGAGGGCTTAAAGACTTGGATGATCCCTCTTTCTGAGGTGTGGTAAGCTTCTGAGCAACCATCTTCGATGCATCGTGATTTCTCTCATCACTATGCCTTTCTGGGGAGCTATCCTCTCGCATAGCCCCCTCAAAGGGAGGTCCCAGATCTCGGACCACAGTGCCATCCATAGCTGTTAACACAGAATTGCTAATGGTTAGCTCACCATTAGATAGAATCATAAATATAACAAGCGTAAGTGTTCAACACTACGTTTCTTTCAGATAAGCTATGACAAAGCTCTCCTTAGGGTCAAAGGAACTAGAGAGCGTGATCTATCACACTCTCCCCTTTTCTGTATCTTCCATTTTCACCTCTACCAAGGTCATACGGGACTCACTTCAGGAGTTTCACGTTTCTTACGTTTTCTTCTCTCATATCGTGAGAGTTTTCAGAGTCCTTGCTTCAGGACCGCCAGATTTCTAGCAATATTATTATTTTTATTTTTCTTCAATAAATGTTTGATAAAACACCGAGGAAAATCAACGAGTTAGACCTAGCGCGAAACTTTGGGCATTTTAGGCCAGATAGCTAGAAAGTTCTGAAAATGATGATGATACACATCCAAAAATGTTTTTGCACCTTTTACTTCTTTACGTTGAAATACAACAAGTGAAGAGATAATCTACAAGGAAACTATCAAATTCTAAAGGAAAGAAAATTTTAAAGGAAACGCGAAATATGCTTCCGACAGACGGCGCCAGATGTTGCGTCCAAAAACTTGACCTAACATTACAATTCCACCAGCAACACACCTCACGTGAACAACACCTCTGCTCACCTATCAGAACTGCACGAAAGGATGAAGTTCCGACTCAAGCTCAGCGAATAGACCTCTCCAACTCCCTGCAAAGAGAAAGGGTCCGGAGGTTTTTCCGGCAATCCCCCTCCAATGCTCAAGTCAGATCTTAAACGAAGAGGAAATGGAGAAGAGAGTGCGTGAGTTTTGTGGGTGTGTGTATGTTAATCCGTGCTATCATGAGGAATGAGATGATATTTATATCTTAACCTGTAAGGGTATATGGGTAAATAGACTGAAGATCCGCTGTCCACCTGTGACATAAACTCGCGCCATTGGCTAACATTTCTGGCGTTTACCTGTCGAATCCGTATCGTGACAGATAAAGGTTGTATATGCTTTTTGAAGGTGTCTGGCCAAATAAGTCCTTTACTGCATAGCTTCCTCAGATGTTCTCTCACCAGCTCTCTGAACTCACACCTGACAAACCACCTTTATGTCTTCTGTAAGCGAGCTAGAAATCCAGGTCTCGAAGAGACCTGAACTTTTTAGGTCACAACAAACAGTTTTATCAATTTTGTACTGTTTTATTCATTTTATGTTGTTGATAAGGCGTTAACCCAGTCTTATCAACTGGCGCCGTCTGTGGGAAACTTGAGCTGAGGCGTCGAGTTTTCTATTTTTTCTGCTTATTTATTTCGTCTTTCGCTGTAAACCTAAGTCAATGACAGCGAGAAAGGAGCTCGGGCATAGCTCTGAAGGAAAGTGGTTCACAGTCGTAAGACGCTAGAGAACGTTTCCACAGGCTATGCTCGAACATCTTTTCGAGGAAAGCTAAAGACCGTTATTATGATTTCTTGCGCGAATTTACAATTATTCTCTTGTAAACAGAGAGTAATAAATAGAAGAAAATCCTTGTAAAATATAATTTATGAAGTTAAGAAATGAAGCAAATCAGATTCGGTTAATTCAGAAATTACGCCGTGTCGAACGGGCCGGCAGAGCTCTACTAGACTCCAGCCTGAAGCGCTGCAAGTGATCCACGCGCCTCTGCCGGAAGAAATTACGCAGTGCCGAACGGGCCCACAGAGCTCTGTTGGACTCCAGCCTGAAGAGCTGCGAGTGATCCACACACCTCTGCCGGAAGAAATTACGCCGTGCTGAACGGGCCGACAGAGCTCTGCTGGACACCAGCCTGAAGCGCTGCGAGTGATCCGCGCACCTCTGTCGGAAGAAATTATGCCGTGCCGAGCGAACCGGGCAGAGTTCCGCTGCACTCCAGCCTGAAGCGTTGCAAGTGATCCACGCACCTCTGCCGGAAGAAATTATGCCGTGCCGAACGAACCGGCAGAGTTCCGCTGCACTCCAGCCTGAAGCGCTGCAAGTGATCCACGCACCTCTATCGGGAGGAACTTTAACGTCTTAACGAGTGAACAAATACCTAGCGAAAACGACATGATAATCATTCTCGGACAACATATCAAAAGGCGTCGTGAAAAATAAAACAGCATATTTCTAAAACAACAACGACGACTAATCATGATTTATATTCAAAATACTTACCCGAGAAACCCGAATCGATAGAATCAGTTTTGTTTAGAATTTTCAGCATGACATCCAAAGAAAAAGAAGTAGAACTAAGAGATGGAGCTGAAAGCGACAGCGAATTACAGGTTGAAGGGAATACTCCTGACCAGTCTAAGGGGAAGGAGAAAATGGAACCAAGATCTACCGAGGCCATGTATATAACCCCTTCAGTTGCAGGAACTATTAACTAAGGTAGTAAACATGGCAGTAGCCGCCCAATTACAGAATCAGAGGAAAAAAGAGATGGAAGAAAATGCTGATGAAAGCCAGGGAAATGATGAACACAAACAGGAACACTCCGAAGGTCAGGACTGTGAACAAGAATATTTCAGAGCACGGTCAACTATAAAATTGGGAGAAGGCCATGGGCCAAACTATGACAAAGCCTGGCAGAGCACCATGGAGAAAGAGTTGCCCGCCATGAGAGATATGATCGAAGGAAAATCGGCAGGACACAAAAGGAATCGAGTCTCTCCCTTTAGTGATAATATTATGGCCGAGCCTTTACCTCACCACTTCAAGTTTCCAGCAGATCTGGTATATGAAGGAACAACTGACCCGCAAGATCATTTGGATCGCTTTGAGAATCTTGCAATGCTGCAGGGATATTCAGATGGGATCAAGTATCGAATGCTTCTTGCCACTCTGAAGGGTCTAGCTTAGAGATGGTTCAGCCAGCTGAGGCCGCGTAGCATTGAAACCTACGAGGATTTCGCATCTCAACTGGAAAATAAATTGGCCAGTGCCCGGAGACGAAGTCATTCAGTCATGGCACTTCTAAATTTCCAACAGCAAGAAGGAGAGAGCCTAAGGAACTATGTAGCTAGATATAACGCTATAGCTCTGCAAGTGCCCTCTACGGCAGATGAGATCAAGGTATACGGCTTGATAAACGGATTGAGGGAAAAGGATATTTTCTATGCGCTCAGAGAAAGGAACAAATGGGGATACGATAAAGTAATGGAATGGATGGATGTCCGAATCAACAATGAGGAAGCATGGGAAGCGAAATGTGTAGAGGATAAAATAAAAAATAGGCTTAAGAAGGAGGAAACCTCAGATAAAGGGCACAGAGCAGACCCTCCCCGAAGGAGTTCAGGGGATAGAAGGTTTACGGAGGGAGGAAGGCACCCACGTACGGACAGAAGGTTTGAAGCATTAAGGGAACCATTGACCCTTATCCCAAAAAAGAGCTTCTCTGGAAAGGCATGAGCCCGGGGGCGAGCCCCATACACAGAGTTAACGGTGCCCCCATCGGAAATACTAAGCATAGTCCCAAGACTCTTCCTGGTACCTTATACCGCCGAAAACGGGCCAAAAAACCCGCCCTCTAACCTCTTCTGTAGATTTCATAGAGATTATGGGCATGACACAGACGAATATCGCCATCTTAAAGATGCAATTGAAAAGCTGATAAAGGTAGGAAACTTTCAGGAATATATACGCCAGAGCCGAAGCAGCAGAGCTGGAGGTTGGAAAGGGCAAGACATGAGAGGATACAGGCACGAAAAATGGGGTGAGCCCCAGGAAGCCAGGGAAATAGAACCCCCACAGCTGGCGTTGGAAGGGCTAGAGGCGCCCGAAGAAAAAATGCCATTTCCTAAAAAACAGAAGTCAATCATGATGATAATTGGAGGACTTATCAGTGAAAATTAAGGACAAGCTCAAAAGAGAGCGCAAAGAATGATAGGGAGCCTGGACCGCTGGGAAGTAGGCGCAATCCAGCCCCAGAATAGCACGCCGGACTTAAGCTTTGGAGACGAGGATTTGAAAGAAATAGTTACCCGGCAAGACGATGCGCTGGTAATTACTGCTGAGGTAGCAGGACATGACGTCGCCAAGATATTAATAGATACCGGAAGCTCTACAGACATCATCTTCCTTAGCTGTTTTTCAGCTTATGGATATGAACGAGGAACTAGTGCCGGTGCCCGCTATGCTGTCGGGATTTTTTGGAGGGGTGGTAGCGCCCATAGGAATGATCCGCCTTCCAGTAGTAATGGGAGAAGGAGAAATAAGAAAAATGAGGATGGTTCAATTCCTGGTTATGGACGCGCCCAGCTCATATAACATCATACTGGGCAGACCTTCCCTAAATGCTTTTCAGGCTGTAGGATGAACCTATATTTGTGTCCATCTTTTCTTGTTTCTTTCTTGTGTTTTTAGTCTTTATCGAGTCATTATGTGTCTGGGAGGACACGCAAGTCGAGAGATAGTGTGAAGGGGAAGAACAGGTGGATGTTGGGCAAATCCGATGGAAAATCTGTTGTTGAGATGGCGATACGATGCAAATGGGCATAGGGCTGGAAGCTTGTAGCTGGGCAACATCGAAACATCCAATCTACAAGTCAGGAAGCACCTCTCCATACCCTTAAGCCAACAGACAGAGTACTCGGAGGAGCCAGGATCGTGGTCAAGACCGGAGACAATTCAGGATGCAGACGATAAAGGGCAAGATGCGAGTCGGACCAGCAGTAGCAGCAGATTTATTTTCCTTCAAGGAAGAGGATAAGGATTGGATGTTTCCTTCCTTATCCTAGCCGAGCCAAATCATGGAATAAATCTACCACACAAGGAAAGAAGGAACGTGCATGCGAAGGAAAGAGAGAGAGGTGGAGGTTATAATATGCATGGGAAGAATCCTTATTCAACAAGGAAACTTCCCTAAACCTTAGAATCTCATCGCCTATATATATATGGTCGACTCTATCATGAAAAAAGAGAGCTTTTCGAATTCAGTAGTTTAGATTAGTTCTGCATTCTAGGTTGAGAGAAAGTGAGGAAGAAACAAGTCCTAAGGGCAATTTACTTTAATTTCGTATTTTACTGCTTTTGTTTTAGTTGTTGGCGTGAAGCCAAGACCCTGGTTGCTGACTACGCTTTTGGGCAGCAACTCCTTTCTAGATTTATGCTAAGTATGCTTTTCTTTATTTGCTTTGTGTTCTTATTTAATATTATGTTTAGCTAAGTTTATTGTTTGGGTTGGATGTAGATGAAGTGATTCTAAATTACTCATTCAAACTTGTGAGGTCTAATTGTGTTAGTTCGTTAATTGATTTTGTTCCTGAAACACTTATGATTAATTCTAGACTTAATTGATATTGAAGTTGATTGATCACCATCTAGATATTGAGATTAAGTCATTAACAGAAATTGGGATCAACACGAGAGTGCCTTTCGTGCCCAAGAAGGTAAAGGGTGTTGGAGAGCAGTCGGTGGTGACCTACCTCTTGGCTGTCTTGGGTCTATTTATTCTTAATGCCTGTTGGGCAGCATCGTTACTGAAGTATCTTCGTGACTTTGCTGATCAAGAGAGGAGATCTTGCCTTCTGGTCAAGATCTGTAAAATTTATTAGACATAGGTTAAGTATATTAGCATCGTGACTTCGTGACCTTAGGGTGTTAACTAATCTTTGCCTCAAACCAAGTGATAAAATTAGTTAATTGAATATCTTTACACCAATGAACGAGTAAAGAGTAATTAGGATCATGGATTCGAAACCCAATCCAAACTCTTTTGTTATTTGATAGTTTTACTTGTTGCCCCTTTTGTTGAACAACATCAGAAGAGCAAATTACGCCGAGTCCCTTGGGTACGATCCCGCTTGCCGGTGACGACTACCTTGTTGGGCAAGAGGTGTTATAAATATTATTTGTGCGAAGTGTGTGACGACAGCGCTCCGTCACGGTAGCGTCTACATACCATATGAAAATAAAATTCCCCGTAGGAAAGACAGTAGTAGAAGTCAGAGGAG
This sequence comes from Schizonepeta tenuifolia, assembly GCA_029490685.1. Taxonomy (NCBI): domain Eukaryota; kingdom Viridiplantae; phylum Streptophyta; class Magnoliopsida; order Lamiales; family Lamiaceae; genus Schizonepeta; species Schizonepeta tenuifolia. The sequence goes on from CM055956.1 coordinate 108,679,045, forward strand.
ATCAAACTAAATTTCGATCTTGTTATGCCAGCGAATTGAAAAGGGCTAGGAGTCTGAAAGGAAAGCGCCTAAGAGAGGAGGACGAGCATATGACAGAGCCTGTATCCACGACCAGCAGCCAGGTCTTGCCATATTCGACCAAGATTGAAAAGCACGGGGCAGTGGTGAAATTAGAGAAAGATAAGTGGGAGGATCTGGAGACAGACCCTGAACCCAGGCCCACTATGCTGCCTGCAAAGGAGACCATGAACATAGAATTATACGAGAACAAGGTGGGTTTTGTAACCAAGGTTGGCGTAAAGATGGCACCCGAAGAGCTAGAGAAAATAATAGCATGTTTGAGGCGAAATGCAGATGTCTTCGCCTTTGACACCGATGACCTGCCAGGAATTTTTCCTCATGTCGCCATGCACAGATTGAACATCAATCCAAAGGTCAGACCTGTCTGCTAGAAGCTTAGAAAATTCGATGATGAGAAAGATGCAGCCCTAAGAGAGCAGGTCCGGAAATTGTTGCAGGCTGGGTACATAGTCAAGATTCAATATCCCACATGGTTAAACAATGCAGTGATGATCAAAAAGCCCGGCGGCAAATGGAGGATGTGTAACGATTTCAGGGATCTAAACAAGGCATGCCCTAAAGATCATTACCCCTTGCCCCGCATCGATCAGTTGGTAGACACTACAGCTAGTTCGGAACTCTTTTCAATGATGGATGCTTACCAGGGGTACTACTAAATTCAAATGGATCCGAACGACGTTGTAAACGTATGCTTCATTACTTCCATCAAAATTTTTGGATTTGTCAGGATGCCCTTTGGGCTTAAAAATGCTGGAGCCATATATCAAAAAATGATGGATACCATCTTCGCGAAAATTCTCAACACTCACACCAAAGTCTACGTCGATGATATTCTCGTGCATAGCACTAAAGCTATATCTCATGCTAGGGATCTGGAGGATGTATTCGCAATCGCCAGAGCTAATAGATTAAGATTGAACCCGGCAAAGTGTGTGTTCGGGGTCACGCAGGGGAAGTTCTTAGGCTACATGGTTACTCCTGAGGGGATAAGGGTTAATGATGCGAAGGTGCAGGCTATACTGGAAATGCAACCCCCAAAGAACACAAAGGAGGTGCAGAGCCTAAATGGCAAGATAACAGCACTAAGCCGATTCATCTTCCGCTCTGCAGATAAAAGCTATCCGTTCTTTCAAACATTGAGAAAGGGGGCCCGGTTTGAGTGGTCTGCAGAGTGTCAACGGGCTTTTGAAGACCTAAAGAAGCATCTGGCAGAGTTACCTCTATTAGTCAAGCCAGAGCCGAAGGAAACATTATACTTGTACATAGCCGTTGGAAAGCAGGCCCTAAGTTCAGTCCTGATCAGAGAAGAAGGTGCTAAGCAGTACCCCGTTTATTATGTTAGCCGCATGTTACAAGTAAGTAAGCGTACACATTCTAAAAATATGAAAATCGATTAATGTCCTGATCTTACTCTAAGAAGCGTGAGCACGCGTATTTGCAGGGGCCAGAGGAAAGATACACCGAAGTGGAAAAAGCCGCCCTGGCCATCATGATAACAGCAAGACGGCTGAGGTAATGAGAATCAATATAATAACTACAATAAAATAAGCGAGAAGGAAAAAAGGCCTTGAATCTAAACAAACGTGATGCAGGTATTACTTCCTGGCCCACAAGATAATTGTGCGAAGTTATTGGCCTTTCACTCAGGTCCTAGGCAGGCCCGACCTATCGGGAAGAATGCTGAAATGGGCAGTAGAGTTGGGAGAGTATGACGTCGATTTTGAACTAAGGACAGCAATAAAAGCTCAGGCCCTGGTGGACTTCATTCAGGAATCCACCAGGGCTATAAACAACGAAGAAGATTGGATCGCTGAGGTGGATGGAGCAGCAAATATAGGGGGCTGTGGTGCTGGCATAATGATCACCAAGCCCGATGGAGAGGAACTGCAATTTGCCGTAACTTTTCAGTTTAGAGTATCTAACAACGAAGCTGAATACGAAGCGCTGATTAGAGAGCTAAGGATGCTCTGGGAGATGGGAGCTAGGAAAGTGATAATCAAGTCTGATTTCCAGCTGGTTACACAGCAAGTGGAAGGAGCGTGCGAAGTCAAGGAGGAAAGAATGATAAAATATGCGGAGGTGGTGAAAGAACTGCGAAGCAAGTTCGACAGCTGTCGTATCGAGCAAGTACCAAGGGAAGAAAATGTTAAAGCTGACCAACTGGCTAAACTTGCCAGCTCTTCGAACCTTACAGCTGGTACATACGTTAAACAAATAAAAACGACCACCGTGTTAATAGATAAATTGTATCTAAATCAAAATATGATATTTTCAGGAAAAACGATCACAATGATGGTAGCTGAAAAAAAGACTCAATCGATAGAAGCACTGACCATCGAAGGGGAAACAAACTGGAGGACACCCATCCTTTATTTCTTGCGGACAGGGAAGAAGTGGCCAGGCCTAGATAAGTCCATCAAGATCAACTATCAGCAATATTGCCTGGCTGGCGGACACCTTATGAAGAGATCTTTCACTCATCCGCTGCTAAAATGCATCGGAAGGGATGAAGCCGACTACGCCATCAGAGAAGTGCACGAAGGAGGCGCTGGAAGCCATTCTGGCTATCGAGACACAGTGAGAAAAATCATCAGAGCCGGATTCTACTAGCCCACACTGGCCAAAGATGCCAAAGATTACGTGCAAAAATACAGCAGATGTCAGATGAATAGGCGAGCCATACATGTCCCAGCGGAGAATTTAGGAGGTCTATATGCCTCTTGCCTATTTGATAAGTGGGGAATTGACATCGTGGGCCCTTTCCCAAAGGTGGATCGGGGGAAGAGGTTCATAATAGTGGTCGTAGATTACTTTAACAAATGAGCAGAGGCCAAAGCTATGTCGGCAATCACCACCACTCTTGTCCTGACGTTTATATGGAAAAGCATAGTATGCAGTTTCGAAGTACCAAGAATTCTAGTTTCAGATAACGGATCGCAGTTCAATGGCCGAAAATGAGAGCATGGTGCAAAAGCATATGAATTACTCAAAGGCTTGCAGTGGTAAAGCACCCCGAGGCTAATGGGCAAGTAGAAGTCACAAAGCGAACCATCGTAAGCGGGATTAAGACGCTATTGGAAACTGATGAGAAGGATTGTGTCGACTTATTGGACTCCGTCCTCTGGTCATATCGGACTGGAGTCTGCAGTGCCACATGAGAAATCACAGAACAGAGATCAACGGTTCATCCAACGGCTAGTTGATTCTCTCCGCCTATAAATAGAGGCCTTCATTCATTCACCAAGTGACCAAGAAATGCGATAAGAGTCTAAACGAGCGAAAGAACGAAAAACTGCACACCAGCTAAACTGCATTCAATCTCTAAGAACATCACTAGTTGAGGGTTCATAGAGTGTTAGAATTTGTCTTGGTGTTTTTTATCCTAGTTTGAGTCTTCATTTGTTCAAGCTTAGATCCTAGTTCACTTCCTTGTTCGAGCTAGCAGTTGGAAACCCCACCCTTTTTCACACCCCTAAAAAGGTTGTTAGGATCCTACTCTTCCCGAAATTGAGTAGATAGGTTGATAAGTACCCGCAAACTTATCATAACGGTTGCAAAGCCCGCGTAAGCTTTGTGGTTACAGTCCTAAAGAATTTGGACTGAGTTGTGTGGACTCACAACTCCCTGTGGACGTAGGAGTTCTCTCCGAACTACGTAAATCTTTGTGTGTTTGTGTTTTCTGTTCAGTTATTTATTGCATATCCAACTGACCAACTAACCAGCACTCAAAACTGCATTCTTACATTCTCAACTGATTTGGTCATTGACCGACCTTGCATCTAAGTGTGAGTTATCTTATACGAGTTATTTTTATCCACCACATTCCGCACAGCACTACACTTCCAGCTAAGTATCCTTACTCAGTTGTGATTCCAGCTGAGTCGTATTACTCAGTTGTGATAATTTTTCGGGGGTTGTTTTTTAAAATTCTTTACTGGTGTATTCTCCTCCCCCCCCCCATACACCAGAACTCGTATCGGGACCATCAAGTAGTATCAGAGGCAGTGGTTCAAAAGACTGCTGACCCTGTTTCACGAGGTGTGAATCGAGGTGTTTTTCTTTAGTGGTCAACTGAATAGATCTTTTTCACGCTAGTGCATATCTGCTTGCATTTGTTGTCTGTTTATTGTGTGCAGATGGATGTTAAAGACAAGATTGTTGTCATGTTTTCGGTTGTGAACTATACATCCTGTAAGACTAGGATCAAGAAGATCCTACTGTCCAAGCATCATCGAATGCAACAAGTGATTTCATCCGGACTGATCACCATCATGGAAAAAGTTACTCGTACTCCTACAAATTCAATGATGGGGATGCAACTGAGGTGATGGTTGAGAAAAAGCCAGAAGACTTCACTCCTGAGGAAGCGAAAGTGAGCCAGCTGGATATCTGGGCTCAGAGCACCATCATGTCCACAGTTGGACAAGACTATCTTCCATGGATAGAAGAGTGCAACACAGCTAAGGAGATGTGGGACATTTTGGCATCTCTTAGCGAAGGGAGTGATGAAACCAAGGAGAACAAGTTCTCCCATGCTTGTCAAGATTTTGACAACTTTTGTCTAAGAGTTGATGAAACCATTGATCAGTTGGAGCTTCGGTTCATGGATATCATCTGAAGGATTCAGTCTATCCGACGAGAAAAATATACTCTTAGAGAGATCAACCTCAAAGTATTACAAGCTCTACCAGCTGAGTGGGACACCTTCACCAACATTCATGAAAGCCGAGCTGATCTTGGAGAAATGGGAACTGACAGACTGTTCTCAATCCTGAAAGGAAATGAGTACAAGGTGAACCGATGAAGATCAACTCAGTCCTCGGTGCAGACGAGTCGACATGAGGATGTTGGTTCAGCAACAAAGACAGTAGCACTTCGAGCTGACTATTCCAAGCCGTGAACATCAAGGGCAACAAGATCTGCGGACACAGCTTCGAAGGAGCCAAGCAGAGAAGAGCTGCAATAGAGTATAGCCGCCTAGTCAAAGAAGCTAGCTGACATGGATACTCGGTTCAGAAAATATAAGCGGTTCTACAAATCCAACCGAACTCGAGATAACTCAAAGCCTGTGACCAACAGTTGCTTTGAATGTGGCAAAGAGGGACACTTTAAAGCTGATTGTCCAGATCTGTCGTAGAAAGATAGAGAAGCGTTGAGGGCCAAGACAAATGCAAAGAACAAGGCCATGGTTGCAGAAGAAGCAGCTGACAACATGGACATCATCACCGACACCGAAGATGAGGACGAGCTGACTTCCACCAACAATGCTATCGGACAGGATTAATGTCTCATGGCACTTGGAACTGACCAGGATGATGCTGAGGTACACTCTAGTTCAGTTAATTTAAATTCTTCTATTGCTACTAACATGCAGGAAATAGTAGAGGAAGAGTTGGAACCCTCTTGGGGTGATTTCCTAGAACTCAGTGAGGAATTGCATCAGCAATCGGTTGAGTTTAAGAGTCTTCAAGAACAGTTTGCCAGACTTGAAGAATCCTTAACCGAAAAGGACGATCTGATTAAAAGTCAAACCGAAGAGATTGATGATCTCAAAAGTCAACTGAATGTGGCCAACCGAACTAATTCTACAACCGGTGAGGAGTTGAAGAAGCAGATCCAGGAGCAGCATGAGCAATTGAACAAGCAAGAGGCTCAGATCGACCAGCTGATGAAGAAGTCAGACGCACAGACCGAGCATATAGCTCCTCAAGGATTTGCAAACTGAGAAGGACAACCTGATAAAGCTATATCAATCATCCAAAATCATCGAGAATCTCATCAGTTACCAAAGACAAATGGATGACGTGTCTGGACTCGGTTACGACGTGGTCAAGGACACTAGAATTCCACCCGCAACCTTCATCAAGGTTGTGGATGTCTCGGTTGACAAGCCAAATCCGGTTGAGTCTGCAACTCCCCAACATAATCCAACTTCCACGTCACAGCAAGAGCCTACAGCAAAACCAGCTAAGGGAACTGCAACTGAGAAAGGAAAAGGAGCTGTGATGGGAGAACTGAAGAATCCATCGATTGGGATAACAACTGAGGGGGAATGTTCCAGGACTCAGAAGAGGAATCAGAGACGTCGGAGATACACTCAGAACCGACCTCTGAACCGACCTCTGAACTGACCTCTGAACCGACCTCTGAACCGACCTCAGAACCGACCTCAGAAGGGATGGAATCAACCGAACCAACAGGGATTCAACCATCAGAATCAACATCGGTTTCATCATCAGAACAACCAGAGGTTCCATCAAAGTCAACCTATGTGGAACAATTCTAATAACTACGAATATTCATGCCACAACATGAATCAACAGCCGGGGATGAACAACTGTAGTCAACAGTCAAGAAAATGGAATCAGACTCAGCCACACAGAATCCAAACTGGCGTCCGACCTCATAGGCAAAATTAAATGGATCAGAAACGTCAACAAAACAGGAGGAACGTCTCTCCTCCTAAAGCTCATAATGGGAGAAATCAATCTCCTCCCAAGAAACAGAACATCAATAATAACAACAAGCCTAAGGATAACCGAGGTGTTGTTATAGTTGTTGGAGAAGGAAAAGTAATTTGGAATAATAAATCTATCCGAATATACAGGGAAAAGCGACCCACAGTTCAAGGGGGAACTGGTTCTAACCCTCCAGGACCCAACTAAAATTGGGGACCTAAGCGTGTTTCTCTGTGCAGGAGCAGGATGAACAGCTGAGGAAGAATAAATCATCACATACCATGTGGGTGATGGATAGTGGATGCTCGAAACACATAACAAATATGAGGGATTTGCTTGGAAGTTTCGTGGAGAAGGAAGGACCATCAGTTACCTTTGGTGACAACTCAAAAGGTCACACCAAAGGCTACGGTACACTTGAAACCAATCACGTGTCTATTTCCAATGTTTCATATGTTGATGGATTGAAGCATAACTTGCTCTCCATCAACCAATTCTGTGATAATGGTTTCTCTGTCAAGTTTGATGCACAGGGCTACAGGGTTAAAAATATTGAAACAAAGCAAGTCATATTGTTGGAAAATCGATCCCCAACCGGGAATGTCTACTGTGCAGATTGGAACAGTAGTCCTCCTGAAACCTGTCTGTTATCAAAGAGCAGTTCAGATGTGAGCTGGCTGTGGCACAAAAGGCTCCACCATCTGAATTTCAAGACAATGAACCGACTTGCGAGACAGGAACATGCAAAGGGCATTCCAAACCGTGTGTTTTCAACAACACATATCTGCAGTGCATGTCAGTTGGGAAAGCTCGCTAGAACCTCCTTTCGGTTGAAAACGATTCCCTCAACCGACCGAGTATTACAGTTGATCCATATGGATCTCTTCGGGCCTGTTACTCCCAAGAGCATGAAGGTAACGAGTATACACTTGTTGTTACTGATGATTTTTCTAGGTACACGTGGACCATTTTCATGCGACACAAGAGTAAAACCCGAGATGAGCTACCCAAGCTGATGGATCGGATATCGAACCAACAAGAGATGAAAATTATTTCCATCCGATCAGACCGTGGAACCGAGTTTCTAAATGAAACCATCATCGAATACTGCGAGAAGTACGGAATCACTCATCAAACATCAGTTGCGCGTACTCCACAACAGAATGGAGTAGCCGAGCGAAGGAACCGAACACTGAAGGATGCTGCAACATCCATGTTGACAAGCTCAGCTCTGCCAAAGAGATTTTGGGCTGAGGCAATCAACACAGCTTGCTACACCCAAAACCAGTCTCTTCTAACCAAGCGGTTGGGAAAGACTCCATATGAGCTATGGAGACGCAGGAAGCATGATATTTCATATTTTCGCGTTTTTGGTTCTAAGTGTTATATTCACAACAATGGGAAGACTCAGTTGAAAACTTTTGACGCCAAGGCTTCGAAGGGCATATTTCTCGGATATGCCACTCGGATCAAGGCTTATAGAGTTTTCAACAACAGTTCTCGTGTTGTGGAGATAACACCTCATGTTAGTTTTGATGAATCTACTTTTGAGTGCAGGGAACAGGCTAAAGGACAACAAGCTGATCCACATGTTCCACCAGCTCTCACCAGATCGCAGGTTCTAAGGCAGAAGAATCTAGTTGAACCATTGGTATGGGCAACTGAGGATGATGATCCTTGTTCCTCTGAAGATGAATGTGAGGACCCCAACTCATCTCAAGGGGGAACTTCAGCTGATGTCACTCCAGCTGCATCCGCATCCGAAGCCCAACCGAGCCCGGTTCAAAATATTGTCCATGTTGAGAATCCAGACTCAACAGCTGATAAATCACCAGTTCTGAAGATCCCAGCATCTCCCACAGCTCATGATATCCCATCAGTTGAAATCACGGAACAACCACTGTTGGAAGAAGAAGGAAGACGCAACAAGAGATGGTATGAAGATCATTCCAAGGACAACATCATTGGAGATCCAGCCAAAGGTGTGAGTACTAGAAGAAGAAGGAAGACGCAACAAGAGATGGTATGAAGACTCAGCTGAGAAAGATTCGAACACTTACGCCCAATATGCTGAGGAGTTGGCAGTTCTTGAGGAGTTCGACAGGCAGGAGATGTTGCCATGATTTCATGTTTCGTAGCTGATGTGCCAGAACCGAAGAATGTTGTGGAAGCTCTCAACTGTGTTCATTGGACAACAGCCATGCAAGAAGAGCTAAATGAATTTCTACGCAACTGTGTATAGGAGTTGGTAGAAAGACCAAATGGTGTCAAAGTCATTGGATTAAAGTGGATTTTCAAGAACAAGAGAGACGCCATTGGATTCATCGTGAGGAATAAGGCAAGGTTGGTAGCTCAGGGATATTGCCAACAAGAAAGGAATTGATTTCGAGGATTCCTTCGCGCCAGTTGCAAGGTTGGAAGCCATCCGAATATTTCTAGCCTATGCCGCATTTCACAAATTCAAGGTTTATCAGATGGATGTGAAGTGTGCCTTCCTCAACGGTGATATCAAGGAAGATGTCTATGTTGAACAGCCTCCCGATTTTGAGACTGGAGATGGAAGAGTGTATAAGTTGAAGAAAGCGATCTATGGCTTGAAGCAAGCACCCAGGGTATGGTATGACACTCTATGTGGTTTTCTTCTGAACTCGGGGTTCAAACGAGGGTCAGTTGACAAAACACTGTTCACCATAAAAGTTCGAGAAGATATACTTGTTGTGCAAATCTACGTCGACGACATCATATTCGGTTCCAAGTCGGAGGAGCTGTGCGAGAAATTCTCAACTCTCATGAAGGAGAAATTCGAGATGTCAATGATGGGCAAGATGCACTATTTTCTTGGGCTACAGGTGAAGCAGTCATCAAAAGGGATTTTTATTAATCAGTCCAAATATACAAAGGAGCTCATCGCAAAGTTCGGTTTGCAGTCAAGTAAAACCACACGGATCCCGATGAATACTAACTGGAAGATTGAACCCGGATCTGAGGGAAAACTCATGGATGTCAGTAAGTATAGAGGAATTATCGGTTCTTTGCTATATCTAACCGTCAGTTGGCCAGACATATCTTACGCGGTTGGAGTGTGTGCTCGGTTCCAAATTCAGCCAAAGGAAGCACACATGTTGGCAGCAAAGAACATCATTAAGTATCTGAAGGGCACTGTTAATATTAGGTTGTGGTACCCAGCTGACGACAATATCCAACTGTCCGGATACTCAGATGCGGATCTAGCCGGAGATCGGTTGGACAGGAAGTCCACATCTGGACACTGTCAGTTCATGGGAAGCAAGTTAGTCTCATGGTTCTCCAAGAATTAAGCATGTGTTGCCACTTCTACAACCGAGTCAGAGTACATGGCTGCCGGTAGCTGTTGCATGCAAGTGTTGTGGCTCAAGCAACAGCTGAGAGATTATGAAGTAGCAACTGGACAGGTTCCCATTCATTGTGATAGCTCAAGTGCCATTGCTATCTCTTTGAATCCTGTTCACCATTCTCGGACGAAGCACATTGACATCCGACATCATTTTATCCGAGATCATATTGAGAAGAAGGATGTATCTATGGAGAAGATTCCAACTGAGATTCAGAGAGCAGATATCTTCACCAAACCTCTAGCCGAAGCACGATTCAAGATGTTATGCGATCTCCTTGGATTGTTGGATCCATCAGATGAGGAGTCAGCCGAGGTGAAGAGATAGATATCCATCTGAGGGGGAAGCTCAGATGAAGGGGGAATCTCAGATGCGGATCGCCAACCGAAGACATCAGACGTCAGCTGAACAGACGAACTCGAGTCAGCTGATGGTACGCCGCAACATTGGAACACAGCTGATTCCGACATCAGCTGGCAGGTATCATAGCTGATTCCGACATCAGCTGGCAGGTAACATTTATGGCTGAAGGTGTTTGTGTCTTAAATGAGAATGTTTGAAATAAATTCAAACATTCCTGAGCATGTCAGTTAGATTAAAATAGCCATCGTAGCGCATTTAATGTAAAGTACGGCTGAACATCAATAGCCTTACTTTATAGTGCGACTGGGCTGACATGAAAAACAGTTCACCTTCTCACGCACGTGTTGGAACTCGGAATGTGACGACAGTCAAAGCTAGTCAACAGTCGCGAGTTCCCAGCCGTTGATGGATTCGCGCCATTCAACCCTGGCCGTCGATTTCAAACGACCCAATAACCTATAAAAGGCAGAAAATCAGGAAGTGATCTCTTACCTTCTACATTTGTGTATATCTGCAGTAGCTGTTCATCTTCGTCTCCGATTTTGTCTCACTATTTTCTGCAAGTTCTTGTTTTCCTCTCTCTATATAATCTTCACAGAACTCTAAATGGCACCAAAAGCTTCGACTCAAGGAAAGAAGATGGCTTCTTCAGGACCTTCTCTAGTACCTTCATCATACGAGGAATCCTTTGACATGATGCTCTCCAAGATTCATTTTGAGCAGATTCTGTCGGATGAAGTACTGGACTCGCCGGTGTTGTCTCCCCTCGCCGATATACTCAGGAAGAACGGCCTTCTGGACTAGGCGACACTCTTCCCCACCCACATTCTCAGGCGGCAGGTCGGGGAATTCTACCTAAACCTGCAATCTCCAATCGACAGCAGAGATGGTCTCGTTACAGAAATCTCTTGTCGACAGCAAGATGTTCCGGCCAGAACCATCCACCGTGTCTCCGTTCCCATTCCAGTTTCCGATCTGCTACGCTCCATCATCCCTCTGAACCTGACCGCCACAGACACAGTTGAGAACATCACCGATGCAGAAGCCGATCAATTTCTGGAGAGTGCTCTTATCACCCCAGAAAAATTGAGGAGCAATATGCAGCGAACGAAGTTGAAGCCCGAGCATCGACTTCTGTTCGATGTTGTATCTAAGGTCATCTTCGGATACAGTGGTGCTTTTAGAGACATCAGCCGACCGAAGCTCAAGCAGCTGATTGCTTTAGAGCACAAGCACAATCACGACATCAACTGGTTTAGTTATTTCGAACACCAGCTGACACTGGAGAGGCAGAAAATTATAGAAACCACAACCGACTCTGGAGAGAAGTTGTTGAGTGTCAAGGGAAATCTCAACTTCGGAGCCAAAATTTCTGCCCTGATCCTTCTCGCCACGAAGGATCAGAACATGGTCTGGAAGACTATGAAGAGACCATTGTGAAGAGGCAGATGTTGTTCTCAACAGCTAAGAAGGCTCAGGATGTGATCAGAAGTGTCTACACTCCGAAAGACAAGAGGGAAGCTGTGAAAACAGCTGAAGAAAAAGATACAGCTGAGGAGCTGCCTCCAGCTGTCGGCCGCACTTCCAAATCTACAACCGCACGCCGACACAGAGCTGAGTCGGAGAAGGAGAAAGAGGATGAACCAGCTAAGAAGAAGTTGAGGCTTCGCCTCAAGAAGACAGTTGCCCAGCCAGCTGAGGAGTTACCAGCTGAGGAGGCACTAGCTGAGGAGGCTCCAGCTGAGAAGGCACCTTCTGAGTCGAGTCACTCAGTTGAAGCAGCTGCCTTCGAGATTGTTCCTCACGCATGTGGAACAGATGAGATGGAAGGGATGGAAACCGAACCGGAAGACGAGCTAACCATATCCTCGGATGCTTCTTCCTCATCAAAGGAAATCGAAGATATTCCAACGTCCCCCACGGCAGGAGCTGATGTCGTACAGCCCGAACAGGTTATCCCAACCGACACACAACCAGAAATTCCGAGCTCTCCGCTCGATGCCAACATTGTGACCATCTCTTCGGCCAATGTTGAGGAACCTCTTGACACCAACCTTCCCACACAACCAGAAATTCCGAGCTCCCTGCTTGATGCCAACATTGAGACCACTTCTTTGGCCAATGTTGAGGAAACGCTTGCACCAATTCCCTACGAAATTCTCTCTACCTCCCCCATTGACGAAGAGGCTTATCGTCAAGCCGTCGCACTAGAGCATGAAGGCAAGTTGGCCTACTGCTTTCAGAAACTGATCGGGATGTTCCCTGAGGCGCGCAACATGCCGACTTTTGCTACGCTTGGGACCAGCTCAACATAATTTTCAGCCACTAGTATGTTAAGGAAGATACCATCAGCATACACAGCTGGAACCAGCTCAAGGCTGATGAGTCGCGAATAAGGGACTACTTCAACTACACCAACCTGGAGGTTGCATACAACAATAAAATCGCACTGCTGACTCGTCGTCTGGACCTCAACAAGGTGGAAGGAAGAGACACGAGGGAAACAGCTGAACAAGATTGTGTCAATTTCCTGGACAACATGCTAACAAAATCTGTTGATTTTATAGATGATCTTGATGCAGCTGCAGCAGCAGCGAAGCAGGAAGAGGAAGAACTCCAACAGTACCTGACCAATCGCCAAGCCATGGTCACTGTTGAACAGCCCACAACTTCTGACCAACCAGCTCCAGCTGATCAGCCAGCTCCTTCCACAGACGAAATTTGCGAGCTGATCGTTGAGAGGGTCAACCAACTCAGGAAGGAGATGCTTGCCAACATCCAGCTCAACAAAGAAGATCAGCTGAGGATGATGGAAGCTCAGGCGGAGAAGCACAGGAAGTTGCAGGAAGAGCATGATGAGCTGAAGATGAAGCTGGATGACTTCTCAACATCTACCAGCCAAGACATCAATGCCTTGAAGACAACCGTTCATGGAATCCGATCGGATCTGAACGTCTTCAAATCCATCTCCGACTCCAACCTGGCCAAATCTCAGTAAACGCAGGATGAAGAATGGGACTCTCGATTCGAATCCAGATGGGCTGAGTTTGTCGCTTTCCAGACTGAAGTCACTGAAACCTTTGCCGCCATGCAGAAAGCTGATCAAGAGCACCGCGATAAGGAGCTGGCGAAGAAGGTCGAGGTGGAATGCGCTGTCGATGAACTCTTCAACCGAATCCAGCAAGCTGAACAGCAACTCACCTCTCTGAATGGCTCAGTCGCAAGCCTTGTTACTGATGCCAAAAAGGGGGAAGATGTGATGAAGCAAGATGAGATCGGGGAAGATGAGACACCAGCCGAAGAATCTCAGCTGAAAAAGGCCCAACCAAAGAAGAAAGCTCAGAAGAAGAAGTACACTCCAAAGCCAACCGACAAGAAACAACAACAGCTGAAATCCACTGTTGTCAGTGGAGATGAAATGGCGAAGGATATGGAGCAAGCGGAGGAGTATGGAGTTTCCTACAACTCATAGCCGAGATAGCAGCCGAGCTCGATGTTGAACTCGACGGTATCACAACCGAAGAGTGTATTGCTGCTGCTAATGCTATGGATGTTCCTGAGAAAAAATACATGAATCCTGACTGGATAAAGAAGTTTGCAGCCAGCCAAGCAACGAGAGTCAACCAGTTTGAGGAGGAGCTTGCCAAGGTTACCAACAACTTGGACAGGAATGTTGCCTCCCGCAGCCGACGCCGCATAGAAAAACATCAAGTAAAGGCTGAAGCAACAGAGATTGCCAGGGAAAATCAAGCTTCAAAGTCGCTTCAGGCATGTTGACAAATGGATGCCAGCTGAATGGAATGAGGATTGGGAATCATTCAAGCAGGAGTTTGTGAATGATTTTTATTATAGGAAGGTTTACTCAACTGAGGATGCGAGAAGAGCCTTCAAGGAAGCCCTGACCGAGCTACACTCTGGGGATCCAGGCATGTTCAGCCAGTTCAGGCGAGCAATGATTGATGCGAAACTGGATATGAACACTGTCCCCGTCCCTCAGAAAGTCACATACCTTCCTCCATTCCTTCCAGACTCAAGAAATCCCAACCGACAGAAAATAGCAGCTGAAGCAAGAAGAGTATGTCAGGAACATGGAATTGACATCTCAAAAGAGTCAGAAGCCAAGAGAGAAATCTTTGTTAGAATTTTCAGCAAGTATGGGCTGAAGTATTAGCTAAGTTAAAGTTTTTGAGCAACTAATGTATTTTTGATTTTTTGTGCATTTTGTTGTAACCATCAATTGTAATGAAAACTTTCAGCAGTTATCTGATTCACCTTGATGTACAATCTCTAGTTGTTCAAGCTCTAAATCGCAAAGTTATTTCAATACCATGTTATAACTGTGCTAACCCTTTGATGTTTTAATCTTATAGACTGTCTAGAATTTCAGCTGAGATTTTAGTTAAGTCAGTAGGGTTTAGATCAGTAGGGTTTTGGCATCATCAAAAAGGGGGAAATTGTTGGGAAATTTATTAAAGTTTTGATTGATTCCAAAACCAACTGACCCCAACCGAGTAGATGTTGCCAGATCCTAATGTTAGTATTTAGGCTCGCTGTTTGAGCAATGTTGAGATTTTATCTTTACAGGACTCCAGCTGAAGACGGCAACAAGGTTTTACTCGGATAGAACATCAAATGCAAGAAAGACAACTGAGAGTTCAAGGGGGAAGATGTAAGAAAGACAACTGAGCGTTCAAGATACAGAACATCAGTTGCAGGACTCAAACTGATAAGATCGACAACATGAAGTTCAAGGCAGCTGAGGGTTCAACTGTTCCTATTCAGACAGAAGCTCAGATGAAGATATCGATCACATGGAACATCAGCTGAAGACTACTCGGATGAAGACCAAAACTTCTCAACCGACTAAACAAGGTTGAAAGTCAAAGGTTGAAGATTTGAATTTCAAAAAGGAAGTCATGTGAAGGTTTGATGTTCTGTCATTACCTCATTTGGCCCAACACAAGGCTGTCTCAGATGGAAAGCAGAAGTTCACAGTAGCCAAATCGGGAAAATATGCAGAGATGAGAGACAAGCCATCGCTTTCACAGAACAGAGATCAACGGTTCATCCAACGGCTAGTTGATTCTCTCCACCTATAAATAGAGGCCTTCATTCATTCATCAAATGACCAAGAAGTGCGATAAGAGTCTAAACGAGCGAAAGAACGAAAAACTGCACACAAGCTAAACTGCATTCAATCTCTAAGAACATCACTAGTTGAGGGTTCATAGAGTGTTAGAATTTGTCTTGGTGTTTTTGATCCTAGTTTGAGTCTTCATTTGTTCAAGCTTAGATCCTAGCTCACTTCCTTGTTCAAGCTAGCAGTTGGAAATCCCACCCTTTTTCACACCCCTAAAAAGGTTGTTAGGATCCTACTCTTCCCAAAATTGAGTAGATAGATTGATAAGTACCTGTAAACTTATCTGTAAGGTTGATAAGTACCCGCAAACTTATCATAACGGTTGCAAAGCCCGCGTAAGCTTTGTGGTTCCAGTCCTAAAGAATTTGGACTGAGTTGTGTGGACTCACAACTCCCCGTGGATGTAGGAGTTCTCTCTGAACCACGTAAATCTTTGTGTGTTTGTGTTTTCTGTTCAGTTATTTATTGCATATCCAACTGACCAACTAACCAGCACTCAAAACTGCATTCTTACATTCTCAACTGATTTGGTCATTGACCGACCTTGCATCTAAGCGTGAGTTATCTTATACGAGTTATTTTTATCCACCACATTCCGCACAGCATTACACTTCCAGCTGAGTATCCTTACTCAGTTGTGATTCCAGCTGAGTCGTATTACTCAGTTGTGATAATTTTTCAGGGGTTGTTTTTTAAAATTCTTTACTGGTGTATTCCCCCCCTCTCCCATACACCAGAACTCGTATCGGGACCATCAAAACCCTGACAAAACACATAGTAAATTAATTCTATCTCAGCAGATCTACCAGGCAGAAGAAAAACCGGAAGTCCACGAGCAGACCGTATTGATAGCTGCAGCATGAAAATCGCCAGATCACGGACCTAGGAAAAACCCGGGCAAGAAAAACCAGATCTGCCGTTCACGAGAAAAGAGGGTCAAAAGCGTGTAGATCTTCAACCCTCACCCCTCACGCTTTCAACCCCGTTTTCGATGCAAAAACCGCCAAAGCAGACACCGGGAGCCATAAAAGAGCAGCGTGGCCTCATCGTCCATCACTCTCCCCCGCTACTGTAGAGGTCCAGGAAGTCAGAACTGATTCAATGAAACAGCCGTCAATTCCTGGCTCAAAAAGAGACCCTGGGGCAGCCCTGTCTGTCTAAAGAGTAGGACGACAACGGTACCTCCTCCCTTAGGATCTTCATTTCCTGCTCCCCGGGGTCGATAGCAGGGTCACGGTCAGGAGCGAGGAGGCGGAGACCTAGACTGTTGACAAACAGACATCGATGACCCGCATCAGATGTCTGACTACAACAAGGGTCACACCTCAGATGTATGACAACAACAAGAAGAGCAAATAAAGGTTAAACCCCGAAAAAGGATCCAATATGAAGACGGGAAAAACGTCCATACCCTGTCCTTAGTTTAGGATATGTGGAATGTCGCAAGATGCATAAATTTAAAGGAGAGCCAGATGATCATTATTTAGAATAGGAAAAGTTTGTGGAGTAGGTGGGAAAGCGACACATAAAGGGCAGAGGGGAATATTTCAGCATAATTTACCTACCAATCAAACTTCCACCTTAACAAAATATAGTGAAAATTAAGACAGCGCATGTTCAAATAACCAAAAATTAACTAGACGATCGGCAGCAGTATATACCAAGCAAAGGTCCCAAAATAAGCACAATCGTCGCAAAAGAAAACAAGGCCGGACTGGACATCATATTCCTATCTAAGTCAGAGCAACATCACTGCCAAAAGAAAGCTGTAGAGAGTCAAAAGAAACATAATGGCCTTGAGCCCGCACTCTAAGCATCAGGAGCTTCGACCGAGCTGGCACTAGGAAGAGAAGCATCAACAAAGGCCGTTAGCTCCGGGTTCAAATGCACGAACGGCTCCTCCACAGCAGGTAAACTCGAGTCCAGGTCTTCGGAGGAGAGGAAATCATTAAGCACTGTCTTCAGAACATCCTCCCACCAGGAAAGGTCTGGAGTTGTCAGAGGATCGCGAACAGGCCAACACGCTGGCATTACTGGAAGTTCGGCCACCATGTCTTCTTGTTTAGGGCGAGCACCCTTCAGACCGTAGGTATATGAGAAGCTCTGAAGATACCCCGCCTAGGTGAAATGGCGGATATCGGGGAAGAGATCCTTACAGAACTGGACGCTTCTGCGATATTCCTGAATGATCTTATCCTTCAGACCCTGCCCTTAAGGAGTAATGAACAGCCGACAGAAGCAGTCCTTCACTCCAGCCGACCGGCCCACTTCGTACCCCTGCTGTAGCGCGGCGGATACCCGTTGTTCAGCCTTATACCTGTCCTTCTCCACCTGGGCTTCCAGATCCTTAATTCTATCACCTAAATGTCTGATTGTGGTCTGATAGCTGTTTTTTTCCCGCTCGAAGGATTCGAAGTCGCTCGCCAAAGTTTGATGCTTGGCAGAAAGAATTTCGTGAGCTCGCCACAATTCCGTCACCTCATTCTATTTCCCTTGAAGACGAGAGCCAAGATCAGCTTGCATTGCAGAGTACTCTCGGGAAAGTCTCTCAGATTTATGCTCGGCGGACATTAGTTTCTGTGATATTGTGTTGCTGTCTTCCTGAAATTCAGCAGCAAAGTAAGCCTACGAAGTAAAAGCAGCAGATCGGAAATTATAAACATAGAACAGAGTACCAAGAGAAAAGGATAGCGAATAAGTGGAAGTGATAGAAACTTACCTGAACTAAGCGAATGCCGATCTGAGCCTGTCAGCACTCAAAACTTTCTTTCTGAATCTTTTCCAAGTCCTGAGGAGTGGGGAGTGAGTGAGCGATAAACACCCCGCATTTTTCGGGCGAAAGCTCAAGCAGCCATGGGAAGTTGCTTCCAACTATACTAAAAAATGAAGAATTGCTGTTGGCAGATCCTAAGCCTTGAGTAGAAGCCTCTACTAACCCCTGTAGAATGGCGGTGGGGATTAAAGGTGGCGAGTCCGCTGATCCAGCGATGGTCGAAGGTCCCGAAAGTGCTGGAGAACAGACACCTTCTTAGTTGCGATTTTCTGAGGGAGAGATTGCAAAGTGCGATTCTTCTTTTTCTTCTCGCGGGCGGGAGCAGAAGTTGCTTCAGCACGAGCCCGGTTGTCGTGGCATTTTCTTTTCTTCTCCCTTTCTCGGACTGGTCTATCCTCTTCCAGCCCAGCTGTCGCAGAAGGAGATCAGCTGCGACCAGAGTCTGACTTTCTCTTTTTTGAAGAAGAGTCGGGGCGAGCCTGCGGGGCCAAAGTGGTTTCAGATACATCCTCGATATGCACGATTGAAGGGGAGGTCGCCCTATCCTCGACTTGCAAGGCAGCGGGCGATGCCACCCTGTTTTCAGCATGAGCCAACTCTAATTCACCAGTTGACGTCAGCGCAAGAGGATCCCTGGTGGACGAGCGGTCAGCCTCTATTGCAGCCAAGTTGTCAAACAGGTCATCCTGCTTGACCTCTACCGCGGAATCCAAATCACCAGCACTGGAATCAGGTGGCACCCCCAGGCTGGCCATCAAAGAGTCCAAATCCACATTCAAGTGCCATTTTTGAGCAAGGGATTCCTCCGCCATTGCTGATAGGGGAAGACCAGCAAATTTTAGATAAAACGGTTAAGAAGATATAAAAAAATATGCATTCAAGAAAGAGGGACTACCGGTCTTGTAGATCTTGAGGGGGCGACTGGGATTGCCCAGAAGTCCAAAATGTCGAAGGATGCGCGGAGAACGCAACATCTTTACGATATTAAAATTATTCGATTTTTCAATTTTTCCCTCACCGGGATTCTCAATATCAGCAAACAAGGAGAGGGCTTCCATAACTCTTTATGTTTGGGGAGAAGTTGGGCAAGCTTGATGCGATGGCCAAGGTTCTTAGCACCTAATACCCAAGCCCTGGCAGGAAAAGGCCAGTACTCATCTAAAGGCATTACAACAAAAGATTTGGTTCCCCATTTCTTATCTATACTCTCTAGAGAAATGGCAAAGCGAGCAGGACTCCCAGGCCGAGTCCGGAAGCAATAAAAACATTTGCTCTTTTGAATGTCAAAACAGGTGATAAAAAGATGGGAGGAAGGCTCGTAATGGAAACTCGAGAAAAGAACATAAAATCCAAGAACAGTGTTGATTGCTAAGGGAGTAAGTTGGTTAGGCATAATGCCATACTCCTTGCACGCATCGCATAAGAAGGGGTGGAGAGGAAACCTAATCCCCACCAGCACTTGATTATACCAGAAGATCATGGCGGGAAAAAAGATCTGATTTGCAAAATTATTGGGATTCACCACAGAATAAACAAAATCATCAGATTTCAGTATCCGTTGGAGAGTTGCGAATTCACCCCCTAGTAATTGAGAAGGTTCAGACACTGGCTTAGTTGCAACATTTATCGGATTCCTAAGGATTTCCCGCAACCTTTCTTTCTCAATCTCTTTCCTAGCTCTAATTTGTTCTCGCCCAGAATTAGAAGTTGAAGTGCTTGACTCAGAGCATTCCGAAGAAATGACTTCAGGCGGGTCAACATAGTTAGTGATTTCTTCATCTAAACTGGTGTTTAGGGATTGTTCGGCAGAATTCGACATTCCCTCCCCCCCCCCCCTCAAAATCAAATGCCATCACATAACGAAAAAGAAAAACGACTATTAATAGGGATCGAAGACTACAAGAAATACCTGAGACCACCGGAAGGAAGCTAAGGAAGTGGAAATGGAAGGAGGAAAAGCGGAGTCAAGGTCTTCCGATCGACGATTAAGCTAGAGATTTCGTGCGGCGAACAAGGGGAACAGTTCGCAATAAGAGAAATGGAAAGGAATTAAGGAAGAAAGAGAAAACAAAACTGAAAAGGTAAAAGTGCATAAATCGATAAAGGGAATAACTTGTTCAATTCAAAATTTGGCGCAGATATGCAATCATTATCCTATGGTTGAACTTCAAGAGTCCTTGTCGACGAACGATCCAGATTAAAATGGCAATTGAGATACTCGGATGCTTTATCAGAACTGACTATCTCTTTCCTACTCTAAGTGACTAGATAGTGCCACGTCACTGAGAGTATGGGAGGGTGGTTGATATGGGATGGATTACTTTGAGCCCACTATGTAGCAAGGCCCAATAAGCACTAGGCTGGGCTAAAGTCAAGACCAAAAGGAAAAAATCGTAACATGAATCCATGGCTCGAAAGCCTGCCACTGTCCAAATGACTAAACTACCCTTCAGCTCCCCTACTATAAAAACATCCTCATTTCCCCCAGCAAAAGATATCTCACACTTTACACTCTTTGCCTTTCTTTCTCTTTTCTTCTCGTCCAAGTTTTCTGACTTAGGCATCGGAGGGTCCTCACCGGACAAAACCCCGATACGGGACTTTCTTTTTTGTAGGAATCGAGATCCACTTTTCGAGGCTAAGAGTAACAAACGAGATAGTTCGCTCAACTTTGAAGTGAAGAACAGTTTTATCAATTTTGTACTGTTTTATTTATTTTATATTGTTGATAAGGCGTTAACCCAATCTTATCATTTAAAACTCATACGAGGGCAGTCAAACATGTATAAAAATGAAGTCTTGCTTCGAAATTTCTTAAGTTTGCTTTTTTTTTGTTGTTGATCGATGACTTTTGGTCAAGATCGATATACATACATATTTTGTTGTAGTGCGCTGCGTCTTGTTTCTAGATTGAGTAAAAACATACACTACTAAAAAATAAAAAGAATGTTCTCTTATAAGACTAGTACTAGTATTGTAGTCACGCGTTGGACTTCATAAATTCTTTTGTAAAAATTGTATAATAAAAAATAATAAATAAAGTAAAAAATGACAAAAAATTTGGATTAGTGACATATACTTCTTCATTCACTTTTGTATGAACATTAATTCGTGAATGAGCACTCTGATAGCTAAAAGGAAAATTTTATTCGGTCACATGCGTTAAAAAAGAAAAGTTAACTGTAAAAATGAAAATAGTCACATTTCCCTTTATGCTTTCCCGATTAGTTCTTTTTTCAAACACTGTATTATCTTTTTTAACTTGTATCGCTAGCCACAATGTGTCCAAAATTGAATGAATATATCATGAATAATCAATCAAAATTTGGCCACATCAAATAAGGACTTAAAATGAAAGAAACTCGTTATTTCCGCCCACCCGAAAGAAACTCGTCATTTCCTTATTTTTATTTTAGGTTGCAAATGTGACAAATAATTGATGTCTTTCTTCTTTCAATAATAACAATGGGAAATGCCAAAACTTATAAAACTTATAGTAGACATAGATAAGATGAGTGAGAAATCCATTTAATGAATAGTAAACATAATAAGTGGGACGGATGACATATAAAACTTATAGTTTCCACTAGTAGGTATAAATTTATACCTCATTATATTATCCTTATTCAGAGGTATAAATTTTTTCTTCTAAGTAAAACACAACTCAAAAGTATAATAGTATGAATTGTAAAAATGCGTATTCTAGCAAAGTTTGATACTTAATGTTTTGTACGTATCTAAACTTTTCTTCAATGTTGAAATTAAATCTATCCATATATAGCAGGTAAAACACTTAACTATCTTAAAAGTTTTTTACATACCAGCAATATCAAAATCATTTTTAACTTCTAAGAATAATTTAGTATTTTTTTAAAGGAGAATAATTTAGTACTTAAATAAATATAGTTTTATTTATTATGATACAGAGATAAGAACTATTTGTATAATCTACCTATTGTGTATACCCACCCTATATATATTAATAACTTTTATGTTCATTGTAGTAGCTAGTAATAAGGTATACTTTTGAGAAAAATTGATGATCAAATAAATGAAAGTATGAAGGGAGATGAGAGTATATTTTAATGTTGTGAGATTAGAAAAAAAAAAAAAAAAAAAAAAAAAAAAATCCTTCTTAAGGTATTCGTCAACTTTGTCGGCTTAGAATTTAATTGTGATACGAGTTATATACAGATTTTCCATTACCAAAAAAGAATGTTTCATTTCATGATAATAAATATCATACCACTCTTCCCTTTGCAAGTCGGCTGGCTTTCATGTTTGGAAAAAAATTAGAGAATTTTATCAATTGATTTGTCCTTGCGAGTTCGCTCTTGTGGTTTCGTAATGGTTGTATTGTTTGTTTCTATTGTGATTTTCTATTTTCACAACTCAAATTTAAGTCCTCATTTTTACATTTGAGGTTCGATCGCCTAATCGCACTCTCTGCGTATTTCTATTTTATCTTCAATACCTGGTGTTTTAAATTATATTTATTTAATTGGGTGCGTTTACTTTGATGGAAAAATGTGAAATACAAATCTTTTCACTCTTTTTCCATCTTTTTCACACGTTTATTACATTTATTAATTTTTCTCGGACATGATGAATAACCTTTCCAGTCAGACTCTTTTCCATCATTTTCTTTCTAATTGTGGAAAATATTAACATGAGGGAAGAGTGTGATAATATTTTTCAATTGATAAAAGACATAAAAATGGGGAAGGGGTGAGGGGACCATGTGATAATTTTCTTTTCCATCTTAATAAACATGTGATAAAAAATGGATGAAAATGTTAATATTTTCTCATTTTTTCTAATCCATCATTTTCCAATGGAAACATTTCGATCAAAGTAAACGCACCCTTAAGTTTTAATAATATCCAATTGGGATATGAAATTATTTTAGTACTTAAGTCCAATTAGGTTTACATCTTTGTTTTACTTAATTAATTATTAGTATTATTTAGTCTATATTGGAGCCAAAACTAACTAAAGAAGAAAAAGTGCTCTAAGTTTTTTCATAATCTAACAGTTAACTATTCAAATAGGTCCAGGGCTTCAGCCCAATTAAACGGGGGCCAAGCTAAATTAAATTAACTATAGTCTGATATGGGCAGAACATAAGCTAAATTGGACTACATATATAAGCAGGGCCGCGCAAACACAGGCCCCAGTAAGACAAATTATGACGTGACCTTAGACTGGAGCCCCTCCAAAATACAAGGGAGGTCACCAACTAGGCCATGAGTCTTGTGGATCGCCCATTGACCCCGTCCAGGTAAATATAAAACAATGTGGCCCTTCATTTGATTTTATATTATATTTTACCAACATCACATTTATGTTGTTTCATGTGGATATGAATGTTAGTTCTTAATTACACCTCATTTTCTTTACACTTTTTCCTTTAAATCATAATACAAAATTGGATAAGTTTTAAATTAATAAGAAATTAAACCCAAACCCAAATCATAAGTGAAAACTTAATGTTGCTAAGCAATCTAGATCTACAAAGTAAATCCTTATAGAACACGACTTAACTCTTAGGTAAAGGAATTATTGTACTAAGAAAACACATTTAAAACAACGATAGAAAGGAAAAAAAAAAATTATTTGGCAGTTTGAATCCATTCCACATATCTCCCCCAAGATCTTCAATCAACTAAACCACATTCACATGATCTTCATTGGCTCATTAATACGTAAACCTCAGATTGGATTCTCTATTATATTTTGGTGTTTCATCTCTTATTGCATTAATAAGGGATGACACATGATATAATTAAGGGTTCAAGATTTAAAGAATATATTTTTCATATATACTCTAAATTTTGAACCCTTAGTCATGTCACATCGTGTCTCCTTATTAATGCAATAGAAGATGAAACACCAAAATGCAATAGAGGATCTCATTTGCGTAAACATGACAATAGAAGAGAGAATAAGGCAAGCCGAACTGCCGAAGAATACGTTCTCAACTTAACCTTTACTTTTATGTAGGATTCTTTCGTTGCTATGTGTTGATTGTTTTTCCCTCACTATCTACCCTCAGCCCAGGTAATGCTAACTTGATTTTCTGAAACGGTGGCGTTTGAGCTACTATAACTCTGGCCGCCGCCTACATCCCTCGCTGCAAAGAAACCAGGTTGTTTAGCCTCAGGCAATTCAACCTGGTTTCCCAGCATAAAAACCACGGTTGACATGCTCGGCCTATCCTCTTGACGTTCTTGCACGCACAACAACCCCACTTGGATTGACCGCAATACTTCCGACCAGTCGAAAGACTCGTCTAGAGATGCATCCACTAGTTCGCACGACTTGCCTTCTCTGTAAAGCGTCCACGCCTATACAACAATTTATTTAGCACTTTATGAATAATCAAAAACTCATGACCTATATAGTCATTGAGTCGTTCACTCCACCAACTAGGTCATCCGACGGGAGACTAGTGGAATCTTATAAGAACTAGGAAATGATACTTACATGACCAAGAAGGTTGAGGTGTTGATCATTAATGGAGAATCCCCTGTTTCTTTTCCCACTCACAATTTCTAGCACGAGAACACCAAAGCTAAACACATCTGATTTGATCGAGAACATCCCGTCTATTGCATATTCCGGAGACATGTATCCACTACACCACAAAATCAACCAGATTAACCATGTCAGAGACATATATCAAATTGATAATATAATTCAATAGTTGTTTGACTTCTTACTATGTTCCAACAACTCTAAGCGTTTGAGCTTCGGTTTGGTTCCCTCCAAAGCTTCTTGCTAAGCCAAAATCTGATATCTTAGGGTTCATATCAGCATCTAGCAGTATGTTGCTGGCTTTGAGGTCGCGATGAATGATTCTCAATCTCGAATCTTGATGAAGATACAATAGTCCTTTTGCAATTCCATTGATGATATTGAATCGTTTTCTCCAATCAAGTAGCACACTCTTTGTATGATCTGTCAAAACATAGCAAATCAATCTCTGTGTTTTGCTAACATAAGCGGTCCATTGCTAGCTAGTTGATAGAATGAAAAAAAGGCTCACCAAATAAAATAAAATCGAGACTATTATTAGGCATGTATTCATAGATCAACATGCTCTCTTCTCCTTCAGCACAACATCCTAAAGTCCTCACCAAATTTCGATGCTGAAGTTTGGCTATCAAGATCACTTCATTCTTCAGCTCATCCACTCCTTGTTTCGACGTTTTGGACAAACGCTTCACAGCTATTTCCTGCCCGTTATCAAGAACACCCTAAAGCCCAAAATGGTGTTAAATTATATCTCACATAACAATTTTGGTGTTTGCATATGATTGCAGACTAATACATTTTATTTTTTTAATTGTAAGTATTATATAGTACCTTGTAAACAGGTCCAAATCCACCCTCTCCAAGCTTGTTATCCATTGAAAAATTATCTGTTGCTTTCGTAATTGATGATAAGGTGAAGAATGGCAACTCTGATTCTTCGCCAAGACTTCCACTATATCTCGCTAAAATTGTAAATAAAATTTTAGTTACTTTTTTTTTTTTTTTTTTTTTCTCACGTACTTATAAGCCCAAATATTGAAATACACAATATTAATCATCATATATACCTACCTTCTTTATACGCAATTGAATCCTTCTTCCTCTTCCAAATATAAATCAAAATAATCAAGACGATAAGAATTATCACCGCCATTGATGAAAGACTCGCTACCAGTATCGCTCTTTTCCTCCTTTTAGAACCTGCATCATTTTCTATCACAACGGAACACAACCACCAAATTAATTATTCTCATACAACAAAAATAAATATCAAGCATCGGAGAAAATAATAATCACCCAAATCAGCAGAAGCGATTCTGATGTAAAGCTCATCTCCACCAGCAGGCATAGCTCTAACATCAACCAAATCCCCATAATAAAACAAACACCCTCCCGTCTCTTCCCTAATATCCAACTGCTTATACGCCGTGCACGAGCAGTTTTTCGAACACTCCGCCTCGCAATCCGCCGGCAGCATTTTCCGATCATCGTACGTCGAGTTCCGCGCGTCCGGCAACTTGATCGCCGTGTATTTCAGAAACACGTCGTCCGCACAGCTCAACGCGCTCCTCGCCACGCACCCGCCGGAATAATCGGCTCTCCTCCATCTCGCTTCATCTCTCGGCACGAATCTATCAAAACACGTGCACAGCGCAGAATTCCCGACGGCACAGCTGCCGTACGCGCCGCACGCGCCGTAGCTATCGCAGGCATCGGCTTCCAGATTGTACGTCGTCCAGTTCTGACCGTTCCAAATCCACCGCACTCCGACGCCGCCGAGGCTCAGCGTGAGCCGCGCGATGATCGATTTATCGACGTTGTCCTCGCCGTACTTGACCTCGTCCTTGTTCATCATCAGCGTCGGGTTGTTCCTCGTGCCGGGGGAGCCGCTGAAGCGGACCCCGTTCCACGGCCCGAGGCGGAACTTGACGGTTTTGCCCCGTCTCACGACTATCTGCGGATAGCCGGTCGGGTCCAGGTGAGCCGTGAACTCACCTAGACCGGGGTCGTCGGGGCTCCGCCATGACGACAGATACGTCTCTACCCGGGTGGCGAGGCTCCAGCCTAAGCTCATCATACCGGGTAAATACGTGTCGGTGGGATGATCGAAGCTTTGCCAGAGGAAATTCTCCGGCCTATCGTCGTCGGCATCCTTCACCACTAGATTACCCGAGTCGAGCAATCGTGCGGTTGGATTTTGCGCCGTTGTTGACTTATTTGATTGCCATATGGTGCCATTTGCACCGTCTACAAGAAGTAAAATTCCTGGCTCCGTCACTGATAACACGCCCGATTTTGTTGTGAGTGGGGATTCTCTATTGGCTACCCAAACGTATGTGTTGGGCTTTATGTTGTTGTACCATATGCCTAAGTATCGGTTTGTGGAATTTCCTAGACTGAAAAATCCGAACCGGAACATTCCACCTGATGATACGAGAGTATCTCCATCTTTGATGGACTGAGATTTTGTTATAGTGTCGTTTGCAGCAGAAATTGTATGGATTAGGAGAGAGAAGATGAGTAGAGAAAGGACGAAGTTATTTCCAAACTCATCCATGCTTCTTCTTGTTGTTGCTCAGTCCTATCCTATCATTGAAGTAAAATTTATTTACTCCGTATTTCTTTATTTATAGCGTTTCTGATCGACGTAAGTAAGCTTATGGTGGATGTGTTGAAGTGATAAACACTCATTTTCGTTGCAACTGAACGTGTTTTCTACCACTTTTTGCCAAGCTTTAACCTTTAAATGTGATGTGTTTTGCATTGATTTCGTTATTTTGAATTTGTATCATATTTGGTGGAGTTTGTGCATGTGTGTAGGTCAGCCAAGGGTCGATAAGCCGGAATAAAAGGGACAAAGAAGAATGGAATCAGAGAATCGGGACGAAGAAGTGAAAAATCAGACGAAGAGGAGAAAAAATTGCAAACCGGCGCCTCAAATGGAAAAATCGGCGGTCCACATGGCCAAACTGGCGATTCACGGGTGAACCGCCGGTTGGACCACCAAAAAAAGCTGGATTCAAAAGGTTGTTATAAGCCGAATCGGCGCCCAGGGTCCAGACCGCCGATTTAGCCGGCTGGAACGCCGGTTCGTCTCTCCGGACCGCCGATTTGGGCGATTTTCTACCAAAAATTTCGATTTTGCCCTTTTTGCGTTTTTAATACTCTCTAGCACTTTGTGTACCCTATATAAAGGAGATTTCAGCCCCAAAACGTAATATACACTCTTTAGCTTAGTTTTCCTCTTCCCAAAGTTTCCTTTTAGGGTTTAAATCATTTCTTAATCATTGTATTATATTAGAAGGTTGGATTTGAAGATTAATTTGAAGATTTCTCCATTGGGTTCTTAGTGTTTCTAATCATGCAATTATTTGTCATTTCTTGTGTTTTATTTTCATTGAAGTCTAGCTAATATTTTCCTTGTTGGTTTTGGGGATTTGAGATGATTTGATGGTGGATATGATCTTAGCTTGTTAATTCTAATTACCTTCGTCTATTTGATTGTGGTTTTGGATCTTGTTTTCATGTGGGAATTATTGATCGTCTTTCTTGCATGCCAAGTATTTGTAGAATTTTTAATAGGATTTTGCATTCATGGAAATCAATTATCACAACATGCATGACTTTTGAGACTTAGTAAGTGAGAAATGCATGCATGAGAGCTTGAATTCTTTATGATTTTGGGAGTTAATTCGTCGTCTTGAGTCTTAGCCGAGAGAGTCGTCGAGTTAATCCACTTTTACTATCTTTCGAGAGAGGGTAGTAATTATCTTTGTGAATACTTCTCATTTAGATGATTAAAATTGGTTGTATGAATTAGAATCAAATCAAGTCCCTAGAACCAACTCTTGTTCCATTTTGAATCATTGATCGTGTTATTTATCGCTTATCTATTTGAGTTTGCCTAATTTGCTTTGATCTTTTATTTGAGTGTCTCAATCAATCAACAATCATGATGAGTGTAGAGCTTGAATAGTAGGAAATGGCATGAATTTCATTTCCAACATAAATTCGGTCAAATAGTCCTTAAAAATATGATACTCGTTGTTAGTTGCTACAATTACTCAATTAAAGTGCGGATATATTGCTAAGTAAATCTAGTGATCATGAAGCGGTAGATCTCCTCACATGAATTATGATGATATGATATTTCTTGAGTTTACTTTTCCGATTGTCATTTATTATGATGGAGCCATCAATCATTATAATTTATATCTTTGATTAATTTCAAGATTACTTGCGTGCCGTGCTACAGAATTGATGTTATTATAATCACATATGTATAGCATTCTTTGTAAATTAAGGTAACGAAGAATTGAATAAATCATGTCGACGACTTGGAGCATTAGACTTCGAGATAGATATATATATATATATCTTAAAACTCCAACCTCAACCAAGCTGACGTGGTGGTGATTCATAAACTTTTGTGGGCCAACAGTCGAGAACTTGAGAATTTTTATTTGTAAACTGCTAGGCATGTTATATCTTACTTATGGTTTGGTAAAGAAAAATAATTATTTATCATTATTTCAACAGAGGCTGCAGTCACACACAAATAGGTAATAGTCGCCTTGAATTGGGTATATTATGTTCCCTTTTAAATTTGAACTGAATTACGACCCCATATTTTAAATTTTCGTATTTCGCTTTAATGTTTGGGAAAAAGGCCTAGCCTATGATACTGTCTTCTATAATATCGGTTTATATATCCGTCAAGAATTGAGGTAGAAATTTTGGAACAATGCATTTAATGGGATATAGTGAATTAGCTGGAAATATAGGTGAGTAGTAGTTGGTGATCAAATTTATTTCATCAAAAGGAACATGTATGTATACAGGGGCGTAGCTAGGGGGTGGGCAGGGGTTATTGGACCTCCTGACATTTGGGGAAAAAATAGTGATAAAATTTATTTTTTAATTTATTCATTATGTCCATCATGTGTTCGATAAAATTTTCAAACCAGTTATCATTTTTTGAAACTTTAGATTTTGGATTTTATTCGTTCTAGATAGTTTAGATTAGTAGTGAAAAATTGAGTCTCATGGCTTTCATGCTGCTAAATCTTATTCAACTTCTATTTCTATTGGTATATTCTAAATGTCTAGAATTCTTCCAAAATAGATATCATTGACCCCTCAAATTTTTATTTGTAGAAACCATGAAACCTAAATGTTGCTTGTTCATTCTTGATGGCTTCGATAATTCTAGTTCATACTCGAGTTTTCATATTATTATGAAGAAGAAATTGACTCATAAATTCAAAGTCGACTTTTTTCACGAAGATTTAAAAAAGATGATACGTATTATTGGACTTCCGAAAATTGGGCCCCCTGAACTGAAATCCTGGCTACACCACTGTATGTATATATATCTTTTCCAACGTTTGAAATGAATGACCAATTGAACTATGTCAGCATATGTGATGCGTAAACAGTTCAATTAGTTTGCAAAATCATTGGACAATCTCACGTATATATATAGATCGAGTGCACTATCCCCTTGGGGATGACCTAGTGGTAAAAAGTGAGCGCTTGAGACTGAGAGGTCTTAGGTTCGAACCTCATGAAACGCATCTATAGGTCGAGCTTGTCACACTTGTACTTGGAAAGTATGGTTTACCTGCCCTGTATAGTTTGCAGGCTACTGCACAAGGGACGGGAGTTTACCCAGTACGTACCGAAGGTAGCGGCTGCGGGTTCCCATGACATAAAAAAAAAATAGATCGAGTGCACTGGTTAATGGTAAGACTTTATATTTTTCTGTAATATTGATGAAAATATATTAAAGATTTTAAATATACGTTTTGATTTGAGTAGTTTAATTCAGCTAAAAAAAATGGTGGAAATTTATACAAGTATCCCAACATTAGAAAATTAGACCGTCTATCAAAATAGTAATAATATTTTAATTGAAGATTAGACCACCCCAACTAAATTATTATAAATAAAGACAAATTAATAATCTAAAAAGTAAAACAAAATATCAATAATCATATTTATACCTTAAAAATAAAAAGAATACCCTAAAGAATATATATATAAAGTGTTTTGTTGAAAATTTTTAGTTGCCTATAATACCTTTGTTAATTAATACTATTATCATTAGATAAATATTATACTTATATATAATTGTATCTATTTTAGATTAGATCTATAATACCCTTGTTAATTAATACTATTATCATTAAATAATTATTATACTTATATATAATTGTATATATTTTAGATTAGATCTCATTGACTACGAAATATATATCTCAAGTATTAGAAAATTTGATTAGGCCAAACATATTAATAAACAAATATTGTTATTAAATATTATTCAATATTAACACAAATTTGATGCTTTTCTTCTAAAGTACGTACACTTATTTACTTTGCATTTTCAAGCCCTCTAAGTATATAATTTAGATACTTTTATTTTTACTTCTTATTTAGAAAAACACTATATGACGCATAATTATGAGATAACCTTCTTATATAATATTCTTAAAATTTCAGATATTTGTGGTGCATGAATCCTCCTTGCATCATAAATGTAACATTTTTTTTATGTTGCTTGTAGGGGTTGGCCAAATCTTTTGCCTCCTAGGCACATGCAAGAGAATCCGGATGGGTGAGAAATTATCCACGTATTATCCACGTATTGAAGATTAAACCAACCCAATTCAAATTTAAAATAATAGAATATTTATATTTAATAATAAAAAAAATTAGATTGTTCTATCCCAATTCAAATCAAATCTTGTGAAGATAATAAAATCAAATCTCGTGAATATAATAAAACAAAACTCATAATAGAAAACTATAATAACTATGAGAAAAATGAGATTCGTATTACAAATCAGACCAGCATGTGACGAGATTCAGCCAATGATCAAATCGTAAGCATTGCAACTTAGTTTTAATATTCTTTTTAATAGAAACAAAAGTTAAATTATTAAATTATATGTTGTATTTTGTACAGTTCTTCTGATATTTATGACTCATTGAAAATTGCTAAATAAACAACATATGAGGTAATCTCTTTATTTTTAATTGATGAATTTATACTTTATATATTTTTTTCCCTAACTCTTAATTGTATAATTAAGGTATTTAAAGAGTTTCAAAGTTAAAAATACAATTTTTGAGAAGTAAAATAAACACAATAAAATTTAAGGGCATTTAGTGTCAATAAGCTTAAATGTTTAAAATTGTTGTAATTAATTATGAATTAGGGGGATTGCAAGGCATGTAGTACTATGTTTGAAGAAGTTGTAGTTATATACATAGGATGCTCGGTGGATGAATATATTTTATCAATCATTGAGGTGAGTTTTTATTACAAATCATTATTTTTTTTAATACGTAACTATTTTAGTTTTATAAATGAATCTTTGTACAACTTAAAAAGTTCAATGATAGAGTAAGAGCTTTCTACTTACAATTTTGTATTATAAATATTCTGCGAGCTCTTATTTTATATTTATACACTATACCTTTTTTTTAGTCTATGATAGGATGTTATGATTCCTGCAAAAAGTGTAACAAATCGTGCCTAAAGAATGCTGGAGCTATGGTATGCGGAAAGTGCAATGAGGAAGTTGTTGAGACGATCCCTAGGTAAGTACTTATTAAAATTAAAATAAAGAATTTATTTTCCTAATGAGAAAAATATTCACTCTTTTATGCAATTTCATATACAGACTCACCCTAAGTGTTAAACATGGCGACTGCAGTGCACATGTCATGCAATTTGACTGTATGTAAGGTGCATTATAGATGAATATATTTCATCAATCAGTGAGGTAAATTGTAAATTAATAATTATAAGATTATTTAAAATAGTTAATACTATTATGTAGTTTTAACAAAATTAATTTTCGTAGTGTGAAAATGAATCTACATACTTTCGAACTCTGAGCTTCCAAACACCAATTGAAATACGATTTATGACAACTCTCAAATCTGTCAACTTTAATGTAGGGGAGCTCTGGACATTATACTGAATGGAATAAAGAGGATATAATCTGTGGATAAGATTTATGTTCCACGGATTGAAGAGACAAATTCAACTCAAAGCAAAGACTGGAGAATCAGTGAAAAATCCTAAGAAGCCTAGAGTAAGATAAGAAAAGAAATCTGTTACGGAGTTGTAGCCTGTCCAAGGACAAAATCAGGAAAAACAAAATCACGAGGAAGAAGATTTAAGACTACATTGAATTTCCAAAAGTTGATGGTCAACTGCCGTTGGCCAAAGTTATCTCGAAAAAGTAAATGAAAAAAACGCCTACAACAATCATCAAGATAAAAAAAAATGAACAGAGATTCGATACTTTAGTTTTTTACTCGTTTTCCTTTGTAAGAACAATAGGTCTTCATTTTCTTTTCATTTACATACAATACTATTTCATTTCATAAAATTCAAACAATCACAAGGAAGAAGATTGAAGACTACATTGAAATTCTAAGTGATGATCAATTGCAGTTGGCCAAAGTTATCTCAAAAAGACAAAGGAAGAAAACACCTACTCCAAGCATCAAGATCAAGAAAGAACACATATAAAATGAACAAAGATTCGATATTGGCTTCAGTTTTTTACTTGTGTTTCTTTGAAGAACAATAGGTTTTAATTTTTTTTCATTTATATGTAACACTATTTACTTCTTCATAAACTTATTGTATTAGTATTAATTAAATACTACTTTTGATGGTCCCGAAACGAGTTACTGGTGTATGGGGGGAGGGGGGAATACACCAGTTAGGATTTTAAAAACTTAACCTTTAAAAGTTACTTCAACCGAGTAAAACGGACTCAGTTGGAATCTCACAGCTGAGTAAGCAACCTCAGCTGGAAGAGTGCGGCTGTGCGGAATGTGGTGGAAAATTAAACTCGTTAACATCAACTCACGCTTTTAGTGCAGGGTTGGTCAACAACCAAAACAGTTTAATATGCAAAGATGCAGATTTGTATGCCGGTTAGTTTGGTCAGTTAAAAATGCAATAAATAACTGAATAAAATAAACACAGACACACAGGATTTAACGTGGTTCGGAGATAACCCTCCTACGTCCACGGGGAGTTGTGAGTCCACACAACTCAATCCAAGTTCATCTGGACAAACCACACAGCTTACCCGGGCTGTGCAACCGTTGCAATAAGTTTACGGGTACTTATCAACCTTTACAGTTAAGTTTACGGGTACTTAACAACCTATGTCAAGTTTACGGGTACTTGACAACCTAACTACTCAATTACAGGAAGAGTAGGGTCCTAAAACCTTTTCAGGTATAAAAGATAAGGTTCCAACTAACAGCTCGAACAAGAAGTGAGCTGGGATCTAACACTCTATGAACTCTCACAAAGTGATGTTCTCAAGGTTCGATCTAAAGACACTCAGACACAATCTAATGCTCTAGAACTCTCAACAAGTGATGTTCTTAGAGGCTAAATCTAAGTCAGCTCGAGTAAGGAATATAGTTCTTTCTTTCTTTCACTCTGTCTCGTCTCGTGTGTCTTCTCTTGTGTGTCTTCCACATTCTTCTTAATCTCCAATGAATGGAAGCCTCTATTTATAGGCGGAGAGAATCAACTAGCCGTTGGAGGAGCTGTTGATCGCTGTTCTTTGATAGCGACGGCTTGTCTCTCATCTCTGCAGACTTTCCCGATATGGCATCTGCGCTCTTCTGTTTTCCATCTGAGACATCCTTGTGTTGGGCCAAATGGGGTAATGACTGAACGGTCAAACCCTCATGTGACTTCCTTTTGAAATTCAACTTCAAACCTTTCTGACAGTCAACCTCGGTTAGTCGGTTGAAAGTCTTGATCTTTATCTGAGTGGTCTTCAGCTGATGTTCTGTCTGAACCGTTGAACTCTCAGCTGACTTTGAACTTCATCTTGTTGATATTAACTGATTGAGTTTACAACTGATGTTCCAACTAGAATGCTCAGTTGTCCTTCTTGTATCTAGTCAGTTGGGTTCGAACTCTCAGATGACTTCCTTTTCTTCTGATGTTCTCTTCCTCTCTACTGCTTCTCATCTGATGAACGCTCAGTTGGTTTCCTTCACAACTGATGTTCTGAAGACTTCCCCCTCATTCCATCTGAACATATGAACTCTCAGTTGTCCTTCATCATAACTGATGTTCTGTCTGAGTGATGCCTTGTTGCCATCTTTAGCTGGAGACCTGTAAAGATAAAATCTTAACTTTGCTCAAACAACGAGCCTAATTTCTAACATTAGGTTCTTGCAACATCTACTCGGTTGGGGTCAGTCGGTTTTGGAATTCATCAAAACTCATACTAATAAATTTCCCAACAACTTTGATAATGTTTTAAAAATTATAATCTTTTTCCCTCAAAAAAAAAAAAAAAAAAAAAAAAAAAAAAAAAAAAAACTGGTATCACGCGTTTCAGCTAGTATATTAAAAAATAAGACGAAAACTACTCATTAATTCAAGAAATATTACTACATCCACTGCATGTATAAAACCACTAATTAGATCTCGCAAGGGAATGTGTCTCACAATTGATTTCCCAAAATTTATAACAAATCCGAAACATATCTAATCATCTATGGCTATGTTTGCATAGAATGACATATTACTACGAGTTAATTAATTACCCAAATATTTTCTAATACGAATAGGAATCCTTCAAAGACGAGGACTAAGAATTCCTCGTATAGTAACATCACTGTATAAATAACCCCAATTATATCCAGTTTCTCAAAACAATATTCTCTCCAAAAATCTTCCCATATATCCGCAAAACACCAAATTCAATCTTTTCACTACTTCCATTAATCTTTTTAAATCTTTTTATTTATTTATATATATTAATAATCATCGAGCATGGACTACTTATTCGGACATCGCACCACATCGATCGGCAAGATCGAACGGACAATGAAGCCCACCACGTACGCTCATCTCAAGATCAAATTCAACTTTTCCTTCAACTCTCTACATTATTTCAATGTTGATGCAACAAACCAAGATCTGGTAGCCGCCGAGAGCTGTGATACCACAGCCTTCGTGACGTTTCCAGAATCCTTGTCATACGACGGTGTACGCAAGGGGATTGAGAACGCCATCGGCGATCTTATCCCCGACGAGGGAGAACGGACGCGCACGATCGAGCGTGTGTTGGGGGCAGTGCAGGAGAGCTTTCCGAGTGATAAAACCCTACCTAAGTACACCGTTTGTAATTTTTATGTCCCCATGTGGATAATCACGCACTGGCGCCACTATCATGAGGTGGTGGAGAGTGACGACCATAGCATATATATATACGGGAATGATCAAACAGAAGCAATTTCCCCAGTAGAAAAAACTAAAAACTAATTATCTCGTAGAAATTGGAATTTAAATAGAAAGTATTCCTTGTATTCGAGATTTTTGGCATGTTTAATTAATTTCAAGTTCAAGATTCATTTTGTTTGTTACTCTGATCATCTGGTGGTGTTATTATTTTCATCTGAATGGAACAAGTAATTCTTAATTTCTACAACTCTTCATTTCCGTTCATATATAAATATTAAGTCATCAGTGAATCTTGTAGTACTAATATGTTGTTTTTTTATAATTACTATCTTGAGGATTAATTGCCAGTGTTGAATGTTTTATGAAATGTTTCGAGCTGTGATAATTTTTTTATAACGAGTACGTAATTGCTAGTTAAACTATATATACACTGTGAATCATAGGCTTCATATCTATATTGCGTGTGCAATTAATTGTTTGCAAGGCACACGAGAATTAAGTTGTATGTATTAAAAGACAAGATGCAATAAGGTTTAATTTGAGATGATACGTTTATACATGTTGGACTAGGGGTGGCAATCGGGTCAGATTCATGTTGATCTGATAATGATCTAATCTGTTAAAGCTCAATCCGAACCGGACCTTTAAGAATAGACAAATGTTTCCGTATAACCGTTTCATGCTATACAACCGGGTCTTTTGATCCGAATCTGACCCGCAAGTCCATCCATACCCTTAAGTCAATCCACGCGCCCCTCATAGCGCATCCACGCACCCAACAATTGTTTTTTTTTTAATTTCTCGCTGCACATTAATATATATACATATATTTGTGGCAAAAGTTGTGTAAAGCATGTCGCTCACCTGGGTTTGAATCCCAGGTGATGCAAAATCATTTTTTTTTTAAATTCTGCTGCTTTTTTCAGGTTTTTTTTTTCTATTTTCTTTTGTATTCTTTTTTCTACATTTACCTTTATTTGTCCTTTTTCTTATTCTTTTTCTCTTTGTTTTTAGTTTCTTTTCCTTTCTTTGTTCTTTTTTTCTTAATTACTTTAATTTATTTATAAATTAATAATAGTTATTGGTTATTGTTATAAGTATTACTTTTGTCCAAGACAATTTTACTTTTATTTACGATAACTTGTACTTTTAGTTACTTAGTTAAGTAATTATTGTCGTTAAGAAAAGTAACTACTAATTGAAAAAAGGTAATGTTTCACAATCATTACTTTTTCATGAAAATATTTACTTTTATTCACGACAACATATATTTTTAATTATTTGGTTAAGTATTATTGTCGTGATTAAAAGTAATCATTGACATGAATAAAGGTAATGTTTCAAAAATATTACTTTTCCTCACAACAATATTTACTTTCATTCACGACAACTTGTATTTTAGTAATTCGATCAGGTAATTATTATCATAATGAAAAATAATCATTGATATGAACAAAGGTAACATTTCAAAAATATTACTTTTCTTTACGACAATATGTACTTTTATCCATAACAACTTGTACTTTTAATAATTCGATCAAGTAATTATTATCGTAATGAAAAATAATCATTGATATGAACAAATGTAATGTTTTAAAAATATTACTTTTTAAATGAAAATAATGTTAAAAAATAAATAAAATGAATAATTGGACACAACATAATCAAAAAAATGTTATGAAAAAATGGGAAAAATGAAAATTACATTAAAAAAAGATAATATGAAGAATAAATAATTAAAAAATTAAAAAAAAAATAGAAACAACAAATAAAATGAATAATAGGTAACAAAAAACATAATTGAGAAGAAAATTTAAAGAAAGAAACGAAAAAAAAAAGAAAAAAGAAAAAAACTAATAAAGAACAATGCTTTAAAAAGTAAAAGCCCAATACTATAAATAATTAGATGTAACTGAAATTACATAAAAGAAACAGTAGCCTAGTGGCCAAGCGCTACAACTTAAAGCTTTGCTTGGTCGAGAGGTCGCATGTTCGACTCTCCAAATGATCAAACCTAAACAGTCACGAACACGAAATTGACACAATTTTTATTGGGTTGACCCGACAAGATAATAACCTGAATTCAATTTAGAAAAATTAATATAAAAATAAAACTTAATAAGAAAAAGATAAATAAAGTTTAATACATTTTTATGAGTTAGAAGGAAAAATAAATATGACATCAACTTAAAAGTTCGACAAAAATTAAATAATAAAATTATTTAAATTTTAGTATCTTATCGAGTAACCTCAACCTGAACCCAACCCACCCCGAAACTGACTCAAAATTCCTTATCAGGTCAACCCGATAACAAACTCAACCTAATAAGACTTGATCCAAACTCATTACTTTCATATCGGATTGTGTTGTGTCGAAAATTGTCAGCCCTAATTGAAACGAATATTCTGTTCTTAATAATAAGATATGTATACGTTCCAAAAAGACAAAATATCTATATTGTTCACAATTTTCAATCTTTTCAGAAATTTCTTCGATGGGAAAGTAGACATATATGTAACCTTTCGAGGTCTGTGTGGATTTTTCCACTTTTTTTTTTTTTTTTTGTTCGTAAACAATATCCACATCCGACATGACTCAGTTTTTCGAGTCTGAAAATTGTGACCCCGAACAATTTGATAAATGAGAAAAATACTCCTTCCTTCCCGCAATATGTGGAATGCTTCTTTTGAACACGTGAGTCAAGGAAAGATGATTTAAAACATAAAGTGATAAAATGGTGGAATTCAAACCTTTTTGTTAGAGATGATAGTTACATAAAAGCAAATGAAACACTTGGATGAAGAACCGAAAGAGAAAAAGTGCACACTAGTTCCAGAACTGAGGAAGTGAGGAGTAGATGATATTATATGTCTAACATTAAAAGCTTAAAAATATGATAAAATTATAATATTACATTATCTGCTTGGGAGTGGAAAATGAAAAGGGCCAAACTGAAAGCCGCGACGTTTGAAACTTGTTAATATCTGAACGGAGTATTGTTATTTGTTTTTTTAGGACTCCATTCTAATTGCTTATATTTTGCATAACAAGATCGAAGCTTAGAGCATTCTCCATGTAGATAATAGATATGTTCGATTTTTTTAAGGCGTTGAAGCCTGACGGGTCTAAATCTAATTTTTATTCATCATGTCCATCAATAAAGTATGTCATGAGGTTGTTAATTTAGCAAAAGAATATAATTTCTACTATCGTTTTGGCAGTATAATTGGCTTCTATGTTATTCGTTTTATTATTGTTGATTATTGGATATGATTTTCCTTTTAAAAAATGAGTAAAGAATGAAGAAACTATGGGAAATTACTCTTTAATCTCGCGTCCATCATTGGCAAAATACTGTAATAAAAACTATGTGTTTGATCCAATTAAATCCCATTGATTTTTAAGTATATCCCATTGATTTCCTGCAATTCCATCGCTTTCTTCATGTGGATTTATTAGTCATTTTAAAGTCATGCAATTTGGATTTATTAATCAACACACACAAATGTGCATTTTCCGCATTCGGCAGCCTTAAATCTGATCGAACCTCCGTCGAAGAACTTCTGCATATTATGCTTTGATTTACCGAAATTCTTCTTTCTATTCAGATATTGTCGTCTTAGCGTCTAATTCCATGCTTTATTTACAGAAACTAGTTTAACTCTTTTCACGATTATTCGCATCTTTCGCCTTGGGTTAGAGGGGATTAGAAGGTGCGCGCTCTCTTTCGATAATAATTTTCCTCTTTACTGTTGAATACAGTTCTTGTCACAATTACTGAATTACACCATCGAATTGTTTGTGAAATATAATACCAACATATTTTCATAAAATGTGTAAACGATTAATTTTCTATCTGCCTTGGAGCAACGATATTGTTACTTGATTCTCTGAATTTGTAGCATTTGAGCTATGAGACTTGTTTGTAATGCCAAAATCTCTCTCTGTGAAAAACCCAGGCTCTTTAGCTTGAGGCAGTGATACTTCATTCCCCAGCATGAAAACCACCGAAGACATGCTTGGCCTGTCTTCTGGGCTTTTTTGCACGCACAATAACGCTACGTGGATCGAGCGTAGGGCTTGAGTTAGATCTAGTGAACCGCGTAGAGAAGTATCTACGAGTTCGCTTGTCTTGGCTTCTTTGTAAAGTGTCCATGCCTGTGCAAAATGTGAAGTGATTGTTGAGTTACTCTCAGGTCAATACTGTGTGATAACTAGGAAATTAGGCTTACATGACCAACAAGGTTGAGATTGTGATCTTTAAGGGAGAATCCTCTGTTTCTTTTTCCACTCACAATTTCTAGCACAAGAACTCCGAAGCTGAAAACATCTGATTTGATTGAGAATACCCCGTCTATTGCATATTCTGGAGACATGTATCCGCTGTAACACAGGATTAAAATGAAAATCAATGTTTATGATGTCAGTAGGAATTAGAATAATCAGTTTGTTGACCTTCTTACTATGTTCCAACGACTCTGCGAGTTTGAGCTTCTGTTTCGTTTCCTCCAAAACTTCTGGCTAGGCCAAAGTCGGATATCTTTGGGTTCATGTCAGCATCTAGCAGTATGTTGCTCGCTTTGAGGTCCCGATGGATGATTCTCAACCTTGAATCTTGATGAAGATACAGCAGCCCCTTAGCTATTCCATTGATTATATTGAAGCGTTTCCCCCAATCAAGTAACCTACTTTTAAATTGATCTGTTTTAAACATATTATAAAGTCAGTTTCTTGTATCGATCATCCATCACACAATAATCTTGTCATCCTTGTTATGTGTAATTATATGAAAAAACAACTCACCAAATATAATCAAGTTGAGGCTACTGTTAGGCATGTATTCGTAGATCAACATGTTCTCTTCTCTTTCAATACAGCCTCCTAGAAGCCTCACCAAATTCCTATGCTGAAGTTTGGCAATCAACATCAATTCATTCTTCAATTGATCGACTCCTTGTGACGAGTTTTTGGCCAAGCATTTCACAGCAATTTCCTGTTCATCTTCCAGCATGCCCTACAGCCAAAACTTGTCCATAACAAATCCAGAAGTTGTATCTATACCTTGTTTCTATAATATATTCATGTTAGTTTCACTTGATAATGACTACATAAAACTGCAAAGAAATTGAAGCATTATACCCTGTAAACAGGTCCAAAACCTCCCTCACCAAGCTTGTTAGCCATAGAAAAGTGATTCGTAGCTTTCAAAATTGTAGATAAATCGAAGAATGGCAACCCCGCTTCTTTGCTACGACTTGCATTAGGTAGCCCTGCAACTGTTCAGCATGTTGAGAAATGGATACTTTTTCGAGATAGAAATCTCTCACATAACCTCATACCTTCTTTTCTCCTATTTATGCTCTTCATTCTCTTAGTGTAGAATAAGATGATAATAATGATAAGGCACAAAACTATCCCTGCCACTGATGCAAAACTCGCTATGAGTATTGTTTGTTTCTTCCCTTCAGATTCTGCATCATTTTCATTGCAATCAAAATAAAATTGAGCACTGTGTGGTGCTAATTTTCAAAGAGCATGGGATAAAGACATTAATTACATAATCTGTCCTTTTTCTAGTCACCTGATTCAGTGGAAGACATTCTGATGTAAAGATCTTGTCCAGCTGCAGATACAGTTCTCATGTCGAGCAAGTCCCCATAGTAGAACAGGCATCCAGTTCCCTCTCTGCTGATGTTCAACCGCGTATACGCCGTGCAAGTACAGTTCCTCGAGCATTCTGCTTGGCAGTCAGCGAGGCTCATCCTCCCATCATTGACTGACGAGTTACTTGAGTCTGGCAATTTCAGTCCTGAGTACTTCAAGAATACATCATCTCGACAATTCAGTGGGGCCCTCCTATGACATCCACCCGACCAATCCGTTCGACTCCAATTTTCTGGATCTTTCTGTACAAATCTGTCAAGACATCCACAGGGTGGAGAGTTTGATACGTTGCAAATGCCATGTGCACCACACATATTGTAGGTATCACAGGTGTCCACCGGCAATCTGCTGTACATGTTCCATGTTTGAGTTCCATCGTTCCAAGTCCAGCGCCCTCCGTTGCCTTGCTGGTCCAATGTAATCCTGGCAACTACTGATGGCTGCAACACATCTTCCCAATATACTATTTCATTCTTGTTCATCCGGATGGTTAACCTGTATATCTGGTCGTTGCTACTAATATCTACTGCCCCACTAAACTGGACCCCGTTCCACGGCCCATATCTATACCGAATATCGTTACCTCTTTTAGTGAAGACCTGTGGATATCCAGATGGATCCATGACAGATATAAACTCACCGGGAGCAGGGTCGTCGTTGCTCCGCCATGATGAGAGGTAATTCCCCACCCCAGTGACAAAATTCCATCCCAGTCTCATGCCAGGTAAAGATGTGTCGGACGGATAATGAAAGCTCTGCCAAAGGAAATTCTCTGGCCTATCATCATCTGCATCCTTCACTACCAGATTCCCAGAATCTAGTAATCGTGCTGTTGGATTTTGCACGGTCCTCGACGTGTTAGTTGACCATATTAGGCCATCAGTTTCATTCAGAAGCGACAAAATTCCTGGCTTTGTCACTCTTAAGACGGCCGAGTTATTTGTGAGTGGAGCTTCTCTGTTGGCAACCCAAACCACTGTCTGATTCGGCATGTTGTAGTACCATATGCCCAAATACCAGTTCCTCGAGTTTCCCGGGCTGAAAAATCCGAGCTCGAACACCCCACCTGATGAAACCAGTGTTTCTCCATTTCTTATGCTCCCAGACATCTTGATGGAATCAGTTGCCGCAGAAACTAGGGTATGGATTAGCATAGAGCAAATCAACAAAAGGGGTAAATAATATTTGCAAACTTCTTTCATTGGGACTGCTTGTTAATTACTACTTCAAATTAATTTGTGTTTCTTATATTATTTCAATCGTGTCTCCTACAGTATGAAGAAGAGATTTTACATTTTAGTCTAAGATTGTATTAATATTTTATTTCAGGAAGTACTCGCATTCCAAGGAATATTATGTCATATGACACATATTTTCAATTTGCTGTTTTGAAAAATGCTTAGTCAGTATGTACTTTCACATTTGATCAAAGCTAGACAAGCATTTTGTGTCAAACATTGCGTTCCATTTTCTATCAATCGTTATTATATTACCCACTTAATCGCTTGTATATATTTCTTGGTCTACTTTCATGTTTGGCATACTTAAAATACATATTCACAAAAACTCGACCCATGCGACCACGCGTGGGGCGCATGAGGTGCACGCGCCTTACCCACGCGCGGCGCATGAGATCGACGCGCCCAATTTTTTTATTTTTTCAATTTTTTTATTTTTAATTTCCTATTTTCTGTTTTTCTGTTTTAGGGTTTTTTGTTTTTTTTTTTCTAATTTACAGATTTTAATTTAATTTTTTTTTTAAATTCTACTTTTTTTCCACTTTTTTTTGTTTGTCTCTTCGTTTTTTTGTTTGCCGCTTCTTCTTTGGTCAAGATTCGAGCGATGGGAGCCGAAGGCCTCAGAGTGAGCCGAAAAAATCTAAAATGTTGCTCGCCGATTATCCTTATATTTGTAATCGGAGCGAAGGCAGAGCTGTAAAATCGGAGCCGAAGGCGGAGACGAAAAAAAAACTAAAATTAAAAAAAAAACTTTGACCGGGTCAATGGGTCAAACCCGGGTTGACCGGGTCGA
Source organism: Schizonepeta tenuifolia (assembly GCA_029490685.1). NCBI lineage: Eukaryota > Viridiplantae > Streptophyta > Magnoliopsida > Lamiales > Lamiaceae > Schizonepeta > Schizonepeta tenuifolia. Next base: position 108,722,715 of record CM055956.1, read on the forward strand.
CCCGGCCCGACCCAGTCGCATGCTCAGCAGCAGGTCGCATGGACCCATACATATTTTGTCAAATCAGAATATATAAGAAATATCAATCGAAATAAAATAATAATAATAATAATAATAATAATAATAATAATAATAATAATAATAATAATAATAATAATAATAATCACATCAATTATGATGTTGAGTAAGTTGACACATACTCCCTCCATCCCGCCGAATACGGCCTACTTCATTTGGGCACGGAGATTAAGAGAAAAGGTATTGGGTATAAAGAGAGTGTTTAGTATAGTGTGAATGCAATATTATAATGCTAATAAAGTTATAGATGGGATGGTGGATAGTGTGTAGTGGGAGTAGGTTAGTAGGGTTTAGATGATATGGTGGGCCACATGTAGTGTGAATGCAACATTTTATAATGTTAAATATACACTAATTATTTCCTTTAAAGGAAACAGGCCAAGCATAGTAGGACGTCCTAAAATGGAAAACAGGCCGTATTCGGTGGGACGGAGAGAGTATGTCATTGATGTGGCACAAAATTATCAGGTCTCGGTTAGAGACCTGAGGCGTGAGACCTAAGACCTGAGGCCTGAGACCTGAGACCTGAGACCTGAGACCTGGACCTGAGCCCCGATCAGGCCTCCTGTGTCCTTTCCTGCCAGCCTGACACTACATAAATCGCATCCAGCCATGTGGCATTGGAGTAAGTACTAACAGCTGGGAATATAGCTTATTCTCCAAGCTATTCATTTCTCCTATAAATACCCAACCTCATTCATATTTTACTCAGGTTCCTTCTACACAACATTCTCTACACAAACACTCACGCACTCTACAATATTATCTGCTAAAAAGGGTGAATCTGACTTAAGCTTCGGAGGGTGTTCACCGGAACCCACCCCCAGCGTTCATTCTTTTGCAGGCGAGCATATATCAACATGGCACAGGAGCATAGCAGTTCATCTCTCGGTGACCCCTGGCCTCCGATTCACAGCGAGCAAGCAGCGACTTCCTCTTTTCCTTATGTGGAGAATGTTCTTGATGGAGTTAGGTTGATTTTGACTTCATTATCTGGCGCCGTCTGTCGGAAACGAGGGTTAACGCGCGAGTATTTCCATTTTCTACTTACTTGTGTAACTCCTAGCCTCATAATTATCAGATCTGAGATGGGATAGAACGAAGAAAAACGTTGCAGAAGTCTAGATCTGGGATTTTCTTCCATTCACGTTCGTGGTCCACCATTGGGCTCACACCGCTGCGACGATTTCAGCAACACAGATTCGTCGAAGTTAGTCACTGCCACTGCACCACGAGGGTGCAATCAGCCACCAGCCTCCGCTTTCCCTGCCCATCGCCGGAGTTTCAATACGCAGCTGGTCCGATCCAGCCTCGGGCTTTCCGCAATATTAACATATGGAGCAGAGGCCTCTATGCAAAGCTCATGCAACCGAGCTGCTATCCTGATTTGAATCTCGTGAATTGATATTTACCTACTGTTTTGTTGTGATAATTGCCGATGCTATTGATGGCTGTTAATTTTTTTGGCTTCGATTATTTGTGAATTTTGCATGATTGTCAGTGAATACCAACTGTTTGTGAAAATGCCAGAAGGCACTTTGACTATTCTTTGCAAGATCTAGATGCAAAAGATTTTACTCGAGCATACCTGTTAAAGAATCATGGTTATCCAAATCCGAATTTTCATGTTTTATAGTTTTCGTAAATAAATCGAAAGGTTAATATGTGAAGTATTGGATTTAAATTATTGTTTATTATGAACAATAGTTGGAACTTGAGTTTAAGTAAGGAACTCTTGATCTCGGAATATAATTGTACTCTAATTCTCTTCATAATCTGGTGTTCTATAGATTATGTGACATCTGATTTGTGGGTGTTTATGCTGATTTGACATGCACGATTTCGTGATTTAGCCTATGGCACGTCAACTGTTTGTGAAAAGGCTACGAAGGGCTTCAGCTATTCTGGAAAAACCCCGAACAACGTTTTCAGTTTTCGTTGGCTGTCGATTTGTGGATAATTATTGGCAAATGTGTGAGTTGTGCTTGGTTGAATTTGATGAGAATTTTACAAGCGCATTGGGGTTTAGTTGTAACATCTTCCTTGATCTGATTTTGGAGAATCGCATGATACATGACTAACCAACATTTGATGTTTTTTATTGCATTACTGTTATGTGGTATATGAATTTTAAATGTAGAGGCGAGAGCCATAAATATTGATTGTGGCATTTGAAGTTTTTGTAAAATTTCAAGCTTTGATAACGCTAAGGGCCAGTATAAGACAGTTAACAAATTGAGTTTTGTTCAAATGTAGAGTTGTGGTCCTGGTGGATTACTATATGTTCTCGATTAATTCGCCATAAGTAAGTGGTTTCGATTGATGCCACGAGTGTGAAATCTATAGCTTTGGGTGTTGTTTCTTTCGAGCAGCACTATTTGAGGAAATGCTAGTCTTGCATATTTTCTTCCAAATCTCGGTTGTCATAGTAATATTTTATTATTGCTACTTTGCGGATATGGTTGCACCTATTTTGCTGACATCGTTTTTACTCCATAATTTTTTGGCATGAAATTGAATCGATGATTATTAAGTTAATCTCATTCTTGAAGCATTGATATGTTAAAAGTGATTAGCAGAATCAAGGAATTAATCATGGATTAATTGTTATGAATTTTCCTACATTTCGTATATCTTAGTAACATTCCAGTCATTGGCCATTAAGTTAAATTGTTGTTCAAGGCGATGTAAAATCCATAATCAGTATTTGATTCTTATTGAATGCAGTGAGATATGTTCACTTATTAATGAATTATTATTGATCCAGTATGAGTACGTAATGCTGATGTGGTCTGATTCTTGATTCAACAATGAATGACACTTGATTCTTGACATGGATTACATAAGGTTTAGGAGTTAATACCTTGTATCGCATGCCATAAAACTCGACTCCACTTTTCTTAGTGTTCTTTTGTGGCATCAAATTGCTTGAGTATTCATAATTACCCACTATAAGAGACTCATTTCCTTTTTTTCCAATAGCACTAATTATCAATATTCACTTGATATGAATTGACTAATTTTTTCATTAAAGCTAGCTTTCAGATATCTGAAGTTATCTGATAAAGCTAAAAGGAAAATGCAAAAAACTCAGAGACAACGCAATTTTCACACCTATTTTGGTGACAATAAACAGTGAGACAGAATCGGGTGATTAAGGATGAGACCAACAACCTAGTACAATAGCTGCTAAATGCCTCTGCCGCCCAAGCCTCAAAAGCAGATAGCAATCAGAAGTAAGTTCGAAAACTAAATGTTAAAGTCAAACCGAAGGGTCGCGAAAAGACCCTTAAGAATGAAGAGACCTCCTCAATGGTGTAGAAGCTGAAATCGTGAAACTTCTCAAATTATTTCGGGCAACGACCTCAATGACCTCAGGTGCAGCAGCGAAGAGCTATTGTTTCAGCGACCTGAGCTCCAACCATCACTTCCGATGCCAACACGCTCGAAATCGGCCTTACTCCGAGTGAAATCAGAAATAAATTCAGTCGGAGTAGGGGGGAGTAAGGTGCACATCCATACCGTTGTACAATAAATTCAAGATAATTGATTTTTCTAGATGACTTAAAATGATGACTTTTGTTACCACTCAAAGCATGGATGCATGGGAAAACATACATGATACATGATTACTCACGGAGAAAATCAGGACTCTTGTCAGAAGCACATGAGACAGCATGTTATGTGATTACTCACATTGAAAAGCCTCTTAGCTTGCACGAATCGCAACAAAGAGCATGTTATGTGATTGTTCACATTGAAAAGCCTCTTAGCTTGCACGAATCGCAACAGAGAGCATGCTATATGATTACTCACATTGAAAAGCCTCTTAGCTTGCACGAATCGCAACAAAGAGCATGTTATGTGATTATTCACATTGAAAAGCCTTTTAGCTTGCACAAATCGCAACAGAGAGCATGTTACGTGATTACTCATAATGAAATATAAGCCTCTTAGCTCGCTCTAAGCGCATGAAAGAGCATGACATGTGAACTTTCGATGAAAAAATTCCTTATTCTATTGTACGCGCAATAGATGATATTTGACGAGAAGTCGTGTATATTCCCAAAAGTGTAGTGAAAAGCTCGATGAAGCGTAGCAGGGGGATACGAAATGTGAAGTCCGCAAAGGACGCGTAATGAAAAGTTACATGAAATGTAATGTTGAGGTCTCATGTTGAAAAATACAACTCTTATTATCTCAGAAGTGCGGGAGATGAACCTCAGCATGAGCTGAGGTAAAAAATTTTCTGTATTTGGATTAAGGTCGCAATGAGACCTGAATCCAGAATTTGTAAAATGAACCTCAACATGAGCTGAGGTAGAAATTGAATGAAGTAATATTCAGCGAGAGCTGAAATCTGTATTTGGATTAAGGTTGCGAGGAGACCTGAATCCAGAATTTGTAAAATGAACCTCAGCATGAGCTGAGGTAGAAATTGAATGAAGTAATATTCAGCGAGAGTTGAAATCTGTATTTGGATTAAGGTTGCGAGGAGACCTGAATCCAGAATTTGTAAAATGAACCTCAACATAAACTGAGGTAGAAATTGAATGAAGTAATATTCAGCGAGAGCTGAAATCTGTATTTGGATTAAGGTCGCGAGGAGACCTGAATCCAGAATTTGTAAAATGAACCTTAGCATGAGCTAAGGCAAAATTTTAATGAAAGAATAATTCAGCGAGAGCTGAAACTTTGAATTAGGATTAAGGTCGCGAGGAGACCTGAATTCAAAACAAAATGAACCTCAGCATGAGTTGAGGTAGAAATTGAATGAAGTAATATTCAGCGAGAGCTGAAATCTGTATTTAGATTAAGGTTGCGAGGAGACCTGAATCCAGAATTTGTAAAATGAACCTCAGCATGAGCTGATGTAGAAATTGAATGAAGTAATATTCAGCGAGAGCTGAAATCTGTATTTGGATTAAGGTCGCGAGGAGACCTGAATTCAGAATTTGTAAAATGAACCTTAGCATGAGCTAAGGCAAAATTTTAATGAAAGAATAATTCAGCGAGAGCTGAAACTTTGAATTAGGATTAAGGTCGCGAGGAGACCTGAATTCAGAATTTGCAAAATGAACCTTAGCATGAGTTGAGGTAGAAATTGAATGAAGTAATATTCAGCGAGAGCTGAAATCTGTATTTGGATTAAGGTCAGAAGGAGACCTGAATCCAGAATTTGTAAAATGAACCTTAGCATGAGCTAAGGCAAAATTTTAATGAAAGAATAATTCAGCGAGAGCTGAAACTTTGAATTAGGATTAAGGTCGCGAGGAGACCTGAATTCAGAATTTGCAAAATGAACCTTAGCATGAGCTGAGGTAGAATTGAATGAAGTAATATTCAGCGAGAGCTGAAATCTGTATTTGGATTAAGGTCAGAAGGAGACATGAATCCAGAATTTGTAAAATGAACCTTAGCATGAGCTAAGGCAAAATTTTAATGAAAGAATAATTCAGCGAGAGCTGAAACTTTGAATTAGGATTAAGGTCGCGAGGAGACCTGAATTCAGAATTTGCAAAATGAACCTCAGCATGAGCTGAGGTAGAAATTGAATGAAGTAGTATTCAGCGAGAGCTGAAATCTGTATTTGGATTAAGGTCAGTGATAGTGACAAAAATATCCAGGTCTCGTGGAGACCTGAATATTGCATATAACCTTTCTGAAATGTTATGTCCAGGATCTGATCATATAAAGGGAGCTGAGATCCCTCCTAAGGATTTCAGCCCAGAGATCTATTGGGAGGTCTCTCATTCAAATCTAGTCAGATATCTGCCTGAGGTCCCTCGCTTAGGGCTCTCTATCGGGCGAAGACCTGTCGAGCTCGCAGCACCGTAATTAATGACTATGCGGTACTGTCAGAAAGTACAGTCATACTATGGCCAATAGAACAGTGGAACGTGTAAAGTAAAAGGCAAAAAGGAGCTGATAGTTATACAACTTCATTCACAAGAAAACATGGGTATATATTGAAAAATCTAACACACACAAACACAATTCTTCTTCAGACCTATTTCTCCTGTTACATTCATCTCTCAAAAAGAGCTCAGAACACTGACTTAATCTTCGGAGGTGGTTCGCTGGGAAAACTCCCCGGCCCTACTTTTCTTGCAGAGTCACGCCGAGATTCCTCCAGGGAAGACGATTCCGGCTGTTGGAGCGAAGAAAATATGTCGAACAGGTTAAGATTTTTCTTCACCTATTCATGTGTTCTGACTTTTTCATGATGTGTATTTTTGGACGCATCATCTGGCGCCGTCTGTGGGAACGGAGTTTTGTCTCGAAATTTTGTTCCAAAACTCTTTTTACGTGTCTGTTTAGTAATGTTGAGTTTGAGTTTAAACTTGAAAAGAAAAGTGCAGAGAAGATGGGTCTGAGTACTTTTAGCAATTTGTATTCTTATTTGCAGAAATTTTTGCCATGTTTAAAAGTAAACGAGTTGAGTGATTTCAGAATTGTCGTATTTTAAAACCTTCTCATGAATCTCGTTGTAATCTCTGGAACTTGTTGGTTTTCTGCGTTTCCGTAAGAATTCTCGTTTCATAGTATAGTTTGAAGTTGGTAATGGGACAAAAAGTAAGTAAAATTTTCTGATTGTATGGAAGAATTGTCCGAAAATATCTAATGTCGAAAAATAAATCCTATAAATCCTCACGATATGAGGGGATAGAGTGGATGGAAGTATGAAGACTTCAGAGCAAGTCTCATAAAAACCCAGCGGAGTTTGGGTATGAATGTGTATGGAAAGGGGGGTACGATGCAACATATTCCCTGAATTCCTTGAGACACACCCTCGAGACCTGATAACGGTCCTTCGAGAGGGGTATTGCAGACCTGATAACGGTCTCCTGAGACCTGACGATGGTCCTAGGGCTATCTTTTGACTGATAGCTGAAAATTCTGAAATGCAGATTTAAGCATGGAGAATACATCAGTCCGAGACCGAGAATCACCACCTGAAGGAGTGGTGCGCGATGATAACTCCTCAGAAGAACACACTGAGGAGGAGAACCAGAATGTGCTGAAAGAGGCCCCACCAAAGATAACTACCCCTCAGAAGGAAGGGGCCTCCAAATCGACCAGCCCTCGAAAAGAGGGAGGGGGCCGCAAGGGCTCAGAGGTTACGAGAGATGAACCTCAAATGCCTGCACAACAGCATGTCACCTATGTTGTGTCCATGGATCAGCTCAATGCCATGGTGAAGCAAGTTGTGTCTAAGGCTTTGGCCCCGTTGGAAGGCCAAAGCAAAAAGTCAGCCAATACGGCAAAAGGCAAAACTAAGAAGGTACTGATGAGCCTTACAAGGTTTTGATAGTGATGAGATACCACTGAAATGGTTTAAATTACGTTAAGGTAAAAGTAAATGCTCATGTCCTGAATGGTACTCTTTCCCTTGACAGGGGGGACCTGAGGAGGAAGGTCAGTATGAAAGTGATGGGTATGAGAACCCTCAAACTGAATCAGAAAACGGTTAGTAATTGAATGGAGAAATCAGATACTGATAACATTTCTAAAGTGGTTTATTCACTAATGAAATTATGGTTACTCATTATTGCAATAAAATTTGCAGAGGACGATGCACAAGTTGCGAGATCTCAAGATGAGAGAGCTGCCGCTGAAATTGCAGCTCTCAAGCAGCAGTTAAGAGACCTTCAGAAAAAAGCCTCTTCGCCCAAGAAACCTCCTAAGAAGCCTGTTAAGACTACTAACAGCCAATCCTCTTTCTCGAGAGATATCAGAGAAGATCAGCTGCCTCCGAATTTTAAGACATTGACATTGGAATATGATGGTTCCACTGACCCATATGAGCACATAATGAGGTTTGAGAATGGAGCAATGCTCCACTAGTACACAGAATGAGTGAAATGTAGGGTTTTCCTCACAACCTTGTCAAAAATAGCTCAACAATGGTTCTCTCAGCTACCACCTAATAGCATAGGTTCATTTGCTGAGTTCAAATCTATGTTCTTACATCAGTTTGCCAGCGCGAGAAGGCATGTTAAGACCTCCTCCTCGCTCATGGCTTTGAGACAGAAACCTTCAGAGAGTTTGCGCCAATATGTGGGGCGTTTCAACGCTGAAGCGTTACAAGTACCACTAGCTTCTGACGATGTGAAGGTGCAGGCCTTAATACAGGGCTTATCTCCAGGGTTGTTCTTTGATTCATTGAACAAGAAACCTCCATTGAATTTCGAGGAACTGCTGCATAGGGCAGATAAATATGTTAACCTAGAAGAGGCTCAGGAAGCTAGAAAAGCTAAAGAGGAATCTCTCAGACCTAAGCAAGAGACCTCAGAAAGAAGGTCATCCTCAGCAGCAAGAGCTGAGAAAGACAGAGGGGGGCAAAGGCCGAAGAAAGCTCCTGAACGGTTTGATCAATATACGCCTCTTAATGCATCTCTGGTAGAGGTTATGGAAGCGGCTGCTAAGTCTCCTCACTTCAGATACCCCAGCACGCACAAGGAAGCTCCGCGTAACCCGAGATCTGAGCTGTTTTGCAAGTATCACAATGACTATGGTCATGATACTGACTCTTGTAGGCATCTGAAGGATGCTATTGAGCGACTGTTGAAGAAGGATGATACCTTGCTTCAATTTGTCAAAAAAGAAAAGGAAAAGGGCTACAAAAGAAAAGAGCCGGAACAGAAAAAACCTGACCACAGGGAGAGGACCCCTCCGCGACGAGAAGATCCTCCCCCAAAAAGGGGAAACATTAGCATGATGATGGGAGGAAACACTAATGGAGATTCTGGTCGAGCGGGTAAAGCTCATGTCAGGGCTGCAAAGGCCCAAGTGAACGAAGAGGTTCAGCAGTTAGCAGAGACAATTGGCATGGAGATTGATGTGGTAGATTCGTTTCCAGGAGAGGAAATGAACCCAGATGTATGCGTGAGTTTTGGTCCCAAAGACCTGGTAGGCGCAGCACCTCATAATGATGCGCTGGTAATTAGCGCTGATATTGCTAATTGGAGGGTGGCACGAATCTTTGTGGATACAGGAAGCGCAGCGAATGTGCTCTTCTGGGATTGTTTTCAGAAGATGAAAATTAACGTTGATTTAGCGCCAGTGAACACAGCTTTGTACGGTTTCGCTGGGGGAGAGATACAGCCCAAGGGAGAGGTGACCCTCCAGGTAACACTGGGTAGCGGTGAGACCTCAAATACTCGTATGGTGAAGTTTCTAGTGGTGGATACGCCGTCAGCATACAACGTAATATTGGGAAGACCTGCTTTGAATGATTTCCAGGTGGTGGTCTCCACCTACCACATGAAAATGAAATTCCCAGCTCTCAGAGAAGGCCTGGTAGGTGAGGTCTCAGGTGACCAAGAAGTGTCGAAAGAATCTTATGTAAAATCCATAAAGCATGCCAAACGAAACGTGAAAGGAGTTCCGATGGTGGAACGTCCACTGCAAAGCGAAAGTGCAAAGGCGAAAGGTATGGATGAAGACCTAGAGCCGAAAATGCAGCCAGTCGAAGAAGACCTGATGATGATAGAACTGTTTCCAGAAAAAATAGGCTTTACCACGAAGATGGGAAAGCAAATGACTGAGGAACAAAGAGAGGCGATAATTAGATGCCTGTGGAAGAATGCAGATCTGTTCGCATTCAGTCCAGAGGACATGAAAGGGATAGACCCAGCTGTAGCTCTACATTATCTGAATGTGGACCCCAAAAAGAAACCAATAAGACAGAAAAAGAGGTCCTTCGGGCCGGAGAAAGAGAAGGTAATCAGAGAGGAGATCAGACGGCTGTTAGATGCTGGTCATATTGTTAGAATTCAGTACTCTTAATGGTTGTCAAATGCAGTAATGGTAGCTAAAAGCAATGGCAGCTGGAGGATGTGTATAGATTTCAGAGACCTGAATAAGGCATGCCCAAAAGACCAATACCCATTGCCTTGTATCGATCAGTTGGTTGATTCAACTTCGGGATGTGAGTTATTATACATGCTTGACGCTTACCAGGGGTATCATCAGATACAGATGGCCCTGAGGACGTGGTAAAGACAGCTTTTGTAACCATATGTGGCACGTTCGCTTATATAAGAATGTCTTTTGGCCTGAAAAATACCGGAGCTACTTATCAGAGAATGATGGATGCGATATTCGAGGACCAGATAGGGAGCATTCTGGAGGTATATGTAGACGATATACTTGTGAAGAGTTTGAAAGCAGACCACCATGCTAAAGACCTGGAGGAGGTCCTGACGGTGGTAAGAAAGTATGATCTGCGCCTGAACCCAGCAAAGTGCACATTCGGGGTCAGGTCAGGGAAATTCTTGGGGTATATGGTGACTCCTAGAGGAATTGAAGTGAATCAAGGTAAAGTACGAGCTGTACTGGAAATGGCCGCTCCCACCAATGTGAGGGAGGTGCAACGGCTGAATGGAAGAATCACTGCACTTAGCCGTTCCATACTATGGCCAATAGAACAGTGGAACGTGTAAAGTAAAAGGCAAAAAGGAGCTAATAGTTATACAACTTCATTCACAAGAAAACAGGGGTATATATTGAAAAATCTAACACACACAAACACAATTCTTCTTCAGACCTATTTCTCCTGTTACATTCATCTCTCAAAAAGAGCTCAGAACACTGACTTAATCTTCGGAGGTGGTTCACCGAGAAAACTCCCCGGCCCTCCTTTTCTTGCAGAGTCACGCCGAGATTCCTCCAGGGAAGACGATTCCGGCTGTTGGAGCGAAGAAAAGCTGTCGAACAGGTTAAGATCTTTCTTCACCTATTCATGTGTTCTGACTTTTTCATGATGTGTATTTTTGGACACATCAGTCAGGAGGAGTCCTAAATCCAGAATTTGTAAAATGAACCTTAGCATGAGCTAAGGCAAAATTTTAATGAAAGAATAATTCAGCGAAAGCTGAAACTTTGAATTAGGATTAAGGTCGCGAGGAGACCTGAATTCAGAATTTGAAAAAATGAACCTCAGCATGAGCTGAGGTAGAAATTGAATGAAGTAATATTCAGCGAGAGCTGAAATCTGTATTTGGATTAAGGTCAGGAGGCGACCTGAATCCAGAATTTGTAAAATGAACCTTAGCATGAGCTAAGGCAAAATTTTAATGAAAGAATAATTCAGTGAGAGCTAAAACTTTGAATTAGGATTAAGGTCGCGAGGAGACCTGAATCCAGAAATTGTAAAATGAACCTCAGCATGCTGAGGTAGAAATTCAATGAAGTAATATTCAGCGAGAGCCGAAATCTGTATTTGGATTAAGGTTAGGAGGAGACCTGAATCCAGAATTTGTAAAATGAACCTCAGCATGAGCTGAGGTAGAAATTGAATGAAGTAATATTCAGCGAGAGCTGAAATCTGTATTTGGATTAAGGTCTGGAGGAGACCTGAATCCAGAATTTGTAAAATGAACCTTAGCATGAGCTAAGGTAAAATTTAATGAAAGAATAATTCAGCGAGAGCTGAAACTTTGAATTTGGATCAAGGTTGCGAGGAGACCTGAATCCAGAATTTGTAAAATGAACCTCAGCCTGAGCTGAGGTGGAAATTGAATGAAGTAATATTCAGCGAGAGCTGAAATCTGTATTTGGATTAAGGTCAGGAGGAGACCAGAATCCAGAATTTTTAAAATGAACCTTAGCATTAGTTGAGGCAAAATTTAAATGATATAATATTCAGCAACAGTTGAATGCTGAATTTGGACTAAGGTCGCGATGAGACCTGTATCCAGAATTTAAAAAACGAACCTCAGCATGAGCTAAGGCAATATTTTAATGAATTAATATTCAGCGAGAACTGAATTTTGAATTTCGATTCAGATCGCGAGGAGACCTGAATCCAGAATGTGTGAAATGAACCTAAGCTTGAGTTGAGGTAATACTTGAATGATATAATATTCAGCAACAGCTGAATGCTGAATTTGGATTAAGGTCAGGAAGAGACCTGAATCCAGAACTTGTAAAAAATCAACCTGAGCATGAGCTAAGGCAATGCTTTAATGAAATAATATTCAGCGAGAGCTGAATTATGTATTTGAATTAATGTCAGGAAGAGACCTGAATCCAGAATTTGTAAAATGAGCTTCAACATGAGGCGGTAAAAATTGAATGAAATAATATTCAGCGAGAGCTGAATTACGTATTTGGATTAAGGTCAGGAAGAGACCTGAATCCAGAATTTGTAAAATGAGCTTCAACATGAGGCGGTAAAAATTGAATGAAATAATATTCAGCGAGAGCTGAATTATGTATTTGGATTAAGGTCAGGAAGAGACCTGAATCCAGAATTTGTAAAATGAGCTTCAACATGAGGCGGTAAAAATTGAATGAAATAATATTCAGCGAGAGCTGAATTATGTATTTGGATTAAGGTCAGGAAGATACCTGAATCCAGAATTTGTAAAATGAGCTTCAACATGAGGCGGTAAAAAACTGAATGAAATAATATTCGACGAGAGCTGAATTATGTATTTGGATTAAGGTCAGGAAGAGACCTGAAATCCAGAATTTGTAAAATGAGTTTCAACATGAGGCGGTAAAAATTGAATGAAATAATATTCAGCGAGAGCTGAATTATGTATTTGGATTAAGGTCAGGAAGAGACCTGAATCCAGAATTTGTAAAATGAGCTTCAACATGAGGCGGTAAAAATTGAATGAAATAATATTAGACGAGAGCTGAATTATGTATTTGGATTAAGGTCAGGAAGAGACCTGAATCCAGAATTTGTAAAATGAGCTTCAGCATGAGTTGCGGTAAAAATTGAATGAAATAATATTCAGTGAGAGCTGAATTCTGTATTTGGATCAAAGTCAGGAAGAGACCTGAATCCAGAATTTGTAAAATGAACCTCCGCATGAGCTGAGGCAAAATTTGAATGGATTAATATTCAGTGAGAGCTGAATTCCAATTTTGGATGAAGGTAAAAAAGAGATCTGAATCCATAATTCGATAGCTGAGTCTCGGCATGATAGGACCTCTGGGCTGATGATGAAGTCAAACATCTCATGATTACTCTGGTTATATCAATGGATAGAGGTCTCCATAAGGATGACGTTATTAATAAACCAAAATCGAGGTTGCTCACTCGATCTTAATAGCTCGTTGTCTAAGTGACCTAAATCATGGTCACCATTTATATTACACAATACACTTCCTGGGATATAGTGTGAAACTTATTTTACTCTAAATGACAATTTTAAGCTAATGTCAATCGGAGTAGGGGGAGTAAGGGTGTATCCTACACCCCTTAGGGGTATCAAATATACCTCATGAAAATGAAAACTTTTTTCAAAAACCTATGAAAAGTTAAACAAAAATAGCTTGACGAGCTCCTGAGACTGTTATGTCGGTATAATTAAACAAGTAAACTCATCTTATAAGAGATCTCTGATGAGTAGGGTAGAACCTCACGGTAAAAAGTTAAGAATGATAAAAGAAGATAATCTCTCTAGAGAAGAAGTATACAGAGGAAGATGCAAAAGAAATAGTACATGAGAGGCGTGACAAATACAACATGTCCGCTCACGCTAAAGGCCAAACAAAGGCTAACCTATACAAAGGAAAAGGACGAACTTGATTTGAAGTCTGAATTTCAAGCCTAGGAGAGGAGCTCTAACATGAGCTAAACCTTGAGTGAACCTGGCACGACTTCTCGACATCCAGGTCTCAGAAATGAGCTTTAACATAAGTTGAACTAAGTATTAAATGAAGCATAATTCAGTGAAAGCTGAATTATGAACTGGGAGTAAGGTTGAGAAGAGGAGTGAATGAAGAAATCGAGAGATAAGTGTCAACATGAGTTGAGCCAAAATGGAATGAAGTAAAATTCAGTGAGAGCTGAATTTGGAATTTAGATTAAGGTCTTGAAGCAATTTGAATCCAGAATTTGAAAGATGAGCTGCAGCAGTAGCTGAGCTAAATATTGGACGGAATGAAAAGCAATCAGAACTGAATTTTTAATGTGGAATAAGGTCAAGATGAGACCGGAATTAGGGATTCAAAGAGGAGTTGAGCCAAATATTAAATGAAGTAAAATTCAATGAGAACTTAAATTCTAAGGGAAAGCTTCAGTAAGAGCTAACCTGAGCATGGTTAAAATATATTTTACTAGAGCCAATGCTCATCGTTCGAGATATAAGGTCCAGCGGAGTCCTGAATTGAAAATTTTTTGAAAGATGAAATTCATGAAGACAAGTCCAAAGAATGAATGACGTATTGATCATAGAGGGTGAAACTCAGAAATGACCACTCTCTTGTTAACCATTACACTGGCTGAAATTTAAGTGAGCTTTATCAAGAGTTACGAATTAAATGAGGAAGATTCAGCGAGATTTTAAGGTCGAAAATTAAGAGACATATATTTAGAATTTAAAAGACGATCTTCAGCACGAATTAAGCTGAAAGTTAAATGAAGGTTCGACGAAAGCTGAATTCTGAATTTTGGATTAAGGTTAGGAAGAGACCTGAATTCGGAGTTCGAAAGAAGAGCTTCACCTCAGCTTATCAAAAGGTTGATGAGTTAGGGTGCAGTGTGAGCTAAACTCCGAAGTTGAAAAATGGTCAAGAAGAGACCTGAATTTAGAAATTGAAATGAAATTTTAGCATGAGTCGAACTTAGAGAGAACTCGACAAGAGCCCAAGTTCTCAGCCCATAGAAGAAGCTCCAGCGTGAGCTGAACTGTGAATGAGCTAATCATGAGCCTGATCCCTTAGCCTATGAATCTAGCTCCAATGTGAGTTGAGATGTGAGAGATCTCAACAGGCACCTCAACTATCAGCATGAGATATGAGCTCTAGCATGAGCCAAGCTCTCAGCATCGAAATCAAAATATCAGTATGAGCTGAACTTCGAGAGATACCGTAAAACCCGAGCTCTCGACCTATGAAAGAAGCTCTAGAGTGAGCTAGATTGTGAATGAACTAAGCAGGAGTTTGAGCTCTTAGCCTGAGAAGTTAGCTCCAACGTGAGCTATACTCTGCTTATCATAATCAAGCTCCAGTGTGAGCTAAACTTTGAATGAACTAGGCAGGAGCTGAGCTCTTAGCCTAGGAAGTTAGCTTTAACGTAAGTTGCACTCTTAATATTGAAATCAAGTGTCAGCATGAGCATGAGCTGAACTTTGAAAGAAATCGGTGAGAGTATGAATTCTCAATATGAAAAGTGAGCTTCAGTGCAAGCTGAACTCTGAATATCGAAGACCAGTGGGTTAAACATGGGATGAGCTCAAACTTGAGTTCCATGCCTAAGAGACGGGCCTTAGTAAAAATTTATGTTAGAATGAACTCCTACAAGATAAGGAATAGTCGCATACTGAGCCATTAGCCTGAGGTGCAACATGAGTTAACACTAGCGTCGAATTTGTATAAGCTAAAATAAGCGGGCTTAATCTTGATGGAGTACCGTGAAATTCAGAAGCAAGCCTCATAAAAGGTTGATATGTGAAAGTTAAGGTTGTATATTAGCAAGAGCTGAAATTTAGAGATAGCTTGAGTTATATTTTGGTGAACCAAAGTTCAGTGAGGAGCTGAACTCTGAACCTAAGTTAAGGTCGTGAGGAGACCTAAATCTAGAATTCATGAGATGAGTGTCGCATAAGTGGAGGTGAATTTGAATTAAAGTCAGCAAGAGATCTGATTCCAGAATTTGTAAGATGATTTTCAACATTAACTGAGATATAAATTTAATGAAATAATATTCAGTGAGAGTTGAACTCTAGATTTGGATTAAATCACGAAGAGACCTAAATCCAGAATTTGAAGGATAAGTTTTAGCAAAAACTAAACTTTGGAATTGAGGAATGGTTCTCGACATGCTGTCTAACATGCTAAATGAAGTAAGCATAAGTGGGTAATTGAGAGATGAACTTAAGGTAAGGTGAATAAAGTAAGCTCAAGCACGTGCTTAGTAAAATAGCTTTGAACATAAGCCGAACGTTACGAGTCTTAGAAATTAGGGCTCATAGTTTGTAAATAGTTCAAGCAAGATTTGAACTAAAGAATAAACGAAGTACGATTCCACGAATTAGAAACAACTACTCCGACTTTCTTCTTGTTGAAGGATCAGTCAGAGTAGGGGGGGGAGTAGATGATGTGGCACAAAATTATCAGGTCTCGGTTAGAGACCTGAGGCCTGAGACCTGAGACCTGAGGCTTGAGACCTGAGACCTGGACCTGAGACCTGAGACCTGGACCTGAGCCCCGATCAGGCCTCCTGTGTCCTTTCCGGCCAGCCTGACACTACATACAATCGCATCCAGCCATGTGGCATTGGAGTAAGTACTGACAGCTGGGAATATAGCTTATTCTCCAAGCTATTCATTTCTCCTATAAATACTCAACCTCATTCACATTTTACTCTCAGGTTCCTTCTACACAAACATTCTCTACACAAACACTCACGCACTCTACAATATTATTTGCTAAAAAGAGTGAATCTGACTTAAGCTTCGGAGGGTGTTCGCCGGAACCCACCCCCGGCGTTCATTCTTTTGCAGGCGAGCATATATCAACATGGCACATGAGCATAGCAGTTACATCTCGTGGTGACCCCTGGCCTCCAATTCACAGCGAGCAAGCAGCGACTTCCTCTTTTCCTTGTGTGGAGAATGTTCTTGATGGAGTTAGGTTGATTTTGACTTCATTAGTCATAAATTGTTAAAGAAAGACAGTGGAACTTCCAAATATATGATCCTCAATTCTGTCCACGAAATCAGCTTGAGGCACACTGGCAGAGTGCTCGATGCTTAATTTGCCGTTGGAACCATGTGGAAAAAACGTGATCACAAACCTGTAGCTGTCGTGGACAAAAATTGCTCGTTCCTGAGCTGCGACTCCGACCGAAGGCGGAATTTAGGGAGAGCTTCGGCACCTCCATCGTCCAATTATTTTTTGAACTAAAAAATAGTTGTTCATTCAAAATTTTCACATTTAGCATCTCTCGTAATCGTAGCAAGAAATTTACTGAGTTGAACTCCCTCAAACAGTTTCACATGACTTGAATTGTTTAAGGAATATTGAACTCCCTTCTTCTAGCATCATACTATTACTATCCATCCCCAACAACCGATTCAAAATAGGATTATTGTGGAATTAAAGCAGTTCTAGGAAAAAAAAAACACAAAGTTATAGCACTAATTTTCAAAATATATAAATAATAGCATTTTAAGTTTTTTTTTCACCTTTTTCTTAAATAGGGTGTTTTTATCTTCTCACATAACTTCATTTCTCTCTCTCCTCTCCATCCACCGATCAAAGAAATTATCTCAGAATTATATAAATCCGCCAAGTCATCATTTCTCAACAAAACCCTAGGGAAAACCTTGGTCGCTCTCGCCTTCAGAAACCACCTAGCATATCCGCCACCGCCTTCGGCAGCAATGAGTCGCGTCCGCACGAATACTGTGAAAAATTCCTCCCGCAAAGTAATTGAGGGGCATTATCCGAAGATGACACTAGACTTTCACACCAATAAGAAGATCCTAGAAGAGGTTGCCATCATCTCATCGAAGCGTCTCCGCAACAAGATCGTCGGCTTCTCGACGCATTTGATGATGCGAATCCAGAAAGGACCCGTCTGCGGCATCTCGCTGAAGCTGCAGAAGGAGGAGCGAGAGCGGCGCATGGTCTTCGTTCCCAATGTGTCGGCGATCAAGATTGATAGAATCGAGGTCGATCGGGAGACTGTTGAGATGTTGGAGTCGCTCGGCATGAAGGATCTGTCAGGTATCCAGATTATGGAGGAGCACCAAGTTATTGTGTTAACTGCATGAGATAGTGGATCTCTTTTGCAAATATGCTCCTATCAATTCAAAATAGGCGTATTCTTTTTTATGGAAAAGTTTGGCAGAAAATATCTCCACTCCTTTTTCACTCTTTTCATTTTCTGTAAAGTGGATAGTATGTCTCCAATGTACTTGCATGGGAATTCTGTTAGTATATATATACAATTGTAGCAAGTAATTTGATGTCCCAATAACAAATTATATCGCAATTATACTATTTTTGAAATATTATAAGGTGAGATATTATTGTACCACAATTTATTTATTTGTTCTCGTCTACTTGATGCCAATCAATTACTTACAATGGATGGTATGCTTCGTTTGACTTATTTCTATTTTTTTGTCCAACAAGAGAGGAGAGACGCAAATTATTCTAGAGGAAATTGCATTCCTTCACGAGTCTTCGTCAAGGATCCACGTACAATATCAATCAGTAATATGACTATATGGTTTATATTTGAGCACGACAGCGTACGTTGTTATAAATGGACAGATTTTCAAAGTAGCACACTAAATCACTAATTAACAAAAATATAAAGAATTCAACTAAACAACAAAACCAAAAATATTAAAAATTCGTCCCAATCACCCTATACCATGTAAAGTTTAACCGAATCAAAACTTTAAACCTTATACCATGTAAATTTAAATCCGATCGACTTACCACTCCCAATTCCGTTTCTAGTTAGTGCCTCTAACCAAACATAACTTTAATACAGATTCAAGCAACTCCCAATTCGGTTTCTAGTCAGTGCCTCTAACCAAACATAACTTTAATACAAATTCAAGCAACCCAGTGTGTGCATCAAAAGTAGCGGTTGTGGGTTTCCACGAATTAAAAAAAAAAAACACCAAAAGAGATTACGAGTAATTAAGGAATATATATATAGAGAGAGAGAGAGAGAAAGAGAGAGAGAAGAAATCATATGTAAATCCTCTTTCCATAAGAAATAAGAAGCGATCCTATCTATCCATTTTTTGTGATCAATGACCAATATTGCACTATAGTTATCATATTTTACCCTTTTAATTAATTATATAAAGTGGAGGGCTAGTTTTGTATGTTTTTCATCAAACTGCTCACGGTTTTCTTCCTTAAAACTAGGGGACGTGGTTTTATTTTTTTCCTACGATTATGCACACTCATCATCATTCTTATTAGTTTATTTGTTTATTTTGGTTTCATCAATAGTTGTACCATCTATTTTGATTTATTACATTTGTTATATGATTTTAACCAATAATTTGCGAAATTCATAGTATGTGCAGTGTGTTGAATTTGGGAAGTGCATTATTCTAAAATCTAAAATGCATTTGAGTTTTTATAGTGAATTATTTTGAATTATGCAATTTAGAATTAGTTTTTTTTTTTTTTTTTGCATTACTTTAAATTACACAATCTCACGATTAATTTGTTATTATATCTCTTAACTTTTCAAAACCCAATCTTTGTTGTGATGAATGATTCGTAACAATTAATTTTGTACATATATGAGTTTACGTATTGGATACGAAAATAGGCGAAATTGTTGCTGCACAAATAATTAATAATGCATTAAGTGATGAATTATAATGCATTTTTGAAAAAAATATTATACTCCATTGTGTTTTCCTTATGCATTTTAATAATTACGAAATTAACTCTTCTTTTCCAATAAATTTAAGCTTTGATTATGGAAAAATTCCAATTTTCAGAATTAATTTTTCTCTCTCCTAAACACTATTAATTCTCGTCAGATTTTGTTTCTCCTATATATAACCAATTTTCAATTTACAATCCTGCCCTTCCATATTTCAAACGTAAGGAATTCCATAAATATAGGATTCATGTAGTGCATTTTTTATTTTAATCTCGACCGTTTAATTTGGATTAATCAAGGGTCTAGATTGTTTCTTATTTCCTACATTAAAGGAGATTTACATGAGAATTCACCCCTATATATATATCTAATCAAACTAGTGAATCCTAGTAATGATAGTAACATTATAGCAAAACGTAATTTGAAGAAAAATGAACAAAAAACCATTCCCTTGGTCCTACTAAATTAATCGCTCTTCAATTAAACACATATTAGGAAAATACATTTACTAATTTACTTAGAAAAATATATATGTAATTACTAAATTTTGCCCTTATTCACTACTCTGCAGATCTTTTTTTTTTTTTTTCAAGTTAGTTTAGTAAAAGAATGTTTAATAAAATTTCTATTAATATGAACACTATTTTGGAAATCCAAGAAAAATATATTAATGGTACACGAATTTGAGGATCCCACGCGACTGATACATAGTAGGTAGGGTTAGCATATTTCAATGTGCCCCTTTGTGTTTAATACATGGTGAAAATATTGAGCATTTTTTCTTTCTCTTGCTCCTTTGTTCGTAAAGTCTGGGTTTACTGCTACAATTAGTTTGTTCTTTGTAGTCAAATACTATTGCGATTTGTCATTTTGAAGTGCATATAAAATTTGCATTTTGAATAATCAAATAATCAAAGTTGGTAGAAAATGTTATAGTATATAAAATAATCGAAATGAGGTTGTGTTGAGAATAAGTCGAATTGATGCAAGGGCTTACTCGAATGATTAAAGTATGATTTTGATTTAAAATTTCAAA